>OU611763.1:3597119-4122119 GCA_914767535.2 Dunaliella primolecta | reverse complement strand
CCTTGTAACCCTTGTAGGTTTGAGGGCCCGTTGGTGAGACCCTTCCTAGCTCGCTAGTTAGGGAGCCTTTCCTCAATGCACGCAGCCTTATGGCTGGCATTGACTTTTATATTCTTTCACCAGCACCCGATCAGCCAGGGTATCGGGCTGGTTCAACAGTGCAAACCAATGTTTCCTTTTTACGACAAACTGTGTATGAATGGGCCCCCCCGCCCATCCCCCCTTCGACTCGGTGCGTTGTTGTTGTTGTTGTTGTTGTTGTTGTTGTTGTTGTTGTACACGTTGTTATTTAAGAAGTAAATAAAAAGAAAAATGTAGCTCGTAAAACAGCTCGACGTTGCAGCGGACACTGCAGAATCCAGGACCACCGAAGCAAGCAACGGCCCAGGCTTGCATCCGCCCCACACAGCTTCATGACCGGGAAGTAGCCAACTCAGAGGGCTCTTTGAGCTCCTCTGCTGTTCTCAACTTTGCTGGAATGTCCTGGACCAGACACACACCAATGAACCTGACTTGAACACCACAACTTATGAGGTCCGGGCAATCCCACTTGCAGTGCCCTCCCAGTCACGCAGTGCAAGAGTCGGGATGCAAGCGCTGGCGTCACACACAATGAGAAGGGGAGGAAGGAAGGAGCACACACAGAACCTACAATTGAAGACCTCCAACACATGTGAGGTGCCAGTGCTGAACTTACGCTTGATGATACAATGAATGGGATGTTTAACAGAACAGAGGACGTGGTGTGTGCTTGGATGAGAGAGGTAACAATCATGTTGACGCTTGCCTGTATACAGAGAATGCTTTTACTCACATACAGCAGTGCTTCCCCTATATGAAGAACAAACATTATTCTACCTTGGCTGGGTGGTGCTCTGGTTCCAAGGCAAAAAAAAAAGTCTAAATAAACTGTTTCGAGAACAAGTCCTTGTTTCTAGCTGTGCTTGCTGCTGGGGTGTTGAAACGACTATGAAAGGGGAGCGCCTGCATGTTTTTACAATCTGCTTTTCCAAGGTGTTTTGATTAACAACTTACAGTCTAAGCCAGGCAAGTGCTGGTTCAAAGCTTCTCTAGCAGCAGGGCCCGCAGCAAGAGGGTGATGAATCAGACCATGTTTGATGTACCTGACCCTCTCATTGTGCATGTGCTGCTCCTCCTTACGTCAATTTTATTTATACCTATTTGCCCCCTTTGTTCTTGGCATGCTCAGTGTGACGGACCGTGCTTCTTCCTTACGTTACCACACGAACAAACAAATGTTGCTCTCCTCCTTTATTTTGATGCGGTCGGTTGGTCCTGGCAAACTCCTGATGTTTATCTGCCGTTGCTTTGTCATACAAACACCAGTGGAAATTTTTTCCCTTGTTCTTGGCAAGGCTTTTTTTTTGTACACTTACATGCATGGGCTACACAAACACTCCTTAACATTTTATAATACAGTCTTTCACATGAGCAGCCTAGCAGTCGCACTTCTTGACTGATGGCTTAATTTGTAAAACCTTGTAAACCTTGTTGTTGTTGTTGTTGTTGTTGTTGTTGTTGTACATTTGTCACAAATTGTCACAACTGCGGTGGCCCTTGATGTTTCTCAAGTCTTTCATTGACATGCACGCGCTAAAGTAGGAGTACCCACGCATTTGGTAGGCTCTGAGCACAGATCAGACCCCTCAAGAGTGTAGCTCTGTTTGCTTACGTTGTGTATCACCAGCTAAGTTGTCTGGGCATCATGATGCTTGTCAGCGGCCTAGTGGTCTATCTTAGACAAGTGCAGGGTCTGCACTGTCTGTGGTGTGCACCAAAGACTTGCTTACCAGTCCTTGCCTGTCCTTGTCCTGTTGTCGCAGCCATATGGTCTAGCTTGTATGTGTACATGCACGGCCCCTCTGCTTGTATTGCATATGGTGTGCATCAAAGCTAGTGTGCGCACAGTGCCAGACGTCGACAACGGTTTTGTGGTCTTTCTTATTGCATGTGCAGGCCTGCCCTCTGTGGGTATGAACCTACATTTGAGTGTACACCAGAACTCCAGTGTGGGGCTACCTCTGACTATCTTTCTGCTGCAATCCTCGCACAAACAACAACTGTGAGTTTGCACCACACGAACAATCCTTTCGTGACATTGGTTTTTGACAGCGAGCTGCCTTTCAGGTTTATTGAGGTTTTTGTTGCAGTGACCATGACGTTGCTTGGTAGGCTCTGTCTGAGCTGACTTTGGAAGGTGTGGCGCCCTTTGCTTGATTGCCTATCAAGTGGTGTGTACCGAGGAAACTGCTGTTCCAAATCCACTGCTGTGCTTGCGTTGTATCCTGCACGCATTGGACGAATTACTGTCTGGACAGTGGCCTATGGTCCAACTCGTGGACAAGCCTGCAGATGGTGGTACTCAGACTCTTCAGAGTGTAAGCCAGAGACCTACCACATTGCATTTGAGCATTGGTTCCTATGCACCCCCCTCCTTTGGTTAAACATATGTTTTGCATCCTTTGGACCTACCCGCTTTCAGTCTTTTTTATACCGTCCGTTTTCAGTGTGCTGGAAAGTACCAGCACCAGACCTATCAGCCCAACAATGTGGCTGCCGGTCCTTTCTTTAAATCTTATGTCCTGGAATGAGCAAAATCCTCCCTTAGATTCACATCATGTCCTTAGTATGGACCCATATGTCCGGATCATTTTGACACATGTCTTGCTCTACTAGAGAAGTTAGTGAATTTGTAGAAAATATCTGACCAATGAACATGATCTAAGCCTGAAAATTCCAATCGCTATTGGAAAATCCAAAACCAAAACATAACATTTTCAACCAAAACGTTTTAACCAGTTGATGGAAAAGTCTGCCTGTCAAGTGGAAAAACAAATAGCATCAGGCTCGTTCCTTGTCCAGCATTCCAGCAACTCTTGATTTCAAGTCTGTTTCTGCAGCCCCCTGCCCTGCTCCCCTTCCTCCTCCACGCCTGTTCCCTGCCATGCCCATCAGCATTGCTGCCAGCGGGTTTGGCGGGGGACTGACCCCCTCACTAATGCCACGCTCATCCTGTGCGTGTGTGTGTGTGTGTGTGTGTGCGTGTGTGTGTGTGCGTGTGTGTGTGTGTTTGTGTGTGCGTACGTGCACGTGTGTGTGTGCACGTGTGTGTTTGTATGTGCGTATGTGCACACGTGTGTATGTGCGCATGCGCGCGTGTGTGTGCATGCGTGTGCATGCGTGCCTGTGCACGCGTGCCTGTGCTTGCGCAAGAACGCCTTGATGCATCATCCAGGCACTGATGGCCATCCATATACTGGACTTGTTCACGAGGATACTTGCTCACACTTGGTTCACCTTGTCCACAAGCCACAAGTGCTTACTTAATGGCTGTGCAGGGACACAGTTTTGAAGCACGCCCAAATAAGTGAGTGAACATGTAGACACACAACCGCTTTCGTTTTCCCAACCCTAGCCTCGTCACACAATGAGCAAGAGGGTGCATGAAGGCATTTGCCCAATCACCTCTTCACTGGAGTCGTCACTCCACTCCTCCAGCTCTTCATCGTCCACCAAGACACTGCTGGACACAGGGAGGTCATAGATGCGTCGCTGCTGTTGCTGCTGCTGAAGCGACCCTGAGCAGGCACATGCGCAGGCACAATGCTGGAAAGCTGCACACATGCAGGGCATGGATGTTGCCGAAGGTGACCTTGCGCTGGCTCGTGCGTGGGCATATGCTGAAAAGAGTAACATAAACAGGGCAGAGTTGCTGCCTTGGATCCAAGTGACCCTGCACAGGCACATGCATGGGCATACATGTTGAAAGCTGCACACATGTGAATGTGAGTGAGCATATGCTGAAAAGAGTAACATAAACAGGGCAGAATTGACGGCCTTGGATCTGCAAAGGACCCTGCGAAGGCTCACGTGTGGGCATAAATGCTGGAATTTTTCTCATAAGCAGGGCAGAGTGGCTATCCTGGACTCAAGTGAGCCTGCGCAGGCGCATGCGTGGGCATACACACTGAAAAGTTACATACATGCAGGGAGGTGAGGTCGCCTTGGGTCTGCAAATAACCATGCACAGGCACGCGTGTGGGCACACAAATGCTGAAGCATATCACATATGCAGGGCAGAGATGATGCCTTGGGTCTGCAAATGATCCTGCACACACACACACACACACACACACACACACACACACACACACACACACACACACACACACACACACACACACACACGTAGAGCTTAAGTTCCAACACCTAGGGCAGAGGTGCTATCATGGATTTGCTAATTATCCTGCACATGTGTGTGCAGGCTGGAAGGCTCTGCTCATGCAGAGCAGGAACGCCGTCATTTTTTTTCAAACTTGCACAGGCATAAGCGAGAGCACACGTGGAGCAACATGCTGGAAATCTTCACTCATGCATGCAAGGCAGAAATGCAGCCGGTTTTTCAAATGAACCTGCACAGGCGTAAGCAAAAGCGCACATGCTGGAAAGCTTCACTCATGCACGCAAGGCAGGAACGCTGTCATTTTTTTCAGATGAACCTGCACAGGCACGCGCGAGAGCACACATGCTGTAAAGCTTCACTCATGCACGCTAGGCAGAGGTGCAGGCATTTGTCTTCAAACCTCCGTGGCTGTGCACAGATGAGGTGCAGGTGTAGCTGAGCACAGTTAAGGTAAAGGTGTGGTCAAGCACAGATGAGGTGCAGGTGCAGCTGAGCACACTTTAGGTGAACGTGTGGTCAAGCACAGCTGAGCTGCAGGTGCAGCTGAGCAAAGTTGCAGGGGTGTGGTCAAGCACAGACGAGGTGTTGCTATAGCTGAGCACAAATGGATAGCATGCCAAGCTTGGACAAGGGAGGCGGCTTCACAAATCAAAATTTAAAAATCTTCATGATTTGCTGATGGCACAACCTACGCAGGAGTGTTCAAAGAAGGCAGCCCTGACTGCTAATCCATGTAAGTTTGAGGCTGCTGACAGTCCAAAGTCGGCCAAAGCCTGTCCCAAGTAATTGGCGAATGGAGTAGGAAGCTGGCAAACAAACAGGAGTTTGCCCGTTTCATTGGCTGTACCAGATGCCCGCCTGGAAAGGTGACCATGGCATGCTGGACTATAATGGGACTATAAGCAAGGCTTAGAAGGGTAAAGTTGCAGACCAGCTCTGTTGTGCGATCTTTTACCTGTACAAACACCTGCGACTGGCAAAGAAGTGTCCTCAGCCTACGCACGCTCTTCTTTTTCCTTTATTTTCTTTCCTGGCCAAGATGAATCCACAGCGCAAACACCTAGCAAACGTGACTCGGGCAGCCAGGATTCGGTACATACGCCCAGAAGAATGGGATCTTCTTTGTCTACCATAACTAGCACCCGTACCTGGTAGAGAGGAGTCCATGGCACGCTGGTGGTGCCGCCAGCGTGCTGCGCTAGGGGGCAGATCAAGAGACTGGGCGACCAGCGAAGTCATCTGCGCATATAAAAAGTGAGGAAACGGAGACCACGACTAGGACCACAAGGAAAGAAGGCAAAACATTAGCAAGTGCAAAGAATGGATGAGAAGCCAAGTCATCTGCGCACAGGGTTTGACAAAGTCAGAGTCCAACAGGAAAGGAAGCAATGCAGCAGGAAGAGGGAGGTCCCATGACAGGGCGGTAGGCAGGAGCGTGTGCGCGTGCAACAAGTAGGACACGATGGCATAAGTCCACAGTAGAATGCATGCACACAGTGCGGAGATGGAGGGAGTGCTATCAAAAGAAGAACTCCATCTCTACAGTGCAAGTATACATTACAAAGAGATCAAGGGAGGGGAGCCTGCGAGAGCATTGAGAATAAGCTTTTGTCATCATTGGCGCAGGCAGATCTGTAATCCGTCCACAAAAGACAGGACATTTCATTCAAGCCCTGAGGGTCTGCCTTTTGCCCTCGTTCAACTTCCAAAGGTGTCACTTGCGACACACTTCTATCCAAAGGTGACGCTTGCGACAAACTTCTATCCAGAGGTGACGCTTGCTACAAACTTCTATCCAAAGGTGACGTTTGCGACAAACTTCTATCCAAAGGTGACACTTGCGACAACTGTGCTCCACATAATACACCTGGACTTGCTGACGCACAAAGCTATGCACAGTGCGCCGTAAACTCAAGCCCCTGGCAGGATACAGAAATTGGACAGGCATAATGGGCGACGGAATGGCCAAGTTTTGTGGCCAACTGCAAAGGTACTGATTTCATGAGAAGGCAAAGGAGTATGCAGGTCTGCTGGGAAGCCTACCATATACCAGATTGTCTGCTGCCCTTGGAAGCTGCAAGGGCTGCACGAGAAGGCAAGCCAACACCAATACGCCATGGGGCGCAAGCAACAAGCAACAAGTGCCATGCTCACCAAGTTGTCTGCCATCCTTGGAATCTGCGTGGGCTGCACCACACGCCGGGTTGCCTCTGCAGG
Source organism: Dunaliella primolecta (assembly GCA_914767535.2). NCBI lineage: Eukaryota > Viridiplantae > Chlorophyta > Chlorophyceae > Chlamydomonadales > Dunaliellaceae > Dunaliella > Dunaliella primolecta. Next base: position 4,115,698 of record OU611763.1, on the reverse strand, counting down.
AGCTTGCGCCCCTCGGCCTCTACCCCACGCATCTCTTTGCTGCTGCTGCTGCTGCTGCTGTACCTGCAGCACTTTTTGGGAGTGTAGGGATGATGCTGACTGCTGCTGCTGCTGCTGGTGTGGTTGAGTCGGCAGAGGCTCCAAGGGGCTGGGCTGCAGGCCCTGCCGTATCTGTTGCCGCCTGCGTTCAACCTGCTGCTGCAGGTACTGCTGCTGTTGCAGCTGCAGCTGCTGCCTGCTGGGGCTGGGCGGCGGCTGGGTGTACCTGTGTGTGTGTGTGTGTGTCCAAATGCAAACATCCTGTGCATGCTTCTGTATGCAACGCTATGATTGCATTGCAAGAACTGCCCCCTGCATCTGCACTCGCAGGAATGTCTGTAGCACACCCCAGGGATGCCTGCAGCACACTCCAGCACACCCCAGGGATGTCTGCAGCACACTCCAGCACACCCCAGGAATGTCCGCAGCACACTCCAGCACACCCCAGGAATGTCTGCAGCACACTCCAGCACACCCTCCAACACACTTCACACACAGCGGTCACTCTGCTTTACTGTATTCCCAGCATATGCCATAAGTGCTCTCAACATGCCATGGCCCATGCCAGATGCGTGCTGCGTGATGCTATGCATGCTTAACATTGCGTGATCAGCATCGCATGGCTGACTTCGCTGTGTGTGAAGCCTGACCCACTCAACAATTCGCGCCTGGTGCATGCTTCACCTTGCACCCCAATCAACGCCACAGCGCCACATCCAAGCATCCCCTGCTCTGCATCAAAACATCACGCCCACTGGCATGCACGCAAAGTTGCATTTTCGTGCAGCTGCGCACGCACGTACACAAACACAGCTGCACATGTTGCGCAAGGTGTGCACACAAGTAAGGGATTAGGGGTTGCATCCAACCCAATTCTGATCCGCCCTTACGGGGGCTGTAAGTTTAAAAAAAGCACATGGGCGCACCCCACATCAATGAACAAACAGAGGCCACATGTTGTGCAGGGTGTGTACACAAGCTGGGGAACAGGGAGTGCACCCAACCCAAGCCGCACCTGCCCCCTGTCGGCCTCTGCTGCTGCTGCTGCTGCTGCTGCTGCTGCTGGTACTGCGTGCGTCTGGCACTGCGTGCGACATCAGCAGCAGCTCCCAGCGCAGCATCAGTTGTGCCCCCTGCCAGCATGGACATCGCGCTCCACTTGCTGCTACCGCGCTGGGGTGGCTGCCTGCCCGCTGAAGATGGCACTGGCCCAGGGGTAGCTGTGTTGGCTTGCCCTGTGCTGCTGGGGCCTGCAGAGGTGCCCTGTGTACGCGAAGCTGCTGCTGTTGCTGCTGACGACGACGATGGTAAACGAGATGGTGACGGAGGTGGCGATGATGATGCCGTACTGACAGTGTCCTCACCCAGAGAAGGCTGCGGTTGCGGCTGTTGTGGGGTTGACCTGGGCGGGGTGGTGTGTAGCGGCATCCCTAGGGGGCCCCGGGTACGCTGTGTGGTGGCGCCCTCACCAACAGCAGCAGCCGCTGTGGCGCCTTGCTTCTGGCTGGCTGGGCTAGGAGGACCGCGCTGCACATGAAGCAAGCAGCAGGCGATGTGTGTGTAAGTGTGTGTGTGTGTAAATATGTGTGCGTGTGTGTTTGTGTGCGCATGTGTGCGTCTGAGTTGAAGGGTGGGGGGAAGAGAAGAGCCAACCTAAGGTGCATCATTTCATCCTCAAATCCTCCAAGGATGCTCAAAGGATGAGGACTCCTCCCGATGACCTGCACACTGCAAAGTATCCTGTATTTTGGAACGCTGCGCTTGCTTTTGGGCAAGCATGGAGCCACACCCATAGGCCTATCCTGTGTGCCCCCTGAAATCAAGGCGGTCTCCAAGGGCAGGCTCGTGCCGTCTCTACAACCAAACATACGGCTGGAAGTCTGCAAGCCTCCACAGCCTGCTCGCCGTGATCAAGCGGCGTCCATTCTGAGGCAATGCAGCTGGAATCTGCACGGCTCCATGGCTCGCCTACACCGGAGCTAAGCAGCCCAAACCCTTGCGCACCTGCACGCCCCCTGTCACAGAGGCCACCGTGGGCGTCTGGTGAGTGCTGGCACCCTCATGTGCAGCTGCTGCGCTGTCAGACCTGCCAATACCGACCAGCCCAAACCCTTGCGCACCTGCACGCCCCCTGTCACAGAGGCCACCGTGGGCGTCTGGTGAGTGCTGGCACCCTCATGTGCAGCTGCTGCGCTGTCAGACCTGCCAATACCGACCAGCCCAAACCCTTGCGCACCTGCACGCCCCCTGTCACAGAGGCCACCGTGGGCGTCTGGTGAGTGCTGGCACCCTCATGTGCAGCTGCTGCGCTGTCAGACCTGCCAATACCGACCAGCCCAAACCCTTGCTCACCTGCACGCCCCCTGTCACAGAGGCCACCGTGGGCGTCTGGTGAGTGCTGGCACCCTCATGTGCAGCTGCTGCGCTGTCAGACCTGCCAATACCGACCAGCCCAAACCCTTGCGCACCTGCACGCCCCCTGTCACAGAGGCCACCGTGGGCGTCTGGTGAGTGCTGGCACCCTCATGTGCAGCTGCTGCGCTGTCAGACCTGCCAATACCGACCAGCCCAAACCCTTGCTCACCTGCACGCCCCCTGTCACAGAGGCCACCGTGGGTGTCTGGTTGGGGGTGGCACTCACGTGCAGCCGCGCAGCTGCTGCGGTGGCAGACCTGCTGCTCAGCAGCGGCTGCCGGGATTGCAAGCTTGGCTCTTCGGGCTCAAACTCCAAACCTGGGCACACAGTGCGAGCACGTGCATGAGGATGCAGGATCCGATGGCAGCTGGCCAGATCAGGTCACTGCTGTGCAGCATGAGTAGATACACAGCATGAGTGAATAGTACAGGGGCTGGCCTGACCGGGTTACTGCAGACAGCACAGCGTGAGCATGAGGATGCAGGATCCCATGCAGCTGGCCAGATCAGGTCACTGCTGTGCAGCATGAGTAGATACACAGCATGAGTGAATAGTACAGGGGCTGGCCTGACCGGGACACTGCAGACAGCACAGCGTGAGCATGAGGATGCAGGGTCCCATGGCAGCTGGCATGGCCAGGTCACTGTGGTACAGCATGAGCACATACACAGCATGAGTGAATAGTACAGGGGCTGGCCTGACCGGGACACTGCAGACAGCACAGTGTGAGCATGAGGATGCAGGATCCCATGGCAGCTGGCATGGCCAGGTCACTGTGGTACAGCATGAGTAAATACACAACATGAGTGAATAGTACAGGGGCTGGCCTGACCGGGTTACTGCAGCATAGAGTGAGGAAGTAGGGTTGTGGCAGTTGGCATGATCAGGGCATGGCAGCAAGGATGCAGGGTCGCGGGGCTGGCCTGATGAAGTCGCTGCTGCACACCTCGAGGATGAGGATGCAGGGCCGTAGGAGCTGCTAGCATGGTCAGGGCGTGGCTGCATGCGTATGAGGATGCAGGGCCGTAGGCGCTGCTAGCATGGTCAGGGCATGGCAGCATGCGTATGAGGATGCAGGGCCGTAGGAGCTGCTAGCCTGGTCAGGGCGTGGCTGCATGCGTACGAGAATGCAGAATTCACCTGAGAACTTACATAATGCATGTGAGTGAATTCATGGATGTAATTTTAGCATGGCCGGAGCTGGGCCAGTGTCCCCTCATCAGGGCTTCCACGCCTTGATCATGCCAGCTGCAAGGACCTTTCTCAATTGTTTCACCCCAGCAAGAGTTCGATGTGGACCTCTATGCTAGCTCAATTGTATGTTTGTAGGGTTGGCCTGTCACGCGTGTTCCGCCATACATTTTTTTCCTGCTAAAAAGCTGAGATAAACGGCATACAGACACGGAATCAGCCAACCCTTCACTTCGACGTCATATGGAATGCAAGGTTTGGCCAGTACCCCACCATCAGGGCCTGCTGCCATGGCTGCAGGTGTCGCTCTTCAGGGTTCACATGTTGCATGGTAGCAGCCGCGGAGATCACAATGCCGTCCAAAGGCCTGCTGCCACCGCATTGATCTTGATCTTAAGGCTGGCCTGTTACATGGCATCATTATCAGCGATCACAGTGCCAAGGCAGGTGCAGAGCACTCAACCTGCTGCCGAGGCATAGCTTCAGGCTGGCCTGTTCCGTGGCAACTTGGTTAGAGGTCACAGTGCCAAGGCAGGTGCAGAGCACTCAACCTGCTGCCGAGGCATAGCTTCAGGCTGGCCTGTTCCGTGGCAACTTTGTTAGAGGTCACAGTGCCAAGGCAGGTGCAGAGCACTCAACCTGCTGCCGAGGCATAGCTTCAGGCTGGCCTGTTACGTGGCAGCTTTGTTAGAGGTCACAGTGCCAAGGCAGGTGCAGAGCACTCAACCTGCTGCCGAGGCAGAGCTTCAGGCTGGCCTGTTACATGGCAGCTTTGTCAGAGGTCACTGTACCATAGCAGGTGCAGGTCACAAGGCCTGCTGCCAAGGCGCAGCCCTAGAGGCTGACGAATCAGGCTAAGGCACCGAGGACCTACTCCTTCACTTGTCGCACCAGAATGTGGAGGGTCAGCGGCTGCGGCTGCTGCTGCTGTTGCTGCTGCTTTGCGTGAGCTGACCTTCTGAGGCTTGATCGCCTTGCTGGGGCTGTCTTTGTAAGCTTTGCAGGCACTGGTGTTGGACAGGCAGGTACATGGCCTGCTGCTTTGTGTGAGCCGACTTTTGCAGGCTTGACCGCCGTGCTTCTAAACAACCTTGCCACCAACCATGTCATTATCCATGTCAGCCTCAACCGCCCTCATCAGGCTAATCATCAACCTTGTCGAGCTCGATTGCCATGCTTGCACCGCATGCTGATGTCGCTAAGCAGGCAGATGCATCAGGGTCCATGGATATCTTAGGTTCCACTCCTCCTCTTGTTGCATCAGAACATGGAGGGTCGTGGTAGTAATTGATCGGCGGCCGCTGCTGCTGCTGCTGCTGCTGCTGCTACCTTGTGTGGGCTGACCTAATGAGGCTCCATCACCATGCTTGCATCGTGCATTGGCGTCGCTTTGCAGGCAGGTGCACCAGGGTCCATGAATGTTTCAGAGGGTCCTTGAAACCTCAAAGGACTGAATGCGATAGTAGTCCCCCAGTCAAACAATTATCCAGGACCCTCAAGGCAGGGTGGAACCCTTATAGCAATGCAGCAGGCAATTAGGGGGGGCTAAAACTTTTAGCCTCATTGCACTTTTAGTAAAAGTGGAGCGACTCAAGACGACACATGACGCTGTCATGATCGCACACACATACACGCACACAAGCCGTGCACCAACAGGTTCCCTGATTGCCTCCAGCACCAGCAGCAGGCACATCATTGTGATCACACGCGCACACACACACACGCACACACACATGCACTACGCACCTGCAGAGTCCTCGATCGCCTTCAGCACCAGCAGCGAGCATTCCATTGTGATCACCCCCCCCTGCCCTGCTGCTCCATCCCCTTGGCTCCCCGCCTCTCCAGCACTCCCGTCACTCTCTGTTTCCTCCTCCAGCTGAGGGCACACCACGATGTCTCGGCATGCAGGGCCTGCCAGCTCTTGCACCGTCATTGCAGCCACCTAAGGTGAACAATTGATACGACATGATTTATAAGGCAGCAGATGTGATGCATTGCTCCACGTCTTGACACACAAGGGCAGGGCGCTCTTGCACCGTCTTTGCCGTCACCTGAGCAGGTATTTGGAATGAATTGAGATGTCAGAAGCAACGACATGAGGATGTAGACGCCTGTGAAGTACAGGTTGGCCTGGCACGCAAGGTTTGCCAGCTCTTACAACGCCATTGCTGCAAAATGTACAGGTGTTTGGATCATATCTTTGAGATGAAGGGAGCAGCAAGGACAGCTGCGAGGACATCATCATGTCTCAGCACACAGGGCCTGCAAGCTTTTGTACCACAGCTGCAGCCACTTGAAAAAACATCACACACACCCCACATACACACACCTGGACAGCAGAGCGCAGCGCATATTCATAGCTGTTGCCTGGGTGTTGGGCAGCGGTGTCGAGGCTGGAAGGCTCAGCACCAGCTTGCATGGCGTCTGTGCCTTGGGTGGCCGCCGGGAAGCGCAGCACGCACAACACAGCGGTCGCCACGCCCATCTTGTCATCCTGACATTCACCATGGAGTGCAGGCAGGCTATCAGCAAACGCTGTTAGCATGTTCTCATAGAGTCATGGCTCTGAGGCGTAGGTGTGACGGGAAGTGCAACATGCACCACATGCAGACTGACAGCCCCTTTGTTTTACCGTTCAATGCTTGAAGGTTGTTTTTTTTGCAGTGGCATGGCTCTGAGGCGTAGGTGTGACGGGAAGTGCAACATGCACCACATGCAGACTGACAGCCCCTTTGTTTTACCGTTCAGTGCTTGAAGGTTGTTTTTTTTGCAGTGGCATGGCTCTGAGGCGTAGGTGTGACGGGAAGTGCAACATGCACCACATGCAGACTGACAGCCCCTTTGTTTTACCGTTCAGTGCTTGAAGGTTGTTGTTTTTGCAGTGGCATGGCGCTGAGGCGTAGGTGTGACGGGAAGTGCAACATGCACCACATGCAGACTGACAGCCCCTTTGTTTTACCGTTCAATGCTTGAAGGTTGTTTTTTTTTGCAGTGGCATGGCGCTGAGGCGTTGGCGGCGGAGGGCGTAGCATGCATAGTAGGAGACGGGCCCCTATTTTGTTACAGCCATACTTGTGTCACATATGCGTTTGGCCAAGGGAACACGCCTTGTACATGCGCGCTATTTGTTGCAGGCATCCGCACCTCAACATCCTGCCAAGCCTATGATAGCTCCTAATGCCGCACATCCACCACAAATGGAGTGCTTGTTGCAGCGGACACCTCAACATCACAGGAAGGTTCATTAGATCAGAGCAATAGCTTTTTGACCTGGTAAGCCCCCATTTAATCCCAACACTCTTTGTCACAAACAGACTTTACATCATGGCTCAATACAGATCCAATTCATGCATCCAGAACGATTGGGTCAATGGTCGTCAAATCCAAGCTGTGCGCTCCCTCCAGCCAGGATTTTGACTCATGCCGCTTACAAAAAGTCCTGAAATGGCTCATTTGCTACACTATCACAACAATATTCTGACCACCAACTCAGAACGCACGTGTATACACACACCCAAACCCACACAAACATCTCATCCCCTCTGAACCACCAAAACCCACAGACAATTCGAATATGCACTCTCCCAACACACTGCCGCACAATGCGCTTACCAAAAAGGGAGACTCGCACGCAGCACGCACAGCATCCTCTGCCAGCGTGCTCAGCATGCTGGGAAGGCCCGCCTGAGGTGTGTGTGTGTGTGTGTGTGTGTGTGTGTGTGTGTGCGCGCGCGCGCGTCCAACTGCAAGGTGCTGTAAGGAGGGTAAGCAGGAATAACTCATGCGGTCCCCAAATCAAATTGTCAATGTTTGTGTGCAAGGAGTCGGCTACAAGCATCAATAAGAAGTCTTGTACTTAATCACATAGTGACCGCTAAGCACTTAAAAATAGCCTCATACTGACACGTCTGTGTCACTCTTTTGCCACCTTTCTCAATATTGCAATTGGTTTACCAAAATTGCAGTCCTTGTAAAACCTACGGTGGTGCCAATAAAATGACTGCCTGGCCGCAGCTGATGCTCACACTCATTGCACAGCTCATTGCATAACTCGTGATGCAAGTTTAAGAAAATGAGGAGACTGCTCACACACCGCTCCCAGCCATGTCCACTTTTGCCGCAGTGATGACGTTGGAGTAACTGATGACAAAAGCATAACTGCCTGGCCGCGGCGGCTACGGCTAGCACTGCACCACATGGCCCGATTCATGATCCACTCAAAAGGGAACACAAGAGGACACTGTCCACACACAATCCCCAGATGTGGGCATACCTGCTGCAAAAAATACTGACAGTATGCAGCAGTTTGCATGGCTGCCTGGCTGTGGCTGAGCCCAGCACCACCATCCACCGCACAACTCGAGATCTGCAGCGAGCACGAAAGGAAACGGCACACGCGCACACACACACACATCACTCTCAGCTGTGGGCATACCTGTTGCAGGGACGCAGAGGGAATGGCTGCCTGGCCGCGGCCGAGGTTGCCATGGCCTGGGCACGTGAGAAAGGACATCATGGGAGGGAACAGCAGGCGGCGCATGGCCCTCAGGTCGCGGCCGTGCCACAGAAAAGAACCTGCAGGTCGACATGGCGCGGGCACGTGAGAAAGGACATCATGGGAGGGAACAGCAGGCGGCGCATGGCCCTCAGGTCGCGGCCGTGCCCCAGGAAAGAACCTGCAGGTCGACATGGCGCAGGCACGTGAGAAAGGACATCATGGGAGGGAACAGCAGGCGGCGCATGGCCCTCAGGTCGTGGCTGTGCCACAGGAAAGAACCTGCAGCCATCCATGCCGGTATCTGAGCATATTAATCCCTGCTCTCAAATCGCAGCTACGTCATGAAGAAGCGCCTGCAGCCACCCATGGAGGCATCCATGGCCATGAATTGTGCGAAGATTCACAGCCCAAAAAGTGCATGAGCAGTTGAGCAGCCATGCCATAGAAAAGCACCTGCAGCCAGCCATGAAGGCATCGATGCACATCAGGCATGGTATGATGTACGATTGAGGGTGTAAGCACAGTTGAGCGGCCTTGCCACAGGAAAGCACCTGCAGCCACCAGCTTTTATGGGGATCAATCATTGATCCTTTTGGTGATCAACCTTGGACAGGTTCACAGACAAGTGGTTATGGGGAAAGGATTGTGGCAAAGTCATGCAACGTGAGAGCACCTGCATCCGCTCATGCATTCATCAATGGTTATCAGTCAGACCTAGTGTCATTGCTGAGCGGGGACAATGCGGTAAAGCACACTCAACAGGAAACATTACAAAAAAATCGTCCGGCAGAGTTGCAGATGTTGTATGCGGCCTGCTTTGAACTAATTTGGAACTCACACACAGCACACACACACACACACACACACACACACACACACCATTTGAAGCGTTCAGAATCTCCGGCGCCTGCAGCGCCCACAGCATGGAGCGCACTGAGTACTGCAGGGTGTTCTCTGCGATGGCGCTGGCCTCTGCGATGGTGAGCTCTGCGCTGGCTTTGGTCAGCACATCCTGGTCAACCACCACCTATGTGCACACGTATGTGTGTATGTGTGTGTATGTTTGTGTGTGTGTGTGTGCGCGCGCGCGCGTGCGCGTGTGAGCATTTTGTGTGAGCCTTTGGATTACGGAAGCACCAGAGGTGGACGAATCCCTGTATCGCTGGACATGCTCTTTCCCAATTTCCTTTCTCAAATCCAACCATGCCAACCATTTCATATGATATTGCTGTCATCGAAAAAGGATGAAAGTCAGAGGACCCCAGATCATCGTCCTGGCCTCAGTTAACCAGAAAATGGCCCATAGCTCCACCCTGGGACGAGTTTTCACTCCCCAAAACATGTTTATATAACCTCCATTTGATATGCTTACATCCTGCATGTTCAAAAAAAGGACAGAAAGAATCTTAAAATTGATCTTTGGGGCACCCCTTGTGCTGAATTTTCTCCAAGAGGAATGGCTGAAATAATGTGTCTGACCAACCACTGGGTCATTTCACTCCATTTTTTGCAATAAGTGTTTTTGGATACAAGGATATTTTAAATAACTAGAAAGTACCCATTTAGTGCAGTGGGTGTTAGGGAATAAAGATTTGGTAAAGAAAGTAGGGTTCATGCTGCGGCTGATTTGGCAGGGTGCTCGAAAACAGGGACTGTTAAGCTCAAGTGCAAAGATACACACACCTATGATGGGAGCATGTAAAACCCATTTTGCGGGGGAGTTGTCCAACCCTGCGAAAGTACATCCATCTGATCCTTCTCCTCCCATCTTTCCCTGCTTGATCACTTCCAGTATCGTTGTCCATCTAATCAGTTCCTCCATGCACTTCCACTTGATCACAACCTATTCTATAGCCCCTTCCTCTGCAAACATGGAGCCGATCCCTTACTCCATACTCCATAACGTGCCCTATATCACTCAACCCTTGTTAGTGGCCTCGTGATAACTTATCCATAGCATCCACTTGATTTGGTACCCTTAGCAACCACATAATCACTCCTCCATAAGATCCATTTAATCAATCCTTTTTCAGTGGCCATGTAATCACCGCACACACACACAACACACACACATACGCGCACGTAAGCACTGCCAAGCTGCAAATCACTAGTGGACGCTAGCTCTTTTACAGCATGCACATTCCAGACTATCCACCAGGCAAGTGCACTCTAATACCAACCACTATGCTTCCCTGACCCTCCACAAAGTTGAAATACCTCCTCCATCGCCTCCATCAGCGCATCTGCTGCAAGCATATCCAGGCTTTCCACAAAACCAGCAGCAGCCACCAGTGCATTCTGACTCGTAAACGGTTTGCTGAACCAATGAGTGTTGGATCCATCTCACCACCAGGTTGGAAAACCAGACCTCCATCTATTGCCTCCACCAGTGCATCTGCCGCAAGCAAAATCCAGGCCATTCACAAGGTAAAACCCAACCCTGATTGTACCACTCACCACAAGATTGAACACCCCCTCCATCGCTTCCACAACCAATGCATGGTCCTGCTCCTGACTTGTTTACGGCTTACTGAACCAAAAACTGTTGGATCTTGGCTCACCACCAGGTTGGACACCTCCTCCATTGCCTCCACCAGCGCATCTGCCTGCTCCATCTTCCGGTTGCCCTCAAACCCAAAGGGCCGCGTCAGGGCCACAGCTACAAAGAAGCCCTGGCGCCTGTTTGTGTGTGTGTGTATGTGCATGCATGCGTGTGTATTTGTGTATATATGTGTGAACCAACACCAATTCAGCTGGCAAGAACTGCAGAGCAAGGATAGAGGAGGGGTTGATCGTGGATGGAAGCTTGTGTGGAACAAACATAGAAAATAAGGAAGCACACGCACGCACGCACGCACACACACATATTCACACACACAACACACATACACACCTGAGGTGGTTGACGAGCTGCAGCATGAGTGTGCCCCCTCCAGGCGACCCAGAAGATGAGCCCATTACAAACGCCATGCCTGCAGGATGAAAACATTGCAGAATGAAAACAGACAATTGTACCAAAAGCCAATCCAAAACAGACAGTCACACCTGTGTGATTGCATGCTATGCCTACAAGACAATTCAGATCCCTTTGTGTTCCCATGAGGAGGCAGCAAGGCTGCTTCAAATGGACAAGTTTGCTTTTTAATGCCCATTCCCTCCCAACACGTGTATGCAACAATCTTGGTCCCCTCAGACTTTCTATTCGTTACTCCCTCTGACGGGACGTCCCTTCTTCCAGCGGCAGGTATCAGAGCCACCTTGAGAGCCCCGACCCTGCTTCCCTCCATCCTCAAAATGGTGTCGCGGTTGGCATCATTGTGATTGGCATCCACTGCCTGTTACGGCCCCCCAGTACCCTTGCCTGCCACCTTCAAATCCAAGCCTTTTTTTGCACATTTCTCGGATCTTGCAGCCCCTACACACCCAATATGACCAGTCCGTGGCAATAAGCTTCAGCTTCATCCAGCCTGCCTGACGGCTTAGCAATATATAGCAAGTCTTCACCATGGCAAACCAACACACCACCTCAGCTGTCCCTTCACCCTTCCTCATTCAGGGATCTCCGCAGATCCTGCAATCCCCCCCTTTGCAAGCATAGACAAGCCATGCAATCTGCAGATCTTGTGTTCCCCCTAGTGCAAACATAGGCAAGCCATGCACTCCCCCTATAACAAACACAGACAGGCCATGCGCCGCCTGCATGATTTGCACTCCCCTTAATGCACACAAAGGCAAGCCATGCGTTTAGCCTCATGCATACGCAGACAAGCCTTGCAACCTCAAGGTCTTGCATTCCCCCTTATGCAAACATAGACAAGCTATGCAATCCCACCTGCCCCTCCATCCTTCCTTTTTGATGGCTCAGTGATGGGCATCATTCATCTGCACCTCCCCGCCCCCCACTTCCCCCCCCACATACACATACCTCACCCCCTCAGCAGTCACATCCACAGTTGGGGCCCTTCATACCTCACAAACTTCCTCAAGTCTGGCAACCCCCTCTGGAGCAATGAAAACCAACATGCCCCTCCATCCTTCCTCTCTGGTACAGTTGTGGCCACCTGGGCAATGCGCGCCCCAATCCCTAACCCCAAACCCACCTGCCCCTCCATCCTTCCTCTCTGGTGGCACAGAGGCGGGCGCCTGGGCAATGCGTGCAAGGTCCTCAGCCCTCATACTGGCATCGTCACAGGCGATCACCTCCATTGTTTGCATGCTGCCCTCACAGCTTGCAAGGCTCTGCAAGTGCGCATGATTTTGTTTTGGTAACAATCCTGATCGTGACAACCTTGTGATGCAAGCACATTTACGCATGAGGCACAGCTCTCCTGCTGCTCCTCACAAGCATATTTGTATGGCAGGAAGCTTATCATCAGTGGCAAACTGCGCGGGGCGCATTTCAGTGCAGATCAGCCTTCTCCAATACTGGAGGTCATGCAACAAGCAGCAGTTGTGTTTGAAGTTTACTTTGCTGAGCCTTGCAAGCAAGCTGTTACGATGTGTCAAGAAATTCCCTCCTTCTTTTGTTCCCAGCCCATAACAACTTGCAAGGCTCCACTGTTCTGCACAACCGCTATGCGACCTCATTCCCAACATAGGACTCCAATTGCAGGTCAGCCATTTTGCGTGAGTGCACGCTCATGGGCGCTCGGGTATGACACATTTGTCCTCATCCTTGCAAACGATAGCATGCGCCCAGGAGTACACAGCCAAGGCGCAAAAGAAGCTTTGACCAGACTGCATTAATTCATGACATCTCTCAAACAAAAAGTGCTGCTCCACACACCGAGCACACTAACGAGACAGGGCCAGCCACCTACCTTTCTGTCACTGTCAATGGCCCAAAAGTCAGCCTCCCTCACTTGGCCAGAAGCTGCAGAAAGCATACAAGCATTCTGGTGAGACAGAAACAAGCACAGCTGACATGGATGGCATGCAGGAACAGGTTGTGGACAGAAAGCTGAAAGAACCCATTTCACAACTTCTTTGGCCCAAGGTGCTTTAAGCGGCCAAAACACGTCTCACCTGCAAGCTTATTGGCTGAGCTGACACCTCGCATGCCCAAGCCAATGATCTTTAGTTGAGGGGCCTGTAAACAGCAGCGTTTATGGTGTCTGAGATGTGTGTGTGCGCGTTTGTGTGTGTGTATGTGTGTGTGTGTGTGTGTGTGTGTGTGTGTGTGTGTGTGTGTGTGTGTGTGTGTGCGTGCGTGTGTGTGCGCGCGCGTGCGTGTATGTGCGTGCATGTGTGTGCGTGTGTGCTTGTTTGTTTGTTTGTGTGCGTGTGTGTGTGCGCGTATGTGTGCATGTGTGCACATGTTGGTCTTACCTGCACTGCTCTGTCTGGGACAAATTCAGAAGCCTTGACATGCAACTCTGGAAGTTGCAAAGGGCCCTTTGGTGTGTTGAAGTCCTGCTTGCCTGTGGGGTTTTGTGCAGGCTGTGTGGGGCAATCATACGCGAGGTTTGAGCTGCCGGCTGAGACCTGCATGCCAGTATGATAGGGGAACCTGGCCATAAAGAATGACCACCTGGCATGTGGCTGTGTCCGAGTGGCCTTTGGAAACAGGCACCTTATGCGAGCACAATAATGAAACTTGTGCTTCAGGTGCTTCATAAAAAGCCAAAAGTTTAAACACTGTGCTGGGAGGCCACGCAAGGGGCTCTCATGCGACAGGACTGCTGGTCAAAGGGATGAGGGAAGTAGTAGAGAGTTGATGTGCCCAGGTTCATGCTGTAGGAGACTTGCAGGGCACATGCACGCATTGAAGAATGCTCAATAGGGCTGCACTATCTTCAACCAGCATCAAGACGCCTGGTGGACAACAGGTGGGCAATTTTGACCATCACAACAGTTGCAGCACCCATAAGCTTCTTCTCTTTGCAGAGGGGAAGCATCCAGAAAGCATGTGCCTGTTACATTGCCAATATATTGTCAACAAAGCTGCAGTGCGGAGGGAGTGTGCATCCATACGCACCTTGTGAAGCCATGCTCCTGATGTCAGGTGCAATCTCACGTTGACCGAGGGAGTTGGCGATGTCCTCGTAGCATACACAGACCTATGATAAACCTGGGGACTGCCACAGCCAATGTTCGTGAAAGGGAGCGAGCGCATCCGTGCGCAATACAACTGGATGGGAGGAGACCAGTGAGGGATATAGGAAACAGATTACAGAACGTAGCTTTATTTTATTATCTTTCCGAGTATGGACCCGTCATCTTCTTCTCACACCACGATTTGTCGAAAAAGGGTTTTCGCTGCTGCGTGTGACTGTGCACCTGTATGCACAAATTGAAATTTTGAAAATAATGTATTACTTCATCAATATCTGTTTTCTGCGTGACCCGGATCAAGACCTGCTCATCCTGCTCTTGCCTGGTGTGTGCCGCCAAGCTGTAGCTAGAGGGCTTCATTACATGCATGAGTGATCGTTGAATTGCATCTAGTCCTTGAGAGGGTTTTGCTGCTTGCCAGATGTCACGTCTCGGGCTGAGAACACAGAACTTGGGAATTCCTTCGAAGTGGGCCCCGGGACGACGTGGGGTGCACTGGTACATCCTCATGTCTTATTCATTTTACTTTTCACTTTTTACAGGTAGGATTTGTGTACCTGAGCACATTCTGTAGGATGTGCATGAGCTGGATGCCTTTTTGTTTAGCTGTGTCCCTCCCTCTCCCTCCCTCCCATCTTGTCTTCCAAGCTATCTGCTGCATGAATTTTGTAGTCATCTGAGTCCTTGATGTATGAAGCTTGGTGCAATCCTGTCACTCTCTGACGCGTGCCCGTAGGTCTTCCGCGTGAGCCCGCCCCCAGAAGCTCTCACCAAGCAACGCCATGGCAGAGTTAAGCAGGCCGCGCAGTGGAATGGACTTTCCCACAGACATCACGGGCATCATTGCAGACATGCTGCTGGAGCAAAAGTCCCTGACCTTGGTGGGTGTGAGGGGATACGCTGTCAACTGACGAATTTTGCAAGGTTCGCACACATTCTTAAACTCGTTGTGCTATGTATCTTTGATGCTGCTATGCTGATGTGCACTCTCCATTTCAGATCTGCTGCAAAGGATTCTCTTCCTTCTGAAGGGCTGAAATTTTTCTGATCAAAAGGAAGCAACTGAGCTAGTGATGGAACAGGTTTAGTGCAAGCACTTACACCTGGTGAATGTGTGCATGGTCATTTATGAGCCTATGCTCATGCTCCACCTGTACACATTTGTACAAGCATAGGTGTTTGTATTTGAGTGCATCCATCTGTTTTTCACATAATGGCATGGTGATTATTAACATGCAGGGTATTCATGGCATGGCATGGCGTAACGCTTTCCCCATGCACATGAGCTGGACATCTCCAGGGACACTGCCAAGTGCATGCTGGTGGGCAACCCTGCTTTTACCACCATCCGTGCATTGCTTTTTGGCTGAAAATAGTAACAAGGAGACAGACTAAGCCAAATAACTTGTTTCGTGTATTTTAAACAAGCGTGAGCTCAAAATGGCCTGTTACAAACACTTAGGAGTGTTGACTGTATACAAGTAGTGGACTGAAGGTTGTTTGGTCTGGGAGCATTCCAACGCAAAGTGGCCTCTCGGTGCTGTTCTGGTTGTAAAACAGTAACAATCGTTACCATTTGTGCTGTGCCGACGCTTTCAGTATCAGAAGCTTCAGCTGGAGGCCTCTGTATAGACTTGTTACATTTCCTCCAGGCCGTGTTGTTTGGGTTGTTGCAAACACTGCATGACATCCAGACTCAAGAATACAAGTGAAACAATGACTACATGACTTGTTTGATCTATCTCCGTGCAGGCCAGATGCTGTACAAGGCTATCAGCCCACGCTTGGGTCAATCCGCTGAAGGGGTCACAGAGAAGTCATCGGTTCCCCAGGTATGTGGCCTTCCAAGGACAAGCTGGCATCCCTCAGGGGTGTGGCTTTTGCTTTGATGTGGCCTCATTGCAGCATGCGGCCTCATGGGAATGGAAATTGATTTGTGTGTGCGCGCGCGTGTGTGTGTGCGCGTGAATGAGTCTTTGTGTGTTTGTTAGGGTTGGGTAGCCACCTAGGAGAGCCTCGCCGAGGGTGAGGCTAGGCGAGGTTCAGGGAGCCTATTTGGCGGATGGACCTCACCCTCGGTGACCCTCGTTTCACCCAAAAATGGTGTAAAATTGCCTAAAACTACCCAATAAATCTGTGTATCCAAAGAGGCCCTACCCAAATAGGCCGAGCCTCTTCTAGGCTCGGTGAGCCTATTTGAGAAATTGAGACACCCTGTCTACCATGGCTAGTATTTGTGTGTGTAGGTGTGTGTGCATGCATGTGATGGCAAAGGAGATGGAAAGTAGCGCATTGCGGCGGCAGAAAGCGGGTGTGAACCCTTTCCATGGGCATCATGGTGCTTCAGCCTGGGTCTGTGCAGCTTATATCCTCCAAAAACAATGGCTGCATTTTACGGTCTTTCATTTTTTGGCCATGAGATCTTGGGTCTTTGGTCCCCAGCCCCTCAACTGTGAAGCAGCCGGAAAGCCTTTGAAAGTCCAAGAAGGAGGCCCCTTACTTTCAGATTAGTTGTTACTCATTGGCAATCCTTCCTCCTTTGATTGGCATTCTTCTTCTTTCCCCTCCTATTTGCTTTCCCTTGCGACTTACAATCGGATTGCAGTGCAACACTGCAAATGCAAGACTTTGAAGTCATCCGCTGGATGGCCCTCTGCATTTGTGCCTATGCAAGTCAAGGCCTTGCTATTTTCTTAGAAGCTACCTTGGGCAGCAACTTCAAATTCCTCCTTGCAACCCAATGTACACAATAAAGGCATCATTTTCTTAATAATTGCAACATGAATCTCTGATCTGCTGGAAACCTGACCAACCCAGGGCTGACACGTCAATCCACAAGCATACGTCGGAAAAGTTGAAACTGTTGATTACAACTGAAATCAACCAGAATTAACCAGAAAAAGGCTGGTTGAAACAGCCCGGGCCTAGTGTAAAAACTGGTTGATTCAACTACAGTTGATTCCTCGTTGATTCAATGGGAGAAATGATTGATTCAAGTTTTTGTGCATGACTTTGCATGCTTGTTTTTTTAGAGTGACAGTGTGTGTGACTTTTACAGTTGACACTTTTGAACTCAGCTCAAGGCTTTTAGTTTACATTTACACAAGTTTGATTTGGTTACAGGCTTCTTTGCTTCAGCTAAGCTGCCCTTGTAGGCAGGTACAGCTATGTAACCCTATCCTGTCCTATCCTTCGTTGATTCAACTACAGTTGATTTTCTCTTGCAACAACTGCTAATCAACTGTGGTTGATTCTTGAATGCTTCAACTGCTGATCAATTGGGATGATTGATTCAACCATAGTTGATTCCACTGGGGCCTCAAGTTGGATTTGGTTGATTCAACTATGATTGATTTGCTCTTGAATCAAGTGGTGCTCAAGACTGGTTGTTTTGTAGTTGAAACAACTAGCTTTCAATCCAATTGGTTGATTCAGTGAAGTTGAATCCACCCGGGCCTAGCGTTGGATTTGGTTGATTCAACTCTGGTTGATTTGCTCTAGAGTCAAGCAGAGATCAATCTCGGTTGTTTTGTAGTTGAAACAACTAGCTTTCAATCCGGTTGGTTGATTCAATGCAGTTGTTTCCACCCGGGCCTAGCTTTGAATTGGGTTGATTCAACTGTGGTTGATTTGCTCTAGGGTCAAGCTGAGATCAATCTCGGTTGTTTTTTCTGTTCAAAAAAGTGGCTATCAAGTGCTTGAATATCAAGCATGTAATAGCCAATGGCGCAAAGAAAGCACGCCTGCCACTTGTCTGTAAAGTAGCATCAGCTCAGAGCTGACAGCTCTATGACTTGTGCAACTCAATGGTAAAGTAGCATCAGCTCAGAGCTGACAGCTCTAATGACGTGTGCAACTCAATGGGTTTACAACCAACATAAACTCGTACATGAAGCCCCTGCGACCCAAAATCCCTGACTGGCGACACTTGACATACACAGATGGCAGTATCATCACTTCTGCAAATAGGGAAACACAGCAAGCAGGAGCTTCTTTCTTCATCCCCAAAAGCATTAATTGTGACCAAGCTCTCACTTGCGAAATAAATCCAAGGGGGTATGGCCCAACTTACACAATTAACAGAGCAGAGCTAGCTGCAATCCTGGTCGCCCTTCAGCAAGGACACACTTCCATTGCAACTGATAGCTCTTCAGCAATAAACCAGATCAGAAACCAGATCCTCAAACCCATGAGCATGATCACTCACTTACATGCACAAATCCTGCTCGACATCATAAATCATATCAATTCGTCAGAAGCTCCTGTACATTTTTACAAAGTCAAATCACACTGTGGCATCCTTGGCAATGAAGGTGCTGATGCACTTGCTTTTCAGGCAGCAACGTCACCTGACAAAGTTGATATTACGCTTAACCAGGCAGAAAATCCCTTCTTCCATCTGTATTGGCTTGCCAAACCTACTCCCACATCTGGCTCTCACACGGAATTAAGGGCCCTTCCAAACCTCCAGGACAAATTAAAAGAAGTCATGCATGACAAGCACAAACTGGGGCAAGCGGATGTCAACACTTAACAGAATCTAAACCATCACCAACCCGCACCTACAGAGAACATTCCAACACAAGAAATATGTCCTTTTACTCAGGAAGCAATGACTGCCAAAGAAACACAACCCACAGAAGAGCCAACCAATAAAAGAACTCACTCCAATTGCACATTGAGCATCACTCCTACACAGATTATTCATACCTCAGCCCAAACTACTGCTCCTAACACCAATGTCATGACGCCCACTCAGAAGGATTCACCTGCAGAAGGGCCACCCATCAAGCGCACACGCTCAACTATGAAACACACCTCCACACCAGCGTCTCAACCTCCCAGCCATAACAATCCAGGAGCAAATGCCAGCCAAAACACTGCTAATCATTATGATTACATTCCGACACAGCCCAACTCCCCATGCACAACAGAAACTGGCCAGACTGGCAACACCCACAACCCTACCACTTGTCAAAACACCCCCCACAGCTTAGATACTCAAACCAACAACCACTAAAACAAAAAGAAAAAATTGCTTCACACGGAGGCAGAGCTCACTCCTCCCACCATTAACCCCCTCAGCTTGCCAAGCCAAAGCTTTGAGGTCTGGAATTACAAAAAAACCTCAGCCCAGAAGCTTGCGAAAGCAAAAACAGCCAGCCATGCCATCAATGCTATCTATTACTACGATCTTGACATAACCCACATTGATGGCAGGAGAGAGTGCACGGTTAATAAAACAGAAGGAACAAGAACCTTCATCCACCACCAAGTTCAATATCACACCCATTTTGCCCCAATGATTATTGAAAAGTGGGCCCTGCCACTCTTTATAAAAGCTGGCTTTCAGCCTGTTACTACATCAACTGCTGCTCGTACTGATATTGAGTGTGCTTGCTGCCAAATATGCAATTATCCGGGTGGTTACGAACCTATTAACTCTGTGCCTCCGTACCTTGATATGTATATTTGTGATATCTGCCAACATACGTACCACTGGAAATGCATGAAAGAACTGGGCTGCTACACTGATGGGCAAAGACAAGAGATTATTGCAGCTGACACATGGGCTTGCCCTGCCTGTGCAGGCCTGAACAATGCGCATAAGATTGACAGAGAATGTCAGTCTAAAAAAGAACTTTTGAGGGTCACTTGGATGCCCTCCTGGGAGCCGGAGGAGACTAAGGAGACCTGGCCTAATTTCCATCAACGTTTGATTGAGTTCGAAGCCAAACAGAGTGAGCCTGACCTTTCCCAACCCACAGCAGACTCTGCCCTCTCTAACCTTGAGAGACAAGGCTTTGGGTTTACAAGGGTTTACAATGGTGGCCTACAGCCCGAGACTCTGGCTGATCGGTCGCTGGTGAAACATGCTCAACCAGCATCAGATTTGAGACCTAGTTTGAAACCAATTGACATGTTCGAAATCAGATGTGAAACACCAAAATCAAGACAAGAGAGAGCGCCTGAAACTCCGAGTTTGAGCACCAAGTTTAATCTGTGACAGGAGATACAAGAGGCAATGAGACGTTCAGGACGCAGTTCCACGGAAGCTCTGGCACACACTCAAGTGGAGGTTCACCCCAACAGAAGGCTGGACAGCACACTCAACGGAAAGGCCACAGGCTGCTGTCAATGACAAGGCTTTGAAAAGCCTGATGCTATCAACACTTGGAAGCAGAAACTTGACATAGAGCTGCGTAATAAGGTAACCTTTGACATACACCCCACCAATCCACAGGTAGATATCAAACCCACCGGATGTTGTGAATTTTGGCTCCGTGATGTCAAGTACAAAATAGAACAAATCCCTAATCAAATATCTTCAAACACTGAATCACACAGCCCCCACCCTCTTGCTTCACCTCCCCTTGTCCTCCCAGAAATTTACAAATTGTATATGGCCTGCATTTATAACACACTAGGAAAATGCATTGGAATGATAACCCCCAGCCGTTTCCAAATTCTTTACAAGGCGTTCCATAAGGCCAAACTTGCTGGCTTGCATGGAGCCATAACTCCTGCTCCTTCTAGCTTCGCATCTGAGCTGCAGGGTCTCCTTACCCGCAAGGCTGTGCTAGAAAACAAGTACGCTAGCAAAAAGATTAAAGACTCCTTTCCGCGAGCCCTGCCCACCCACATCCATACTGCCCTCCAGAAATGGGCCCTGGTAACACAGGAAAAAATGGCCTCCCCGCTAGACAATAACCCACAGTACCAGCACTACTGGAGCGCCAACCCCCGAGACATTCTCTTTGGTGCCTTACACAATCCCTTCTCTTCCAGATTTTCAGGCTTCTCTGTCTGCCATCCCTTCTATGAAGAGAATGCTATGACCCAGGCCCTACGTCATGCTATCTACTCAACAAATCTCAACACAGAGGCCACTGCTACTTTCATGTTCCTCCCTGTCTGGGGAAAACAAATGATAACTAACCCCTACTCCAAACTCATCACTGCCTACCCACATCTCTGCTGTGAACTTGGTACGATCGCACGCACCAACCTTTACTACGATGATCCTCAATCCTGAAAAAGAAAAAGAAAAAAAAAAGAAAAAAATCCTGCCCTAGAAAGAAAGAAAAGAAAAGAAAAACTACGTAGGCAGAGGAAACTCTCCCTACATCAATTAAGGAAAAGGAGACACATTGGCTCAGAAGAGCCGTGAGCCTCCTCCACCACAAAGCTACAAAGAAGAAAGCTAATGGGGATCTTTAGGGTTACTGGAAGCACCCGGCTCCAGAACCTGGCTGTGAGAAGCATCATTTTCCATAGCACGTCTAGTGGTTACAAGCTTATGGGCATACTGAACCGAATGGGCATGGAGTTTTTGAGCAAGTTTATGGGCCCGTTGATGGTCCAGTCCAAGTTGTTTAAACTGGTTCAAGGTATGATCAGTATAGCAGGTCCCACCAACACCCAGAAGGATGGTGTGGAGAGTCACAACTTTAGCACTAATGAGTTTGCTGAGGTCTGTATGCTGCCGCTGTGCCGCCTCTAACTGTTGTCCAGGCCTCGTGTCTTCACAGTACTTAATTTCAATCAAGTGCACATGTCGCTGGTTTACATGAAGTTGGTGGGGCTGTCTCACGTGGTTGGCTCGTGTGGTCCTCCGTGTTGGGTTGTGCCTGCTGCGTAACGCATGGTGTGAGCGAGTGGAAGAAGGAGAAGAAGGAGTGGGTTTGGCTTTATAGGGAGTAATCAGTATAGCATCAGGACGACTGGATGTGAGTCTAGATCTCAGATCTAGAGGCTCTTAGGAAATTTTCTAGGAAAAAGGTAAGGGGGTAAAATTCTGTTTGATGCATGTGCAGGGATTTGGAGGCTGTGTTAATCAAGAAATACCTCTCTCCCAGCACACTTGGGACCTCCAAATAATTGCAGTCTGGAACACAGCTGCAAGGACTTATCTGAACAATCATAACCCTGCATGGCTACAGAGCCTGGCCACGGCTGTTCCAGAAGCCAAATGGAAGCTACTCAGTGTTGGCAACCATTCTACTCTCAATACAATGCTTGTTGATATGCCTGGATATAATGAGTGCCAACGCCTCCCCTCTGACAAACGACAAATATCTAGAATTCAAACCTATCCACACATAGATAATCAGGAAGAACTCTTTGTTCCTAACCAATCTAGCCCAACCCTCACGCTCAAAGTCCCTGACTGGAGGACATGGTTGTACACTGATGGTAGCTGTCATGTCCAAAACGGCAAACAAGAAATAGGAGCAGGGGTCTACTGCCCTCTCACTGACAGCAGAAGTTTTGTCGAGCCCAACGTGGCTTTTTTAGTAGAACAAAAGAGCCTGTCTAGCTTTTCTTGTTGTGGAAGGTTGGGATTGAGTGTCAATAGTTCTAAGTTTGCCTTGTGCAAGGCTTCAAGACGAAGTTCGTTGCCTTTGATTTGCTCTAACACGTTAGAAGACCTGAGAATCTGAGGGCTGTTCCTCAGGCTTCTTTTCGTGGTCAGCAGCTGCATCTAGTATGCAGATTTTCGTTGTGCTCAGCAGTTTGCTGCTGGGCATGGCTCTTCTTGTTTGGCAGGCTGACCGTGCTGACTTCGCTTGCTGTTGAAGGTCTGTTACTTCAGTCACTGGACTGAAAGACAGTCTTTCAGCTATCATCTTGATATCTTTCTCGTTAAAACTGGACCTGTCTTCTTTCTCTTCCTGCTGTACTTCTCAAAGTCTGAGCTTTGTGGTGCAGTCGTCATACAATCTTTTCCCCAATGTGGCCCCTTCCCTTAATTGATGTGGGGAGCTTTTACTGCCTATGTATATTATGTTTTGTTCTTGTTCCTTACTAATGCACCTAGTAGGAGTCAAATCTTGGGGGTTGACGCAGGGTGAGAGGATTTGTTTCTGGATTGCTCTGATCTGCATGATGCATCATTATTGCCTTGAAAATGTTTGCTTTGCAGGCAGCCTGAGGTACAGTTACATAACGGTTTTGTTTCATTTCCTTTCCATAATTGATCATACAATTGTACAAGCCTTGTACAATGAGGTCCTTTCAGTTTTAGCGCTGATGATTGGGTCTTCCCAGGGAAGACTTCCCTTAATGCACGCTGGCTCTTGCCCAGCATAGGCTTACACTTTTTAAGGTGAAATAAGTTTATCTAGAAATCAGAAAATGCAGTCACACGTTCTAAGAGATCTGTATGACCAATCAATATGGTTAGGGTCAAAAAAGGGTGTTTGCACCTGGACACACAGCACCTTGACCATATCTGTTGATAGTCATGTCATTATCATCTTACATGTTCCTACAGCGCTAGGCGGCAGTCAGCCTGAGTGCTGCTGCTGCACAGTTCATTTCCTCTTCCAACCTTTGCACTACCAGGCCTGGCTGCTTTGTGGCAGCTTCACTGAGCACCACTAAGCCATCACAACGCTGCCAGATCTGTGCCAGCCTCAGCCTAATCTTGCCACTGAGCTGCCCCGGAGGATGGCGCAATAAGTCTGAGCCTGATAGAATGCCTACTGCAATGCCACGAGGAAATAATTTATGACGCACAAGCATCTCTACTTGATACTCATCCTGGCCAACCCTGCCTCCCAGCTTTACCTCATAGCCTGCCTCCTGCAGAGCAGCAAAGGCCTGCTGCGCACCCGCCGAGCCTCCCGAATACTTTACTATCTTCTGCAGCTTGGCTTGGTTTTGGATATGACGCTCAGCTGCTGCCTGCAGCATCCCATTGGCAGTGCTCAGACCACCCCCTTGCAGACCCACCCGCTCTGCTTCCAGATGTGCCAGGTACAGCTGGGTCATGCCCGTTGAGATAAATGCCGCAGGGCCCCTATCATTCACTTCATGCAGGAGATGCTGCGCCATCATGTCTAAGCTGTCAGACGCAATGCCAATGCACCCCAATACAGCCCAAGCATACAGGGCATTGGCCAGTGCCTGCTCAATCCATCCTCCTCTCTTGCTTACATCCTGCTTGCTGATCACCTGTGCAAGCTTATCCACAGCACTGCCACCATGGGAGGCCACTGCACAGCTGTACATGGCATTGCTGCACTGCTGAGGTGCTAGCTGATCACTTCTATTCAACAATGCCACCAGCAGCGCATCATACACACCTGAATCATACCACCCCAGGATTGATAATGCCCAAAGAGTGTTGCTCAAACTTTGGCTTGTGCTGCTGTGAATGTGCTCTACCATACCAGCAGCCAGCTTGCTCACAATACCCTCATCATACCACTCAAACTTAGCTAGCACCCAGAGCGTACTGCTCAGCTCTTGTGGCGTGCTGCTATCAATGCGCTCCACCATACCAGCAGCCAGCTTGCTCACAACACCCTCGTCGAACCACCCAAACTTGGCCAGCGCCCAAAGAGTGTTGCTGATGCCTTGGGATGTGCTGCTGTCGACATGCTCAACCAATGCATGCGCCAGCACTCCTATGATGTTTGCATCATACCACTTAAAAAATGACAGGCCCCAGAGGGCGTTTGCCAATTCCTGAGGCTTAGGTTGGTGCTGTACAGGTTTCTGCAAAGCACCAGCCAAGGCAGCTGCACCCACTTTTGCGATGATGCCCATGCCTCCACCTGCCCTCACCCCTCTCTGCTCCAACTTAGCACATGCATTGAACAAATTGCTCCAATCCTGAGGCACAGTCCTGGCCATGATTCCCTCGTCCACTCCACCCTTGCTTGGCTCCCCCACTCTCCTGGCTACTGCAGAAATGAAAGGCTCCATGCTGCCCTCATACCCAGCATCCACGCAAGCCAAAGCAACAGTGCTTATAGACTGAGGCAGGCACCGCTGACCTTGACTCAGCAGATCAGGCAGCTCCTGCTCCATGCAGACGTGGAACACTTGCTTCACACGAGCATCATCACTGCACTTCACCCCCACTTTTGCCAGGCCGTACAACACACCAGCCCAGTTCCTGCAAGCCTCAGGATGTACATCCTGTACATCGGGTACAACAGTCCTGATGACCCTGGGCTGCGCTGCACGCTCTGCCAATGCATAGCACAGCTGTCGCGCTTCAGCACTGAGGGACTCATCAAAACCCACCATCACAGACAGCGACCAAGCAAGCAGGCTCAAGTGCTTGCTGTCCAGCTGCTGAACTGGTGGCTGCAAGGCAGAAGCTGGTGCTCCAACGGAAGAGCTGCTTCCCAGCAGTTGCCTGATTAAGTTCCTGGCAGCATCCACCACGTCAGCACACTTGCTGCTGCCGTGCTGAACTCCTCTATGTGTGCCCATCTCCACATGCTTTGCCATATTGTACATGCAGAACACCGTTGAGTTGGGGGTGAGGTGGGCTGGATTTGCTCCGTTCTTGATGCACACTTCCAGGGAAAGCACTCTCTCCTCTCGGGATTTATCACCATGAGGAAAGCCTGCAAGGAAACAAGGTGGAGTGGGAGCAGAGCAATCTAAGAAGGTCTTCATTCTGCAAGAATAAGCCATCTCCCTGGAGTTTACCGGCCTTCAATCCTGCACACCCATTCAGAGGGCCAGGTAACGCCTCATGATAAAGTGAAAGATGACACCAATGTTGGGTGAATTGATTCATTTACCAACCAGACAGTCTGGCCACTATCATTTAAGCACTGCCAGCAGTAGGCTCTGGCTTGCCAGGATCCAATGCACCGGTTTTAGCAAACACTCCAGGAAACAATGAAGCACCTCGAGCAGACGGGCTGGCTCACCTCCTCGCCCTCGGCTTGCCCTGCCACCTTTGCCAGTCCCTCTGCCAGGCTCTTGTCTGTTACGTTGCTCTGCAGGCAAACAATGTACAAATGGGATGTGATGCATTTCACGAGAGCTATAATGCTTCATTGGAAGCATGGTCAGCAATATAAGTGCAGCATTGCGGCAAACAAGGACGACATCCCGACCTGCAGTGTCCTTGTGCTTGCCTGATGTATGAGCTCCAGCGCATTATTGTTTTCACAGCTCACTCTCATTTACACTCCAGCAACACACCTCCACGTCCTCGGCCTCCTCGGCCTGCCTGTCCACCTCCCCTGCCCCCACCTCTCCCACGACCCCTTCCAGTCTGCTGGTCGTGCGCATCTTCTGCACTCATAAATAAAAACAGGTGCGAGTCTTTTGCACTGCGAGAGCAGGCTGTCAGGCATCAATGGTTATGAATGGAGTACACAATGGCAGCTCACATTGCAACAACAAGCATGCCATTCATAGCTGAACACTGCACAAGGCTTGCACAGCAGCATGGTGCATGAAGGCATGAAATGCCTTCTCCTGTGGCTCCACACTCATGAGTCAATTAAAGTAGCTAAGGCATGGTGATCAAGGTGTGTGCAAACATGGCCCGACATGAGGCCTAAACACAATCAATCATCTGACATTCGGATACATGGATGCATGCAGAAATAAACAATAAGATATATTCAGAACAAAACATTAAAATACATGCAGCAGCAACAGTAATTATTTCTCCTTCTTTTGGCATGCCTCACCCCTGCCACTGTCATCCACCCCAGAAGCCTGAGGCACCACACACTGGAAGCGTCCATGGCTTGCGAGGATGAAGGGTGCATGTAAGGAGGATGTCCTGCTGCTAAATGGGAGTTGATAGTGGACGGTGTCAGGGAAGTATGGTGCATTCTGAGGGGAGCTGACATGATGGTTGGTCTTCCCCTTGCTCTTGAGTGTGCTTCCTGCTGGCCTTCTCCTGCTGCTAATGATGTGGGATGTGAGGTTCATTCCTTGTATGAACAGAGGAGACTGAGAGCATCGGGCGAGTGCGCCATGCGCTTGCAAGCAAGACGGGAACCTGCTTGACGGCAATAACCTGGAAGATTCTGAGAGCATTTTTAATTAAATGAATAAAAAATTGAATTATTCACGAGAATCGCCTTGTTTTGACTTGCTGACGATCACCTGGTGAAATAGGCTGATGTGCGCCTGTTAGTTTGAGTAAATAAATAAATCTTCATATTCTGATACCTAAAATTAGGTATATTATCGATGGTTTACTATACTTGATCCAGGTTTCCCAATTTCTGGGCCCTGTTTATTTTTACATAATAAAGAAGATATCCAATACCCAAAATCACCATAAATTGAATAATCGTATCACCAAGGCTGATCCTGCAATCCTGGAATCACTACTCGGCCTGCGCGAGCCATCTGCATTAAACGAGGTAAGATTTGTTCGGCTGTGGAAACAAGAGCGCTGATGGAATGATAGGAGGACACGCCCTTTCGCCTTTTCACGCCATAGGGCTATGAAGAGGCAACACATAGCTTCCGTTCATAGACTGCTGAGTTTGCAGAGAGCACAGTGCACAGTATGTGTGAAGTGTAGAGCACTGAAATGTCACACTAAGTACTCTGGGAAATCCAGGAGCCTAACATATCGTCTGAACAAGGCACACGCGATGCGTCCTTTCTTCTCCCTGGGAGGAGAGACCCATCTTGCCTGCCATATTGTCTGCGAGTGATCTACTGTCCCATGAATCTATGCTGTGTGCACGCGTGGACATGGTGAGCTGACGAGACATGTTCACGAAGCTGACGAGACATGTTCCCTCTGATGTATGCCTATAGGTCTTCCGCGTGAGCCCCCAAAGCTCTCAACAAACAACGCCATGGCAGAGTCAAGCAGGCCGCGCAGTGGGATGGACTTGCCCACAGACATCACAGACCTCATTGCAGAGATGCTGCTGGAGCAAAAGTCCCTGACCTGTGGTGGGTACACCATGCGTCTGAATGATGAGTTCTAGTGCATGTATGAGATGCACACAGTGAGGCGCATGCATGTGCATGTAGAGCCTAAACAAGCGCAAGGCTATCCAAGTGCTCTCTCTAATTAGGTTACATATCCTCCATGTATTTATAACTTTTTAAACATTTTCGCTTCATTAGTTATGATTGCTTTGTATATTTGTGCGCACTTATGCGTTAACTTGTGTGTGTGTGTGTGTGTGTGTGTGTGTGTGTGTGTGTGTGTGCGCGCGCACGCGCATGTACATGCATGTGTTGGGGAAGAGGGATGCATGCATGCATGCACTCAATTTTTTTCTGCGTATGTGAGGAAGCGCGCTCACGCTTTCTTATGTTGAGCATCACTTTTAAACCTGCTTTTGCATTGCACTTGGTCATGCACACAGCCCTTATGCACACTTGTGCAGCACTTAATGCGATTGCACATGTAGATACCTTTCTAACATATTCTGAAAAGGATATCTCCAGGGATGCTGCCAAGTGCATGCTGGTGGGGAACCCTACCTTCACCACTATTGGTGCGTCCTAATGCACTCCTCTCTTGGTTCCTTTCATGAAAAACTGCAGTGAGTGAAAATGGAACAGTAAGGTTCTTAGATTAGCCAAAACGGGACGGTCGTTTGGGTTCACTGGTATACAAGTTTATGGTTTTACAAGAAAGCCAGGCAGAGCGCTCCGATCAATCATTGAATGGCCCTTGCCTAATTAATTGGATCCAGATTGTTTGTATGCGCTCACATTCTGAATTTTCAGCTTCTAGTTGCGCTAGATTGTATGTTTGGGAAAAAACCATGCTCAGAGCAGCGCCCTTGGTCAAATGCATGCCAATGGGCCCACATGACAGAACTTTGGCAATATCGTCACACCGCCATCTTTGTCCGTTGCATGCACAGGCCAGACAATGTACAAGGTAATCAGCCCTCGCCTAGGCCATTCCACAGAAGGGGTCTCTGAAAAGTCAACAACCACTGAGGTGAGCCTGAGCTGGCACGTGTGCCTGGCCCTAGTACAATCCTCATGCAGGTCAGATCTGGGGCCAGGTGCTGGGTAGGCTTATGTGTGGAGAAAGGACCACTTAGCTTAGAGAACGGATCAATTTTACAGCGAAACCATTCCAATCAAAAAGCACCAAATCTGGCCAAGATGGTGACAAAAAGAATGGACACAAAACTGCCTTCCCTGTGTCGGCCTCACTTTCCCACCACCGCCCCAACATGCATTTTTACGTAACTCAAAGACTTGCAGCAGATCTCACTCAATGAGTAACGTTCGGTTTCATCTCTGTCGCACTTTCAGACCTGGATTGATGAAATGACATACAGCACAGCGAACAGCTTCCAGATCCCTTTTCTTGATAACTGCACCCCAAAAGCAGTACCTGCAAGCATTCCCTGCTCTTGCCTGGGGAGGTTTAGAGCTCAAAAAGCAGGGTCCTCTTTGTGAAGTGCCCCATTACAGTAGCACTGGGTTTGAATTCTCCTTGGTAATGAAAAACAGAGAAACTACGTAGGCAGAGGAAACTCTCCCTTCATCATTTAAGGAAAAGGGGACACATTGGCTCAGAAGAGCCTTGAGTCCCCTCCACCACATTAATGAAGCTTGTCATGGATTTCCTTGGTGTACAATGGCAGGACTTCAACTGTTTAAGAGAGGCCATGAATGGATAGCTAGTCACTCTTGGCCCTGGTGCCATCCTGAAAGCTGACCCAGGGCAGATAATGACCAGCAAGGGCATGGTCACCTGCACACGTGCTTGCACATTGTTTGCTGCCTGCAGGACGAAGCAATGCATATTTCAAATGAATCAGAGATCCAGCCATACGTACATTGCAGCTCAAGGCCCCGCATAGCCCTGGGGTACTGCCCTTGTGCAGCTGATTGCCGTGCCTTGCTGACGCTTTGAACGCATCTACAGCATCATCCTCTGCATCTGTACCAGTGCAGCTCAAGGCCCTCTGCTGGAGACCTGGAAGCTGCCCCTGGGTGGAACCATGCTCCGGTGTGGAAAGCAGTCTGCACAAGTGCGCATGTCAAAATGAAACTATGCATCCTCCATACATCGCAGATCAAGGCCCTGCTGAAAGCCTGGAAGCTGCCCATGGGCGGAAACAAGCCACAGCTGTGGAAGCGCATCCATGACCAATTCTCAGTCCCTGAGGACTGCGACGACCAGGTGAGGGTGAGCGTGCTGCGTTGGTTGTACTGACTCTGCAACCTACTTTGGTTTGCGTGTAGAGAATGGGGGAGGTAGCAGCACACGTTTTTGTTCGTCCCTTGAGGAGGTTCATGACCGAGTGATGGCTGAGAAAGAGGGAGGAGCGCCTCCTCCAGCACGCGATGCACCATATGACACCATTTGTGGTTCAGCATCAGCATTTGCAAGATTAAAATTTTGAATAGCCAAGATGTCTTCACAGTACCAGCAGGCACTGCACCACACGAGTCTCTCAAATGCAGCTTTAGAAGTTTTTGGAGTGTGCTAGGATGAGGGAGGTGCTGGGTCTCTTTTAACAGATGATGCACCCTGTGGATGAGCACATGTGCCTCCAATACCTAAGACAGTGTTGGGGTGTTTGCACGTTCGTTACGTACGTATGTGGATTTAGAGGGCCTTTTATAAATGGCCCTCCCTCCTAATTAGGAGGGAGGGTCTTGGCCCAAGACTCTTGGGTGTGAGGGACCCCCGGGGAGGGATCCCAGATACTCCCCAACTAACCCCCCTGCCCCTTCAAGGCCATAAATATTTAACTATGCCAAGAAAAAAGGGCCCTGATCAGGGGGGCTCATGAGTGGGATTGTTTCTCGTTGGCTCAGCCTGAAGGCACGATAGGTTGCCTGGATGTCAGCAAAACTGGAGTAGACTCACTGTGGCACATCTGTACACAGCAAGGGGTGCCTGGATGTGAGCAGAACTGGAGTAGACTCACTGTGGCACATATGTGCACAGCAAGGGGTGCCTGGATGTGAGCAGAACTGGAGTAGACTCACTGTTTTACACATGTACACAGCAAGGGGTGCCTGGATGTGAGCAAAACTGGAGTAGACTCACTGTGGCACATATGTGCACAGCAAGGGGTGCCTGGATGTGAGCAGAACTGGAGTAGACTCACTGTTTTACACATGTACACAGCAAGGGGTGCCTGGATGTGAGCAAAACTGGAGTAGACTCACATATGTACACAGCAACAGCAGGAACCGCCTCACAACCAGCGATGCCACAGACTTGGAGTGGCTGTTCAGCAACTAGCGCTTGCTCAAGCGCACTCAGGAACTGGAGCAGGAGGGGCAGGGGGAGGGCCCAGCAGTGATGGGGAGGATTGGCTTATTGGCAATGAGGATGATGTAGACTAGAATTGTGGGTAGCACACCAGTTTGAGTGAAGGCATTGGATGTCAAGTCATCCTCCAACATTTTTTCATTAGCGAATTTTACCACACGCTGCAAACAGCCAATTCTAGCGTTCAAAATTTTAAAGCAACTTTTGGTGTTACTCACGAAATGAGTGATCCAACCTTGCCAGAAGATGAGCTTTTCATACAACTACCTAGCCAATTTGCATTCCATCATCTTGTGCACGCCATGCGTGATAACCATGCGTCACAAGACAGTATGCCCTGCAGCAAACTTTCTCTTAGGATGTTATTTGTATTGTCACATTAAGGTTCTGACAGGTGAGAACAAGCAAGCTATTGCTGCACCACATCAGTAACACGGTGAGCTACACAACCATTTCCTTGCAGCTCTGTCCAGCCAGCACCGCCACACGCAATTTGCCAGAGGCCTGAATGAGGCCATGGTCAGGTGGGTGCTGGATATTTATGCCTAGTAATAGGTATTGTAAAAGCAAAAGAGGAATGAATGCCTGGATATCATTCACTTACCTGCCCTGCTGCCAGTGCTTGAAGTGCTGAGACTGTTAGTGTCAGAGAAGAGGGTTGTATAGGGCAGGTATATCCTCAAACCTGCATCGCAAGGATGATGGCTTTTGAGGGGGAAGGACAGGCATCCATCTGGAGGACTTGCTAAAGCTGTTTGTGTGAAAGTTTTTGGCCTGTCTCTGTAATTGCAATCAAAGCAAAGCTGAGCAGGGGACGTGTTTGACCTCAGTAAAGGTATCCTGGGAAAGTAAATGAGCCAATCAAAAAATCTTGCCAAAGCTGTTAGTGTCAAAACGCTCAGTGCGTCAGCTTCCTGCTGTGCTTGCAAAATTAAGAAAGATTTCTGCTTGCCGTTTGGCCGCGTGCAGTAAGGAAAGAGTCTCCCATAGACTCCCACCAAAGGGGTCCAAAGTGAGCCCCAGTCTGACCTAGGATGCATTGCTTGCAGCTAAAGCGGAGCCTGGAATTTGTGCCGACAATTCATTCAAACTGTTGTGCAAGAATGCCCATTGTGCCTACTGTGCGTGCAGCCAAAGCAAAGCAAAGGACGTCTTTAATCTCTCCAAGTATGATCTGGAAGGACTACCCTGTGAGGTGGTAAGTTGAGGCGCTTCCGCCGTTTGAGGCTTGCATGTTGCCCAACATACATGTGTAGGTCTAAAGAGAAGCACATGGTACCAGGGTTCACACTCTGGTGCAACAGATCAGTCCTCTCAGCTTGTTTATTTTTGCACCTTATGTAACCTTTCCTGGTCGGCTCAATTCCACGCGGCATTTCAGTGCATGATCCAAATCACATGTGCATTCATGGTTCAACATCATATTTTTCAGCCCCTGATCTCTGCACATTGATGCCACATTGCTGCGTCATTCCTGCAGCACTTGAAGAACTGAGGTAGAACTTCAAGGGTTCAGTAGGAGCCTAGTAGAAGGCACGAGTTTGCAAATCATAACCTGCTTTGGCCTTCTGGTCTTTCATGCTACTCGCCTTCTGCTTTTTTGCGCCCAATGTAATGCGGGCAATCTTTCAGCAGACCTGAATTTCATTGTGCTTTGGTGCTACAATATTGTTGTAGAACCTAAGGCAAATTTATAGATGCAATTTTGACTATGCGTATGCTAAATGCTTTTTGCCCTTACCTGGTTAAAAGTAGAAATCTATTTTGGTATCGTATACCAACCAATCTTCTTCCCTTTTTCATGCTTTGATGCGGCAGCAATATGGTGGCGGCTTTGGCATCAGCTATAACTATCGTCTGACAGACATCAAGGCCAAGTGCATTGAGCGGTACGTGATCTGAAGCTTTTGAAGTATAGATAGAAGTGATCAACTGTCCTGTAAGAGCCTGATTGAGCCCTGTAATGAGGCTTCGCAGAAAGCATTCCTTAGAGAAAAGACGCTCCGCAGGGGCTTCCTGTAAGGCAGCTGAGGCCCCAAAATGTGCTTAAAGCCACGTTGGTGAAACAGTTTGACATCTGTGCCTGATCATGGCATGTCTATGTCCTGCATGAACTTGCAAGCTCGGCATGGTAGTAGGCCTGCAGCCTAGCACACCCCTACTTGCCACTCCAGTACACGGCTGGTGCACCTTGTACTGAGCTATACACTGCCAACAGCTGCAAGGCTCCCAAAATGTGTTGCATGCATGTGTGGATCCTTCATTGTGGATATTGAGGTTTCAGTTGTAGCTTGTCATGCTCTCTTCCATCAATGCTCTGTTAGCGCAATTGTTGCACTTTATGTGTCTTTGGTTGCTCCTCACCCTTTGGGTCAAGGGAAGCCAAGGACACATTAAAAGGCATGATGGCTGGAATGCGACAAAGAGAACATCCAGCTATTCTATTTTCCACTGTGCTCCCCGCTCTGTGTATTTTCATGATGGCCATAGTGTGGCAGAGAAAGCAACATGTGACCTCATCAATTCAATTTGTTGTTTCCTATTTGATGCGCACAATGTTCAGATTTGGAGGCTGGAAGAAAGCAGAGAAGGTCAAAGACAGGAGTCAAGCATTTGTAGATTCCCTGCGCCAGAAGCATGAAGATGTTGGGTCCTTCATTTGCTTTATTTGTGCTTGTTCCTATGTGCTAGGTATGGTGGCTGGAAGGGAGTACAATGTTGATAGAACGGAGCAAGGAGTGGAGCGAGCAATACAACAAAAAGAAGGAGGACATCAGGACAGCGGTGGGTTGCAGCATACGTCCGTGAACTGTGATAAGGAGCTATTGAAGAAAAAATCCAGAGGATGTATTTTGTTACAATTAGGGGTCGGCGCATACCGTATATCCTGTAAAAAATATAAGTATATAATGTTATATAACCGAATATACCGTAAATGGTTATAGATATCACGTTATAGGATTTCAGATCTACCCCAAGGGATCAGACATCTGACCCAAAACTGCCCATTTCACGGCTCTTTTGAACCAATGTGTCTCCTTTTCCTGAATTGATGTAGGGAGAGTTCCCTCTGCCTACGTAGTTTTTCTTTCCTTCTCTTGCCCAGTAGTGGTGGGGAAGGGTGATCATGCCTCTTTCTGCCATCCTCCATTGGATGCGCCGGGCACGAGCACTCTTTTATCTCCCTTTCAGCCATGCTTCTAAACTTTAGGCATTGAATGCCTCTGCTGAAGGTTTTGATCATCCTTCAGGTTACAAACGGTTTGAGTTTGTTAGCTAGTGCAATCCGGGGATGCTCTCCCGTGACGCGGGACATCAATACCCTTGCTGGAGCTCATTGGTTGTGGAACTTTAGTTTAAACACGTTAGCATGTTGCAAGGGATGTGCCCTCTATGCTCAGCTTGTTGCAAGAAGTGTTCCCTCTGTGATCAATGCTTGATCTCTTTCAAAGTAAGTTACTAGCATGCTCCCTTTCTTCTTTTGGTTGTACACAGGTCCAAGCCCACATATGGTTCATCACAAGGTGCCCTTTGATCTTCTCCTTGTGCATGGGGGATGCCAAGTAAGCACACATCCAATTTTTGCCACCAAGGTTGCCAAGTGTGCAAACCCTGTGTGATCTCCGTTCTGTAGAGCGGTGCAAGGATGCGGTTCCTTGGCAACAAAGCAAGGTTTTGGAAGCAGGTTTAAATTTTTGAAGCTTGGGACAGCAACAACAACAACAACAACAACGACAACAACATGCTCCAAAAAGCCCCTGTGAGCCTTTTGAGAGGCACGCATCAGGCAGTTGGGCTTGCGTCAGGTGATGAGGCTGCAGATATTAAGACTCCAGCGAGGGAATTAAGGGCCAGCCTCGACAAGTCTCAGCTGACGCTTACAGCTTTGAGAAGCGTTAATAGAGCTGGTTTGGTGCCCTACAGTGAGTCTGTAACGTGGTGAGGAATGTTTGGGAGAGTGAGGCTGCGTCATGAAGTGAGGTTCAACGCTGAGCTTCAAAGTTTGGACCAGTACTGAGGCTGTAGTATTTTCAGTACAGAGGCTGTCCTTCTTGCCTGCTCACATGCAGGGACAAATTTAAACCGCGCAAGGCATCTCAGTACAAGATGGTGAGTAAGACATGACGCTTTTATACTGTTGGGTGCTTGTCAGGTTTTCTCCGGGCCCTCTCTCCCATGATGTGTTGTTGTCGTTGTGAAATTTGAGCTAAACTAAGGTGTCCCTTTTTTTGGTTGGCCTTCCATCACGGCTTCTGGAAGAGTTTCACTCAGACGCCACTCACACGCATGCTCTGCCTTTCTTATGTGAAATATGTTGTTCTGAAACATTCAAACATGTGC
The DNA here is from genome assembly GCA_914767535.2 of Dunaliella primolecta. NCBI lineage: Eukaryota > Viridiplantae > Chlorophyta > Chlorophyceae > Chlamydomonadales > Dunaliellaceae > Dunaliella > Dunaliella primolecta. The sequence goes on along the minus strand of OU611763.1, from coordinate 4,080,154 downwards.
GCGCGTGGGCACACACACACACACACACACACACAAACACACACAAACACACACATATACACACACAGGAGATTGAGAGGGAGGACCATGCAAAAGCATGTGCCTTGGAGGAGTGGGTCCGCTGGCAGAACAGTAAGCTGCGTTTCCTGGAGGTTTTTCCTGAGGAATAGAGATCCTACATTTTTGTATTGCATGGGCTGCACCCTTCACGAGTAATTGCCATGAACTACTGCATCTGTAAGCAGGGTCCCATTTTTCTCCAGAGCTTGCAATCCCGACACAATCCATGATCCATATATTTATTGTGTTCCAGATTTGCAGTAGGATGCCAACAGTGTTAGCTCAGGTACAAATTCAACCCCTTTAGCTCCCCAACAAATGCAAAGCCGTTGTACTTCCTCCTCTTTTACAGCTTTGGGTTGTTGTGTGACCTTGAGTCAGATCTTAGAAGAGGCGAGGCCCTACAGATTCCATCACATGTCAAGGATGCTGTCGTTCTTATATCGGGCTGTACTGCTGTGGCTCAGGTGGCCTGGACACAACCCTGGCTGACCTTACGCTACCTGCTTGCCTGCATGATGGTGTGAGGTCCGCATGGCGAAAGCTGGGGAAAGAAGGCAGCAGGTCCTAGAAGAAGGGGCTCCAGACTGTTTGACGCACAGGAAAGCAAACCCCACAGATTTCAATTGATTTCATTCTACAACAAGGCCCAGCAGGGAGCGTGTGAAGAGGTGTTGTTGTCATGCACATGCTATTTTGCTGGAGTGTCTTTTGAAAACATATGTTTTGGATTGGTTTGTATTGTATCGTGCAGAGAGAAGACAGTTTGGGTTGATGCATTTCTCCTCTGCATTTGTTAAAAGTTTCAGGAATAAAATGATTGCTTACTACAGCTACTCAATAACTGTCTCGGTAGGAGCTGTACATTATTTACAAAGAACAGATAACATTTGCCAGGTAAAAATAGTTCCTTTCCATGGCTTCATTGATGTATCATTCATATATCTGGGCATCTTCTTTCCAACTTGTTTTCACTCAGCTTGCTTTAGAGCATTGTGCACATCATGATGTTGTTCTGTATATTGAATGCTACTTTCCCAAGTCCCTTTGTAAACAAAGAACCTGGTCCTCCAAACTACGAATCACTCTTCAGAGTTTTCAAGAGCCCACAGTATGACTAGAGTGACTATGGTCTGAATCATCCTCTCACTCAGGCTGAGAACTGTGAAAATACTTATGTGGAGATCTCTAGAAGGAAGCACATTTGTTCACTCCTTGCCTTTTCACTTGATAGCTGCCTTCATGTGTCAGCTCTTACAGCAAAGATGGAATCGGCTCGTATTGGAATTGCCAAGGCCTGCGACCATCAAGGCCTGCGATTTTGTCCTGTTCTTTATTGCATTTGCTGAGGGCGTAGCATTGTACCTTCAGATTTTTAACAAGGGCCTTACAAGCATGCTTGATTGTTGTACTCATGCAAGCCCTCCTCTTGTCTTTTTACATGCGCCTTATTCTCTTGTTGTTGCTAGCTTCTCTCCGAAACGTAACCAACACGCCTGAAGGGTACTGCTGAGTCCACTTGCGACTTGTGGGAACAACAACCTCAGGACGTGCTCTGAGTCTGTACGTCACGTGTGCGCCTCGAACAAATGACCCTCACTCCCTGCATCCAAAAGATTTGGATTTGGATTTACACAGGGGGACCTTCAGCCAGACTGTTCGGCTGATCGGCCTGTGACTGGTCCTCGCCAGCCAACATAATGTCCATAAGCTCAGAAACAAACGAAAAAAGCTTGTTGTTGTGTTGCAAGAGGAAATCAGAAGCATCCTGGACACTGGCTTGTTGTAAAAATGGTTGCTCCATTGAAAAATCACCAGAGAAACAGTTGAACAGGTAAGCGTACTTTCTCCTCAAAGCACAAACACCTGCGTCTCTGCACACCAAAAGGGCATGAGCCTCATCTTGAATCTCATCACAAGAACAGCGATCACACAAAAGAGTGTTCCGAGTATCCCAAGCTGCTGTCTCCACCTTCAGTGTGTGTGCCCTAAGTCTGAAACGGCTAACATTCGTCATGACATGTGGAGACAAATCCAAATGCATGTGCCTTGGTAAACGGGCAGGGGCACGCACGTTGTGGTCAAAAGGCACTGCAAAAAGAGACTGGTAAGTTGCCAGCTTACTATATGTGTCCCGCGGGTTCACCCTTCAACATCTCTCCACACTGCCCGCAGCCTGTGTCTGAGGTCATCAGTAAACTCTTTAAAAGGGATAGGAGTGCCCTGCCGCAGAGCTTGCACAAAGGAATCATAGCGCCGTAAGCCTTGAAAAGCATCTAAAACTTGAGCAGTCCAGCAGGCTGGCTCACGCGAATGAATATTTAAATCCGCTTTCAACACTCTTCTCAACGTCTCACTGTTAGACCTCAGCATGCTATTATACATTTTGACAACAGACCTAAACCAGTAAAACTGAAGCGGCTCATGACCACACTCCCTCAGGACAGCCCAGTTTGTAGTGGTACGCTTAACACCCAGCGTGCTCTTAAGATAACTCATGTGCCGCACTTGCAGATCACTTGCAAATTCCTTGCCCCCTTTAATGTATTCAGTGCCCCACACTTGGCCTGCATACATTCCAGCTGGAACCACATACGTCTTCCCAAGCCACAGAGACACGTACGGCCTATTTGCCAGAAAATTCTCACGAACAAATTGACGAACCCGAAATGCAGACGCCATGAAGGGGCCAGTTGCATGCTCAGAGGACTTGGCCATGCTCATGCACTTGTGGAACATCATGCCAAGGTACCTAAAAGACTCCTTGTGTGCCAGTGGCACCCCCCCAATATGAAAAGCATCCAAAAGAAAAGAAAAGAAAAAGAAAAGAGACTGTAGAAGCCAGGTCCAGCTATGTGCATTAAGGAAAGGTTTTCTAATAAGTAAGCTAGCTAGGGCCTTGTCAAAGAGGCTCACAGGCCCAGCCTAAAGTTTAGGCCCTAAATTAAGCTTGGAGCCGACGGGAAAGAAGTATTGAAGGTTTGGCGGGCTGCCAGCTATTTGCTTGTGGACTAGGACTTTCCTCCCCCTGCTCTGCACTGCCTCCCCCACAGTAACTTCCTTGCTAAAAGAACCCTGTAAGTAAATATGCGCCTAGTGTTTACCAGGGATGGGTCATACATGGCTTTGAGAGTTGCCATACGCAAGCAATACATGTTTTTGTGTTTTTATGGCAACTTTCGGCGTATGCGTATATACTCCGAAGACGTATTCCTGGTATTCTTGTCAAGGATTGTCAAGGAGGCTGAGTGCGTGGCAACTTTATCTGTAGGCTACTTTTCCTGCATCATATCTGGTAAGGCTCAGCTCAACCAGAAGAGCAATGGTGTAGTCATTATAGATAGTGTGCAAGGTTTCCTTATTATTTCTGTATGGATTTCTGGGGCTACGGGTGTGGAGTCTGGAATCGCTACCAGGGCAGTAGCTTTTTGTAGGCTGGGTATGGGGTTAATATCTGGCAGTATTTGAGTCCCACAAGGGTGGTTCTCTCTATCTTGAGCGGGCATCATCTTAGGGTCAAGATGGGCTGCGCTCCCTTGGATAGGGCGCACAAAGGCAGCATCTGGATGGCATTGGTGTCATGCAGAGGGGCCAATGCCATTTGACAATCCCAGTAAAGAAATAGGAAAAGAAAGAAATAATTATGCTTGCCGTTTGGCCACGTGCAATAAGGAAAGAGCCTCCCATTGGCTCCCACCGAAGGGGCCCCAAAGTGAGCCCTGACCCGACCTAGAATTCGATCTTGAACCTCCAGGTTGGTGCACCCCATACAGCAATGACTGGATTTTTTTTAGATTTAGGTTTACACAGGGGGACCTTCAGCCAGACTGTTCGGCTGATCGGCCTGTGACTGGTCCTCGCCAGCCAACATAATGTCCATAAGCTCAGAAACAAACGAAAAAAGCTTGTTGTTGTGTTGCAAGAGGAAATCAGAAGCATCCTGGACACTGGCTTGTTGTAAGAATGGTTGCTCCATTGAAAAATCACCAGAGAAACAGTTGAACAGGTAAGCGTACTTTCTTCTCAAAGCACAAACATCTGCGTCTCTGCACACCAAAAGGGCATGAGCCTCATCTTGAACCTCATCACAAGAACAGCGATCACACAAAAGAGTGTTCCGAGTATCCCAAGCTGCTGTCTCCACCTTCAGTGTGTGTGCCCTAAGTCTGAAACGGCTAACATTCGTCATGACATGCGGAGACAAATCCAAATGCATGTGCCTTGGTAAACGGGCAGGGGCACGCACGTTATGGTCAAAAGGCACTGCAAAAAGAGACTGGTAAGTTGCCAGCTTACTATATGTGTCCCGCGGGTTCACTCCCTCAACATCTCTCCACACTGCCCGCAGCCTGTGTCTGAGGTCATCAGTAAACTCTTTAATAGGGATAGGAGTGCCCTGCCACAGAGCTTGCACAAAGGAATCACAGCGCCGTAAGCCTTGAAAAGCATCTAAAACTTGAGCAGTCCAGCAGGCTGGCTCACGCGAATGAATATTCAAATCCGCTTTCAACACTCTTCTCAACGTCTCACTGTTAGACCTCAGCATGCTATTATACATTTTGACAACAGACCTAAACCAGTAAAACTGAAGCGGCTCATGACCACACTCCCTCAGCAATGACTGGGAACTGCTGCAGCACAACAGTGAAGGAAAGCCCAGTCAAGAACATCCCTAGCTATGCTTTCAGAGTCTTCTATGCCCTGTTCTCAGAGCTTTCCTCTACAACAAGCGTCCATGGCAACAAGGAATGAGCAATGTTACAAAAAATTATGCAGTGAGAACACTCCCGACAACAGTTAAGGAAAAGGAGCCACATTAGTTAAAAAAAACCGTGAGACTCCCTCGCCAGAGGGTAAGAGGGAAGCTAGTGTGAGTCTGGTGGGTTTCTGGAAGCATGCGGCCCCAGAGCACCCGAGTTGCGTTGAGTGTTTCTGTTTTCAATGGCACGTCTGGTTGAGGTCAGTTTGGGCGCACATTGCACAGAGTGGGCATGGAGCTTTCGTGCAAGCATAGTAGATTTTTGCGGGTCAATCCCTAGTTTAAAAATGATCCAGGGTATGGGCAGTATAGATAGTCCCACCCACACCCCGGAGGATTGTGTGGAGGGTGATATCAGCACCTTGGAGTTGTTTGCACAGTTCACTGTGTTGTTGCTGTGAGGCTTCTAGCTGGGCACCCGGCCTCGTATCTTTGCAGTATTTGATTTCTATTAAGTGGATATGGTTCGGATGTTCAATTCATGAAGCTGCCTGGTTGGAGTCGTGCTGCTTCTTACTTTTTCGTTACCTCTCATACTGCGGAGTGCCCAATTTGAGGGGGGAGTAGGTGGTCCATTTGGGTTAGCAGGGCAAGGAGTGACCAAGATAGCATCAGGGTGGCTGGAGGTGCGTCTAGCTTGATCAGGAATGCTCGGGTCAAAGAGGTATGGAGGCATAGCACGACTAAAGATTTGCTCAGTGATGTGCAGGTCATGCTGAGCCAGACAGGCTGCGCTGCCTACATCCATTTGTAAGAGGTTTGACCCATAAGAGCCTTCGCTGACCACTTTCAAGATCATTCTGCTAGCAATGTTGTAACGCTCAGTTACCATGTTACGGATGGCGGGGCATTGACAACCTGAGAGAGTGTGGAGCGTGCTATTAATATGGTGACATTCTGGGAAGGGAGATACAAGGCAAGTGGATCTTTTGAAGCGGACTGCATGTTTTTGGTTGTAGAGGGTGCCTGTGTAGTATTGGAAGATTGTGCGTTTCATTTTGGTTGAGGTACGGGACATTTTCCAGATCTTCTTGAAGGCATCGTTAATGCCCTTATTTGCATGAGGTAGCAAGCTCTGGTAATAAGTGTAATAGCCTGTGTCTTGCAATCTGCATATCCAAGCCTGTGTTTAGCATGCACAAGGGATTTCAAAACATCCTTAAGGTCTGGGAAGTAGAACCTGGGAAGTATACTATAGGGTACTGGGAACGGGGGAGGAAGATTCAGGTTTACCCGGTCTTGCCTCTCCTCGAGCCAGCCAAGCACTATTGTAGAAGGGGTTACCACCTTGGCCAGCACTAGGGATACCGGTATCGGTCAGATTGATATCTTTGAGGCTATCCTGCCACTGGTATTTAGCAATTCTATCTGCTCATTAATTCCCAGCTTTTCCAGCATGAGACTTGACCTTGTAAAAAGAATAAAGAAGAAATCTTGAAAAAGATGTGACCTTGAGAGGTGCGGGCAAGGTTCGATATTGTCTTCAGAACATCTCCTTGTACATGATGTCTATGCTTCTCTGGGTACAGTATTTGCTTTTTGAGTTAATGAAGTGAGCTCAGGCTATCTGTGGCAACATGTATGTTTGCTTGTTTGAGTGAGTGCGGCCGCTATTGCAGCCAGCTCAGCTCTTCCTATGGTGTTGATAATAGCGCCATTGGGTTTAACTATATTTTTTTAGTCACTCATAGGATGGTACACGCCTGCCCCAATAACTGTCTTGCCGTCCTGAACCTGGCAGCTGCCGTCTGTGTAGGCCCAGGACTTCCAATCTACAACTTTGAGCTGGAGGTTTGGATTGGACTGACAAGGAATAGGGGCAGTTATGTCCGTGGCTGGTTTATGGGGGACCGTGGCAATCTGCTTCTTGTCTAGGGGAAGCTTTTCACATTTCCCGATTCCGGGCATAACAGCGTGCCTTGCATTCTAGATGGGATCGTTCCTCACATTCTTAACAAACCACTTGGCCTCTGGAATATCCTTGGCTAAACCTTGGAGCCAAGTAGGGCTCTGATTGTTTAAGTGGACTCTTGCAGTTGTTGTCATGAACACATTTGACAATTTAGAATGCAAGTGAATACACTTTTCGTGCTTGTTTCATGAAGAGTGATAGTGTGTGTAATTCTTCATAGAAATTGACACTTATGAGCTCAGCATTAGGACTCGTCTCCTTCTCCAGTAGACATGTGTACACAATATTGGTTTGGTTACAGGCACCTTTCGCTTCTGGTAAGCTGCCCTTGTAGGCAGGTACAGCTAACCCTATCCTATCCTAACCCCTCTACTTCACAATGGATACCGGGAATTGGTCTGTGGCACTCTTTTCATTGGAACAACTAAAATTGCATCAGGGCGACTAGAAGTGAGCCTTTGTTTGTCAATGAGTTTGGGAAGGGTTCTAATTGTTGAGTGTTCAGGGATCCGCAGGTTCTGCAAAGCAAGACGATCTGCACTGCCAGTGTCCAAGGAGGCAAGGCCTGCCCCGAGAGGGCTTTTGATGATATCTTTAAGGAGGATCCTGCTAGCACTACTGTGGCGCTCGGTTACCATATTTGGCATGATGGAATATTTGCACCCTTAAGAATGTGAAGGGCACTGTCTGGCTCCCCGCAGAGAGATCATTGTAAGCTAATGAAAGTTTGCATACGTACTGCGTGCTTTTGATTGAAGGGGGTACCTGTGCGGTAGTTGAAAACGTTTTGTTCAATCTTAAAAGGAGGTATGCCATGGTCCAGAAGGCATTGCTTACCTTTGAATGGACTAAGGGCAGTAGACAATGATAATAAGAGTTATATACTGCCTCGGTGTTAGGGTGTTGGGTTAAAAGGGCACCTCTTTGCTTCGGCCACAGCTGTCCTGGTAGGCAGGCGCAGCTACATTACACTCCCCTTTCTCCTTTTTAATTGTGAGCAGGTTAGCAGTTAGTCATTGACTGGACCTGACCTGCAGAGTGACCTGGGGTCAAGCATTTTAAGGACTCACTTCAAAGTTGCACTTCAAGGTCACACTTCAAAGTTGTTAGCAGGTGCAGGATCATGATTTTGCTACTGATTTAGCAGCTTTTTTCAGCAGCTGGACAAATTGCTCGAAGGTTATGAAAAAAAAGTTTCGAGGGACAGTTTTTTCCCGCCATGAAGGCCTGTCAACCACTTCATCATCATATATGTGCTCCACTCAAAGTAAGAAGGAAACGTCTATGCTGTAAAGCAGCCATCATGCATTACAGTCAGCGCTGACACTAACAGCGAGTCCACTCAAATACAGGAGCTTTGAGAGCAAGAACCATGTCAGCAGCACGACCAGCAGGGGTGACATGGTTGTGGGACCTGCAAACTTACTTGAAAGGCCACATCATGCAACAAACATGGTTGTACAGACAGCTTGCATGATGGCATAGACATGCAGTTGTAGCTGTTTCGCAGCCCCAGACATGTCGCCCCCCTCCCCCTCCTCCATCACTCTCAATACCCTGTTTTTGTTGCAAGACCCAGAGGCCACGTAAATCCCTTTGAACCTACAGACCTCACAGTTCACACCCAGCATACTGCCCATCAATCCCTTGGCATTCCAGCCAACCCCGCAAAACACAGGTTTTCAGCGAGTCCATGCCTATGGCCCCAGAAGCCTTTCCACGGCTGCATTGACGTTGCCCCCTGTCGCTTGCAGCGCCTGTATATTCTCTGCAGAAGAGGAGAGCAGCAATGATCAATGAGCACAGGGTCTTCTCCTGCAACCTGAACAAACAAAGTTACCCCGTGTCACTTGCAGCGCCTGTATGATCTCCACAGGTAAGTAGAGCCGCAATGATCAATGAGCGCAGGGTCATCTCCTGCAACTTGAGCAAACAAAGTTGCCCCCTGTTGCTTGCAGCACCTATTTTTCTTCTTTACAGGTAAGTAGAGCAGCAATGATCAATGAGCACAGGGTCATCTCCTGCAACTTGAGCAAACAAAGTTGCCCCCTGTTGCTTGCAGCACCTATTTTTCTTCTTTACAGGTAAGTAGAGTAGCAATGATCAATGAGCACAGGGTCTTCTCCTGCAACGTGTACAAACAAAGTTGCCCCCTGTTGCTTGCAGCACCAAAGTTGCCCCTTGTTGCTTGCAGCGCCTTGTTCTCCTTCTCTACAGGTAAGTAGAGCAGCAATGATTCAGGAGCAAAGGGTCTTCAGCGCCTGTTGATGGTTTGAAAGGAAAAGGAAAGAAGAGCAGCCACAATCGATCAGCACACAGCGACTTCTCCTTTGATTGCACGAACACGGTACTCCTTACGCTGCCTATGCAGGCCTGATCAAAATTTGGAGACACAACCAGTGCACCAACTCTGGGCATCTGCGCACTGTAGTGCCCTTGCATGAGGACCTCAAATATGTGCATCTGCACCAAGATGAAGAAAAGGGCCCTTGAGGTGCAGGTACCCAAAAACGAATTAAGCAAGCAAAGTTTTGGAGAATGCACTTGCATGCAGATGAATATTTTAGAGCATGTAAGAAAACAATAATATGCACGAGCATGCACAAGTGTGTGACTGCTTTGCATAGCGATGCTGTAGTGGGAGGTGAGAGCGCTTGCGGCTCTTGGACATTCACCCCCCCACACACACGCAACGCACACACTGATGCATGCGCGGGAACTTGTGCACTCGCTTAAAGGCACATGTTTGGCTTTGGAAGTGGCACAAGAAGAGAGGGCCCTGATGCCACAGCAGTGCCTGATGCCTCTTGCTCATAATGCTGTATTCCCACTATGTTGCACCCCTCAGCAGGATATCATGGCCTTCAAGGCCAAGGTATCACGAGCAGAACAAAAGGAATTCCTGCTTCAAGCCCTCATGGCTTGCTTGAATTACACGCCTCCAACCTTTATCACTTTCCCCCACTCACTAGAGAATCGAAACACACTCCTGCACAGTAACACACTCCTGCACAAAGCACAGCACCGCAAAGAACCCAAAGAACATAAGGACTGCATGATGCATTTGTATGAGCAGGTGCTCAGATCGATCACTGCGCTAATTACCTGCTCGGTCTATGAAGCCCATGCTCTGGAGCTGCTCTAGCTGAGATGCGTACGCCTGCTCAGGGTTTGCCACAGGTGCAGGCGCACCGAACCCTGCGAATTGCGTGTGAAGTAAGGGCAGTTTTGCAAAATGAGGAACCTTCATGCATCGGCTGCATAGAAGAACGAAGTGCTGCACGACACGCACACACATACACACAAATACACATACACTGCATCCAGTAGAAACATCATAGCGCACAATGGTAGGGCAATGCAGTACAGACAGTGCAGCGCACAATTATAGGGCACTGCAGTAGGAACGTTGCAGCGCGCAGTGTAGGGCATTGCAGTAGGATCATCGCAAACACAAGGCAGGCTGGCGCTTAAAGGCCCCGAGTAGTCGTCAACAACAGTAATTAAGGAAAGATAAATCAAACACACAAAGGAAAGATCACAAGAATTGTTCTGTGCTCGCACGGGCCCACAGGTAGAGCTGGCAATCTGCAAGACAGACCCTGAATCATCACGCAATGTGCATGCTCTGAGCACCTGGAAAGCTACGGACCGCTGTGCTCAGCATCCAAACCTCTGCTTTTGTGCATCCAGGTGGAGGTGATGAATCATCACGCAATGTGCACGCTCTGAGCACCTGGAAAGCTACGGACCGCTGTGCTCAGCATCCAAACCTCTGCTTTTGTGCATCCAGGTGGAGGTGATGAATCATCACGCAATGTGCACGCTCTGAGCACCTGGAAAGCTACGGACCGCTGTGCTCAGCATCCAAACCTCTGCTTTTGTGCATCCAGGTGGAGGTGATGAATCATCACGCAATGTGCACGCTCTGAGCACCTGGAAAGCTACGGACCGCTGTGCTCAGCATCCAAACCTCTGCTTTTGTGCATCCAGGTGGAGGTGATGAATCATCACGCAATGTGCACGCTCTGAGCACCTGGAAAGCTACGGACCGCTGTGCTCAGCATCCAAACCTCTGCTTTTGTGCATCCAGGTGCAGGTGATGGCTTCAGAATTGCAAGCAATCAGGCCAGATTTTTCCAGCAGTGCGTACTGCTCCATCAACGTTTCCAAGGTGCGCACGGAGGGTGTGCAATGCATAACATGAAGTGCCTGGCATGTGCAAAACCAGTGCAGAGCTCTGAGGAAAAAAGGGAAATATGTGATGGATAAAAATTGTGCAAACGATAGACAGAAGGGAACAAGGGGGAGCTGGGGGTGGGGTGCTTAGGATGCAGCATGGAAAGGGGGGATAGAGAGTAGCAGGAGGAAGTATGGTGAATTGTCTGTGTCCCATGGCGTGCATGAAGTGACATGAGGACATGCAATGCCTGTGTCCCATGGCGTGCATGAAGTGACATGAGGACATGCAATGCCAGTGTCCCATGGCGTGCATGAAGTGACATGAGGACATGCAATGCCTGTGTCCCATGGCGTACATGAAGTGACATGAGGACATGCAATGCCTGTGTCCCATGGCTTGGATGAAGTGACATGAGGACATGCAATGCCTGTGTCCCATGGCGTGCATGAAGTGACATGAGGACATGCAATGCCTGTGTCCCATGGCGTGCATGAAGTGACACGAGGACATGCAATGCCTGATTGCACGGTGAAATACTGGAGCGCATGGAGGCATGCTTTACGCACTGTATGCATGGTGGGCAATTACGATGAGGCGCGATGTGGGGTGCATGAAGACAGGTTAACAGGCCGAGGCAGGTTGGGGCTGTGCAACGAATGAGCAGATTCAATCATTTGACTGTCCAGGAGGCTGCACAATGGCTGCGCGATGGAAGCGTTCAATTGCTCCCAATACCAGGTGTGCGATGGTCACGGTTTTGACTATGTATAAACCATTCAGAACAGTGACCATTACACACCCTTTTAGGGCAATCTAATGTTTCTAATGTGCAGCCGTGGTGCACCCTCTTTGATAGCCGATTTAATCAAAGTTGCTCGCTGCACACCCTCACTATGCATCAGCCTTTCAATCCATCCTTGCACACCCTTTTCTTGCGAATCCGTACCTTAACGGTATGCCAAACAGGATGCACAAAGCATATGCCTCTACACGTCCCAGGCAGGCACAGGCAGCTATGTAACCCTTTCCTTTCCTTTCCTTTCTTTCCTACGCGTCCCAGTATCCCACCATGCAAAAATCATGCAGACCCCTGACCAGCACTCGCCACCTTTTTTCTGCACTTGCATTTCTTAATTGCGCATCTTTCCGCTGCACCATGCTCGCAGGATTACATATGTACGGAATTGGCCAATCCTATTTCATGCTAATGCAGTGGCTCAGTCCATGCATCCCATCAGTTCAGGCTTAAGCAGTGGCCCAGTCCATGCATCCCATCAGTTTACGCTAAGGCAGTGGCTCAGACCATGCACTCCATCAGTTTGCGCTAAGGCAGTGGCTCAGTCCATGCACTCCATCAGTTTACGCTAAGGCAGTGGCTCAGTCCATACACTCCATCAGTTCAGGCTTAAGCAGTGGCTCAGTCCATGCACTACTCGAAGCGCAGCCTCAGCCTCGCTCGCCTTGCAGGAGTCATGTTTGGCTTCCTCAATCACCCCTCCCCTTGTCCTCATCCCTCGCCCTTCCTCAGCACAAACTACGTCCTTTTACTGTACCATTATGCACAGGTGCTTACATATCTCAGTAAGCAGTATGCACCCCTTGAAAAGGGTACAAGATGCGTAATGGTCATGGGTCGGTACGTCATGCACTTACAATTCCTGCATGTCCTCATACCTGACATGTATTTTAAGTTCTTGCATGTCCTCACACCTGGGCACAAAGCATGCCATGGACACAGAGGCACCTGGGCACAAAGCATGCCATGGACACAGAGGCACCTGGGCACAAAGCATGCCATGGACACAGGCACTCAACCGTGCATCCTAACATTACCAAAGGCTGCCTTGCGCTGCTCTTCATGCATCTGCTTGAGCCACTCTGCGTGCCATGCTTGCTGCGCAATGCATTCTTTTTCTGCCTCACTCCTGTTTGTTCTCCATGCTAGCCTCCATTCACAGATTCACCCAGAAGGAATCCAATGACTTCCACCATTGCGCACCCATTGTGCACACATCTTGCACATTGTACACCCAATATGTTCCTTACAGAAATGATCAAACAAGCAGAGCACTGCTGATCGTTTATGTAAAATTGTGCAATGCTCAAGGGCCTGTATGATACTTAAGCAGAGAATACACACCTCTTTCAGGCACCTCAAACCTTGGTTAGTTCAACAATGATTGAACAATACACAATAAAGAATAGATTTAGATCTAGAAGAGCAGTTCTTTTAAAGCTGCGGCCCTGCATGCTGCACAGGCATTGGCAAGCCAACTCTCCATCGCGTGATATCCTCCATTCTCCACAGATTGCACGTGGACCGCGAAGACAAAGCCACACACTTCTTTCCACACTCATGTGCTTTGCCATTCACTCCCGCCGAGGCCGCCGAGCCTCAATGCAACTCGATGCTTAATGCAATCAGATCTAGCCCAAGCCTCAGGCCGACATCAGTGGAAGGCATTCCAGGGAACAGCAGCACCCAACCAAGAGGGAACCCTTATGCCCTTTGCTCACACCGACATCAGTGGAAGGCTGTCGAGGGAACAGCAGCACCCAACCAAGAGGGAACCCTTATGCCCTTTGCTCACACTGACATCAGTGGAATGCTGTCCAGGGAACAGCAGCACCCAACCAAAAGGGAACCCTTATGCCCTTTGCTCACACCGACATCAGTGGAATGCTGTCCAGGGGACAGCAGCACCCAACCAAAAGGGAACCCTTATGCCCTTTGCTCACACCGACATCAGTGGAAGGCTGTCCAGGGACAGCAGCACCTGACCAAGGGAACCCTTATGCCCTTTGCTCACACCGACATCAGTGGAAGGCTTTCCAGGGAACAGCAGCACCCGACCAAGGGAACCCTTATGCCCTTTGCTCACAAGTGTAAGGAAACCTCTCCCAGCAAGCACCACTCACCTGCGCTACTGCACATTGTCCCCAGGCTGTCCAACTGTTGGAGGACGCCAAAAGCACCATTTGCAGGGAGGGGGAACAGCAGTCAACAGCAGCATGCAAAAAGCACACCCTTATCTAAACCTGTGCCAATGTAAACACACACAGCACACTGAGCACACAACGCACCCTCATCCATGCTTTCACAAGCGCACGCACACAGCAACAAATTGACCACCACCCACCAATGACTCCAAGCCCTCCCAGCATTTGACCTATGTCCTTTCCCTCCCCTTGCCTCAGCCTGCTGTGCTGACCCCCTCGGCCCACATACCGAGAACCACACACCTGCACCACCAAGCCCCCCCAGCATTTGGCTGATGTCAAATCCCCCCAAGCCTCCGCCTGCGCCGCCGCCCATGCCTGAGAGGCCCCCTCCTCCCAGCATGCTGGACAATGCTGGGTTTGACTGCATCAGACTCTGCATCTGCGACATCGCCTGCGCGCAGCAGAGCAGACAATTTGCAGTGGTGATTTTTTTTAAAGTCATGTTTGACTGCATCAGGTTTTGCATCTGCGACATCCCCTGCACGCAGCACAGTACAAGCAAGAGCAATGGTGCTTGGAGTGCTTGATTACATCAAGCTCTGCATCTACAACACGGCCTAATTACAGCAAGGCAGAGGTGACAGCAAAGGAGTTATAATGAGTGCTTAATTGCATCAGGCTCTGCATCTACAACACGGCCTGATTACAGCAAGGCAGAGGTGACAGCAATGAAGTTGTAATGAGTGCTTCATTGCATCAAGCTCTGCGCCTACAACACGGCCTGGTTACAGCAAGGCAGAGGTGACAGCAATGAAGTTGTAATGAGTGCTTCGTTGCATCAGGCTCCGTGTCTGTGACATCACCTGCGCACAGCACAGTACAAGCAAGAGCAATGAATACTACAGTACTCAGCTGTACCATGCTCTGCGTCTGCGACATCGCCTGCGCGCAGCACAGCGTAAGCGAGCAAGTGCAATAAAGCTCTCATATTTGCAGAGTTTTTGGATGCATTTAGGCCCCCACCCTCTCTCTCTCACACACACACTCCTGTAGCGTCTCCGGCTTTATGCTCTGCTGCACGAGGGCTGACCTGTTCTGAGAAAGAAATGCTCCCCTAGAGTCTTTCTGGCTCCATGCTCTGCTGCATTGGGGCTGACCTGTTCTGAGGAAAACACGCTCACCTGCAGCGTCTCTGGATTCATGATCTGCTGCACAAGGCTGACCTGTTCTGAGAAAGAAACGCTCCCCTACAGTCTTTCTGGCTCCATGCTCTGCTGCATTGGGGCTAACCTGTTCTAAGGAAAACACGCTCACCTGCAGCGTCTCTGGGTTCATGATCTGCTGCATGAGGGCTGGGTTGGACAGCATGCTGCGCATCGCTGGGTTGGCATCCACCATTTGCCGCAGGGCGGGGTTCGTATTGATCATGGACTCCATGAATCCTGGTTGCTGCATAACTGTGGACATCATCTCACGCACGGCAGGGTTCTGGAGCATCTGTGAAGCAAAGAGCAAGGCACATAGGAGGAGGTCATGTGTAAGAGATCAGCAATTAAGGAGGCAAACTAGTATGTGGCCTGCGGTGAGCAACAACAAACATGCAGAGCATCAGAGCATTTGCAAAGGAGCAAAAGGTAAGAGAGATGTAAGCTTGTTAATGTTACAGTTTAGGAGTGAGTATGGCCT
This sequence comes from Dunaliella primolecta, assembly GCA_914767535.2. Taxonomy (NCBI): domain Eukaryota; kingdom Viridiplantae; phylum Chlorophyta; class Chlorophyceae; order Chlamydomonadales; family Dunaliellaceae; genus Dunaliella; species Dunaliella primolecta. The sequence continues at coordinate 4,064,611 of OU611763.1, read as the reverse complement.
CTCGCAATGACAAGCAAACATGAGCAAAGTCCATACCAGCCGCACCTGTGCCACTCCTTGGGCATCAGGCATGCCTCCGCCCATACCTGGCATGCCCCCCATGCCACCTAACCCTCCCAGCCCCAGTCCCCCAAGCCCTGACGGAATGCCACCCCCTGCACCGCCTCCTCCTGCTGCTCCACCAGTGGTTGGAGGGGCCCAGGGGTTGGGCAGGGGGTTGGCGTTCGGGGCCTCTCCTCCACCTGACCGTGCGCGTGCAAGCGGGTTCACATTGGGTTGATACTTGTGCAGCTGGTTAAGTGTTGAAATGAAGAAGGTGCTGCTGTTCTTCCAGTGATAGGAGGGGCCCAGGGGTTGGGCAGGGGAAAGGCGTTCAAAACCTCTCCTCCTCCTGACCATGTGCGTGCAAGCGGGTTCACATTGGGTTGATACTTGAACAGCTGGTTAAGTGTTGAAATGAAAAAGGTGCTGCTGTTCTTCCAGTGATAGGAGGGGCGCAGGGGTTGGGCAGGGGGAAGGTGTTCAAAGCCTCTCCTCCTCATGGTGCACTGGCAACCGCAGTCACGCTTCATCATTGTTTAATGGTTGGATCCAGGGAATTCAAACAGGTATATTCATACTGGTAATTGACACAGCAGTGGGACGCTGCTGCTCCCTGGCTTAGGTACCCTCTTTTCCTTAATTGATGTAGGGAGTCAGGATTCTTGGATGCTGCTGGTTGTACCATAGAACTGAGAGCTTGACTCTCTTTAGCTGGATGTGGATGTGGAGCCACTGCATACACAACCAAGGCGTGTCCTGACAAGGATGAGGCAAACACACCTGCTGCCTTCTGAAGCTGCAGTGTTGGAGCCCTGCAGTGATGGAGCTGCTTCCTGAGCTACATGTACCCCAATAACACGGCGCACGGAGCCGTGCGCCCTGAGAAAAACACACCTGCTGCCCCTCCAGAAGCTGTGGTGTTGGCGCCCTGCTGCTGTTGCTGCATGCTACCCAGCATCGCAGCAAGGGGGTTGCTGGGGGCCTCTGCGCCACTAGTAGCTTCCATGAGCGGCTCCTGCAGACAAGGACAGTCGAGCAAGAATGCAACACAGATCTTAAACGTCTTACCAAAACAATGGTTAGGTAGCCAGGAGGTTGCTGGGGGCCTTTGCGCCACTAGAAGCTTCCACACAAGGCTCCTACAGGCAAACAGAGTCACGCAAAAGGCAGCACAGCTCCCAAAGCCTTGGTAGCCAGCACAGCTTTCTACAGAGTCATACTTTTCAGGAGATTCCAGCACAGAATTCAAGATTTTGGAGAAGATGAGGGCATCATATCCAGGGAATTGTTAAGAGCTATTCTCTACCGCTGGCCTCTTTAAGCAGCTCCGGTAAACAGGCTAAGTTGAGCAAAAAGTAGCACACAATTCAAGTTTGGTGCGTAGCATGGCATAGTAGTCAAGAGGGCGGTGAAGGCCTCCAAAGACCTCGAGAACCGCGGCTCCAGCAAGGAAGCATAATCATGTAAAAGGCAATGCAAACTTCATAATTTTGGAAGGCAGCCTCTTTGAGTTGCTGCAGGGGTGTGACTGTTTTAAGTGTGGCTTTGCGTGTTCCTTCAGAGCCCCTTTGTCTGGCTCATAGACCTTGCAAGGCTTCAACATGGGATCTCAGCACAGACAAGGCCTCATTCTCCTCTGAATTCCACCCAAACAACAAGCGCCTGAATTTCTCACACAGGTTTGAGGGGGCGCACATAAACACACACACACACGCACACGCACACGCACACACACACACACACACACACACACACACACACACACACACACACACACCTGCACATTCTCAAACATGCGCCGCAGCGCATTGAAGCCCTCAGGCATGGCCTCAATATTCGACAGCGCGCGGTCCGAGGTGCGCATGTGCTCGCGCATGAGGGAGGGGTTGGACGCGATCTGGAGGGACTGTCGCAGCAGCTGGGGATCATTGAGCACGGCTGACAACTCAGGGTTGCGCTCCGTCAACTGCGCGAAAGAAGGAGCCAACAATCGATAATCACGTCTGATTACTTCGATTGACTAACTACGGCTGCGCTGACAGCTCGAAGTCAGGCTCTAGTCTTACTGCATAATGAAGGAAGCGAATTATGTCCTTTCATCCTCTGACGGCTGCGCAGGGGAAAAGAGAAGACAAGAAGGCACAGGAGAGGAGGCAGCAGGCAGCGAAGAAGAAGTAGGGAGGAGAGGGAAACATGCAGGGAAAGGAGCGCAAGTGGGAAATGGAGAGCAGGCAGGGTAAGGAGAGCGGGCAACTCTGGAAAGAAAGGGCACATGGGTAAAGGAGATGGGCTGAGAAGAGCAGGCAAAGGAGAAGGGCACGTGGGTAAAGGAGACGGGCTGAGAAAAGCAGGCAAAGGAAAAGGGCACATGGGTGAAGGAGACGGGCTGAAAAGAGCAGGCAAAGGAGAAGAGGCAGCAGGCAGGACAAGAAGGCAGAGAGAGGTAAGAGAAACATGCAGGGAAAAGGGAGCAGGCAAAGAAGGGCAAAAGGTAAGGGTCATGCAAATGCATGCCCTGTGTAGCAGCTGCGCGTAGAGGTTGCCTAAAGCCGCTGAGAAAGCCATCCAGCAGTTCAATGCGGGGCAGTTCTTAAAATTCCTGCTCAACAGCCCTTCAGAAGCCCGCCCCAGGCGGCCACTCGAGCACCGGGGACACACAACAGTCAGCTACAAAAGATGCAGTGCAAGAGCTATCAGCAAGCTGAGAGCACAAGCAAGCAGGCCCGGCGTGCAGAGGGTGCATGAAAGGCAAGAACCCTCAGCCAAGCTACTCAAAAAAAAACTTAGGGGCTCAGAGTACATGAACGCCATGGTTGTAGTGGGACAGAGTACACACACATATAATTGTATACTCATATTAAAAAGAGAGAGATGTGTGTGTATGTCTCTTTATAGGGAGGAGTTTTGCTCCAATTGAGCCAACTTTTGTGATCAGTGCAGGGCAGGATATGTCCCTGGGACGTAACCCCTAATCCACATCCCTGTAGTACATCGAGTTATAACATACATACATACATACATACATGCATGCATACATACATACACATGTAGATACAGGGCACAGGCAGTTTGCACACCTACGTCTTCAATTAGAAACCTGATGGGGAAGTGTCTGCATCACCAGCTCTGCCAAGGTGGAGGCGCGAGCAAATGCACACACGGGCCTGTATTTTGCAGCCAAGCACGCTGGCCCACCAGCCTTCTGTGTGGCACCGTCTTGCCAGTTCTTGCACATGTGTCCAAGCACCATGTGCTGTTGTGCACTGTATGAGTGCCTGCACGTACCTGCTGCACCATGGGGTTGTTCTGGAGCATGGACCTCAGCATGTCAGGGTTGCCCAGCATGTTCTGGATGGCAGGGCTCTGCTGTAGCTGCTGCATCATCTGCTGCATGGAGTCGGAGCCCCCAAGGCCTCCCAGGCCCTGGATGCAGTGGTGTGTGTGTATGTGTGTGTGACTTGCATGTGTGTTGCATCACATGCTGCATTTGATGTAATTTTAAGCCATTCAGATTCCCAAGGCTCTGGGTAATTGTGGATATCATCACCGCGAATCGGGGTGAACATGAACAGCATGGCGTGCTTTTGAACATTTTAGTCAGCATGTGTGTGTATGTGCGCGAGCGCCTAGGCATGGACACGTGCATGCAGGTATGTACAATTGTGCTGGCATGTTTAAACATGTTCCTGAAAACATGGAAAACATGATGGCATGCTCAATTGCGCAGGCATGCTCAAATAACATAGGATGATGCTTAGTAAACAGGCTTCGTCCGATCATCACAGGATGATGCCCTTACATGAGCATATGATGCGAGGACAAACTTGTCCTCAATGCTTGTAAGGATGCATGCACGTGCGTGTGAGTGCTTGCCCTTTGCTATTGTGCGTGGCACAAACAGGAGCAAACAACACGTATGAACATACGTGTGCACTGGCCTGGTCCTTAAATTCAAGGTTCTCGTGCTCTGTGTCACTACCAACAATCCATTTGCTGTGCACTCACCGCCAGTGGGTCTGCCGCAGAAGGTGCTGCTGCTGGGGAGGGAGCTGCTGCAGCTGCAGGTGACCTGCAGCAGAATGACGTGAAGAGCGGTGTGTGCGACAGGAGGGACCCCATTTGAGGGAGACTTCAGAGAGCGGCTCCAGTTCACTGGAGTTGATCTGTGCAAATCTGCCATTTCCATGATACGCACCCGCCAGCAGCTGCTGCTTGGGGCCTGCCCCTCACTAAGTGCAGCACGTTGTCATTCTGGATACTATAGCTCTCCAGTGTCCTCTCATCTGCACGTGGAGAAGGGGGATGGTGGTCGTTTCGTTCACAGGACTGGCCCCCCTCTGCTGCTGCATCAGCCAGCCAGGCACTCTTACCCTTCAAGATTTGGCCCTTGTAGATGAGTCTCTGCTCACTTGGCTGCAGGCTGGCTTGCCCAGAAATTTTTTCTTTCAACTCCAGCACAGTGCAACTTGGCTCTGCATCTACCTCATACCGAGTATTAGCCTGTGCTGTGGGCTTGACGATAAGGTGCATTTTTATTATTCGTTGGTTTGGGCCGCTCTGGCCCCTACACGGACCACTTGGAGTCGTCGCTGCACATGTATTAATACAGTTTACAATTGATTTTGATCGTTTCTTTGGCATAGTAGTCCAGATGACTGAGGTGGGTGTAGCATGAGTGCCCCTTCTTGCCTGGGGTTGCATGGCATGTTTTCTGGTGATCCTTGTCATCCACTGCTGATCCATCCACCATCAAGCAACCTTGATATGCCTGAAAGCGTGCTCTGCTCTTGCATGGCAATCTGGAGGGACAGCTGGGTGCTCGAGAGCAGGCAGCTGCTCCGAAAGAGCAGATTCAAGCACAGCTTGTGTTGTCACATCAAGTCATGCATACCATATCAGCTTTGCTCTCAATTTGGCCTTCGTCGCTCTCTTTCCAGACTTGGGACCAGTGAGCACCCCGGTGGACAGCCTGCACTCCTGAATATGGCCTTCCCGGGGGCACTGGGATCACTTGGGGCCCAGCAAGGCGGACTTGGAGCCAGCAGTACCTACACTTCTAACAACAACAGCAAGCCACATGCAAGTGAGTCATGGCCAAGAAGGGTAAGGGCTGAGCTCAAATGAGTTATTCACTCTTGATATGAACGAGTCAAGCCTACTTAACAACTGAGAGCTGCTGATTGTGCACGAGATCCAATGTGAGCAATTGCTCATGGATCATCTTGAGCTGAGCTACCATCAAACAGCAAAGCGCACGCATGCGCGCGCCTGCGCGCGCGCGCACACACACACACACACACACACACACACACACACACACACACACACACACACACACACACACACACACAAGCAAGCAAGCAAGCCATTCCGCTTTTGTGCAGGCCCCATGGTTGCTGCCTCTCTCTTCAGTAATGCCAACGCCAGCAGCTCAGGCCACGCGAAAGCCCCAGGGTCCTCCTTCCCAGCCATGGCGCCTCTCAACCCCAGCGCTCCCCAGTTCCAGCAACCAGGTGCGTTATTTAGCCATGAGAGAGATGTGGAAAGTGGAGGGGGATTGTTAAAGGAAAGTCGAATCCTAGTGCTCTTGTTGCTAGGTAACAGTCCCAGTTACATCAACCTGGATATAGTCCAATCACCAAACCGCGTGCCGCATTGTCTTCAGCGAAACGCTGCCAGATTATATTTAACCGCTCGGATATGTTTTGTTGAGCAAACAGCATGCCCTACCCTATTTTTGCCCTCAATCCGTACATGCACAGACTTGCTGAGATTGTGAGCATGAGCAGTGCTTCATCCATGTCATTTAAACTTAAGCTCATTTTAATTCTGTCATTCAAACACTGACTTGCTGAGATCGTGAGCAGTGCTTTGTCAGTGATTGCATGGACCAGACTCCTTTTGAAGGTGTGGTTGTGACACATGGCTTGGTGTAAAAAGGATATTTGCAGGTTGCACCATGCCTATGTATGCACAAATGAACCTGAGCACTCACATGAGTGCGGACACACACACACACACTCATGTGTGCACAAAAAGCACACATTTGATCAATCTTTAACCATTTTCTCACAATTGCATTTCCTCTCCACCATTTCCACTCGATGAAAAGAGGCTTGACTTGTACCCTACAACTTGAATTTGAAGCTAGATCTATGCACAGCAATTCCTCTATTGCATGCATTTCCATGCATTTCCCTTTCCAAGTCCGTGCAAGCCCACTGCTATTTTTCCAGGCCTGGAAGAGCTGTCGCGCCGCCTAAACATGTTGTTCCACACGCGGAGGGAAACTGAGGACGCCATCACTGCAAACGTGGCAAGCATCACAGCGGAGGCCCAGGTGCTGCACTCCCAGGTATGCAGTCAGTTGCTGTTTTTTCTTCTTTTATTATTGTTTTATTTGGGTGCTTCAATATGCACTGCATTTTTGCTGCAAGCTTGGCGACCATCTGCACAGCAAGCTGCTCTCCCAGGTCCGCAAATGCTTTCAATCTTCTTCTTTCATTGTGCTGCAGTGTGCGCTGCATCCTTGCTGCATCCTTGGCAAGCATCTGCACAACAGAGGCGCAGGTGCTGCCCTCTCGAAAATGCTTGCATGCAGTGAGTTGCTGGTTTTTACTGTGTTGTAAAAGGCCTGTACTCAATTTCCTCCTTTGCTTGGCCTTGTGCAGCTGCTTGCATGCACGCAGCACGCGGCACAGGCTTCTAAGTGTCCGAGCTGCATGCATCAGCACATTGACCCAGCAGCAGGATTACTCTGACCTACCTTCAACTCATGGCCTTGTGCAGCTGCTGGCATGCACGCAGCACGAGGCAGAGGCAACGCTGGTGTCTAAGCTGGATGCTGCGTGTTAGCAGACCCAGCTGCACGCCTGTCCTTATTTGCCCACGACACATAGCCTCATGCACACACGCTTGCATGCAAGCAGCATGAGGAACAGGCATCTCTCGTGTCTAAGCTGGATGTGGAGTGCCAGCAGGGATGTGGAGCGCCAGCAGAACCGCAGTGCACAGCAGCAGATCAGTGAGCTTAAGCACTCCCTGTCTGTTATGCACGCAGCGCGAGGCACAGGCAACGCTGGTGTCCAAGCTGGATGCGGAGCGCCAGCAGAACCGCAGCGCACAGCAGCAGATCAGTGAGCTCAAGCAGTCCCTTTCCGACAAAGACGCGCAGCTGGTGCGTACTATCCACCAGAAGTGAGAGTCGACTTTGCTGAGAGGGAACGGGTGTTGTCCGTCATCTTCATTACCACCATGTTCTGTCATCTTCATTACCACCATGTTCTGTCATCTTCATTACCACCATGTTCACCATCCCTTTCTTCTAATAGTCCCTTCTGTAAGCGCCAGCAAGCCCCTTTGTAAGTGCCAGCAAGTCCCTTGGTAAGTGCCAGCAAGCCTGAAGCGCACAGCAGCAGGTCAGCAAGGCCAAGCTGTCCTTGTGTGACAAGGACGCCCAGCTGGTACGCGGTTATCAATCGTTATCAGCATTGTTGATGGTGATTCACCTTTGTCTATCAAAGTGGTCCTGGCTGCTGCTCATCAGTTGCAGTCATCATCAATGAAAAACGACAGAGGGCTTCCGCCATCATCGCGGTTTTTAATGATTCATTATTGTTGAAATGGTCCTGGCTGCTCGATACTTCATCCCCAAAGGATTAGGCACAGACGGTACTGATTTTACACACGTCGCGCACACAAACACACACACACATCAACACACACGCACACACACACACTCACACACACACACACACTCTCGCAATGCCGGCATTATTGCATCATTGAGTGCTTTGGTCACATGGAGACATGCACATACAAACACGCACACCCATGCACGCACGCAGTCCAGCATGCATCTCACACAAGCACACGCACGCGCACACACACACACACATACACACATGCCCGCACAGGCTACAGCAGAGCAGGCCCTGCGCGACCTGCGTGTGGAAAAGGAGGGCCTGGCGCAAGCGCTGGCTGAGGCACAGCAGCAGCACAAGACTGCCAAGGAGGCGGCAGAGGTGGCGGACGGTCGTGGGCAGGCATTGGAGGCGGAGCTGGCGGAGGAGTGAGTGATAGTGTGTGTGTGTGTGTGTGTTCGCGTGTGTGCGTGTGTGTGGAGCTGTGGCTCTGAGTATGAGCATTTCATGCTTGTATCTCCAATTGTTCAGCTGGAGGGTTGTGTTTGAGAAGCTCAAGGCTTGCTCTTGCTTTCTCTTTCTGTCTTTCCACTTCATGGGACACAAGGCGCAAGGATGCACATTGGGATACTCAATCTCACTTCAACAAATCTTGTTTTACCTGTTGTACTATGCCTGGGTGTGCCCCCCAGGAGGCCAGCAGAAACATGACTGTGCAGGCTCATCCTCACCTTCTTCCCACTTCTGTATTTTTGTTGTACCAGGCGCAGGCCTGCATAGGAAGCTACCAGTCCGCGTGAGAGGACACACACACACATGCACGCATGCACACACACATACACACACATGCACGCACGCACGCGCACACGCACACACATATATACACGCATGCACGCGCATGCACACACACATGTGGTGCAGACAGGAGAAGGACCACATTCGGAAGGTGAAACATTCCTCATTCCTGTACCTTCTACCACTGTTTGGTTGTGCCAGGCGCAGGCGTGCACAGGAGGCCAGCCAGAGCGCACAAGAGGACGCGCACATCCTGCGCATGCAGATAGAATACTGGCATAACATGCACAACAGCCTTGTGGCTACCCACCAGCAGCACCAGCAGCATGCCCCCCTGCACCACCCCTCCATGCTGCACCAGCAGCAGCACCACCAACAGCAGCAGCAGCAGCCGGTGAAAGGGGCGCCTCCCGGCTTCAACAGCCTGCAGCACCCAGGTGCGTGTGGGGAAGGGTGGGGGCATGTGTGTGTGTGTGTGTGTGTGTGTGTGTGTGTGTGTGTGAATCTTCCACCAGCAGGGCCCTAGCCCTGTGTGCGCGCAGGTGTGACCATCCCAGTGTTACCATCTCACACTTATGCGTGCAAGTGGCCCGCCTGATGGCATCGGCCTGTCCGAATGCTGCAGCAATGTCAGTGCTCAACCATCCTCAATGCAAGTACTGGCTGCTTGTGTTTGTGTTTGGGCGCACAGGTGTGAATGTCCCACCGGTAGGGCCCCAGCCCAATGGCATCGGCCTCCCCCACATGCTGCAGCAGCAGCAGCAGCAGCAGCACCATGGCTTTGGAGGCAAGCATGACATGAACAGGCTGATGCGCGAGGACGAGCTCCTGGCCATGTTTGCCAAGATCCTGCCGCACTCGCCTCAGCAGGCGCTCATCATCTCCCAGGAGCTGGTGCGTGCATGTGCTTCCGTGTGTGTGTGTGTGTGTGTGTGATTTTGCAAGCATGCCTCCTCGCTCGTCCTTGCTGGGAGCTCTGAATGATGGGCGTAGACGCAGTAGAGTGCGTGTAGGGCCAAGTCTTGTGTGCCTGCCAGTTCGTCCCCTGGTCTGTCAAAAGGTGTGTGTGTGTCCTAGGTGGAATGTATCCCTGGTGGAAATGAAACACGACAACTCATAGCAGAGAATTTGGAGAATTTGGACAGGCCATTCTTGATATTATGAGCACAGCCCGAAGCGCTCTGATGCTCCCCTAGCAAGAGCGCCCAACCCCTACATCCCTGCACTCTTTCTGTTTTTTTGTGCGCTGGCTTCGCTCCTTTTTGCCACAATTCTGCTCCGGTTTTGGTCCGTTTCCCCCCCTTCCTGCACTGGTTTTGTGCACCCCCCCTGCAACACTCCCCCCCCCCCCCCTAGCCCCGGCTTTGTTCACACCCTGCCTGATGTTTGTTCCATTTTAAATGCACAATACGTAGGACGAAGCACTTCATGTTGCGCTCATGGGAAGGAGCATTACACACCTCACCTCACACCGCTTGATTGTTGTCATTAGGAGGTGGATGTGGAGGAGCACTTCTGCTGCCCTCTCTGGATTTGACGAGAGCTACAGTGACAGCTTTGGATTTCTCATCCAAAGCTGTGTTTTACATCCCCATGCGTAGGAGATGGATGTGGAGGAGCGCTTCCTGCTGCGCTCGTGGGATGGTAGCTACAGCGGCAGCTACGGATCCATGCAAGACTTCTTGGCAGCGCATGATGATGTGTTTGGATGCACGTGAGTGACTTGCATGTGTTTGCTCATTTGTGCTTGTGTGTGTGTGTGTGTGACATGGGGGCAGGAGGCTAGCAGTGGGCAGGAATGAAATGGATCGCAGTTTTACATGGCAAAGAGGACCCCACATTGGTAGGTTTTGCAAGTTCAAGCGTCACAAGTGGGACGCGGGTGCGAGTCAGTGTGATCATGTGTAAGAGTGATTGAATTAACTGATTCGCAAATCTGTCTGGCAAAGAGACAGCCCCACATTCCATGGCAGTCGTTTCAGGCACCAACCCCTTCCTATTGAACACACACACAAACACACACACCCTTCACGAAACCATGCAGGGAGCAGAGCGGCTTCTATGTTCACACCCCACCCTTGCTACCCGCGGACAACGGCATCCTACCTACAGCAGCTACCCCTGCCTCGCCGGCAGCTGCAGCTGCTGTGCGTGAGATCGGCGCCAGCTCAGCAGACAGCGTGCTGCCCATGGGGCCACTGCGCACGAGCTGGGGCATGGGCCAGGTGCGTGGATCGGTGTTGATTGGCTGTGCCGTGAGAGTGAGGTTCTTTGAGCTGGGGCATGGGCCAGGTGCGTGGATCGGTGTTGATTGGCCGTGCCGTGAGAGTGAGATACTCTGAGCTGGGGCATGGGCCAGGTGCGTAGATTGGTGTCAGTAATTGGTGCTGTACAAATAAGAAAAGCTTGGAGCTGGGGGCATGGGCCAGGGGTGTTGCTCGATGTGGACCAGATGTCTGTTTGCTTCAGTGGCATCAGGGGAATTCCTGATCCGGGGCAAGGGGCAGTCATCAAGTGGGAGCTCCATGAACATGGTTTTTTGTGTGCCAGGCTTGTTTGCTTTGTGGCCTGCCCGCAGCGCTGCTGCGTATAAGCAGCGGCTCAGGCCAAATGTTATGGTATAAAAGTAGGTAGAGTCGTGGGTGTGGCTGGGTGGCAGGTTGCAGGTGACCTGTATACATGCGGCTGCCATGTCAACTTGTGCAATGCATAGAACATGTCGAGGGCGTAGGCCCGACCCTCTTACTTTTGCCGGAGTCCTGCAAGCCCCCCTCCCTACCACCTGCCTTCAAACACGCTTGCTAACCTTGCCCATGCGTATGCCCATATGCATATGCCCATATGTGCGTATTCCCATATGTGCGTATTCCCATATGCATATGCCCATATGTGCGTATTCCCATATGCATATGCCCATATGCATATGCCCATATGTGCGTGTACCCACAAGTTGATGCACACAAGTTGGCTGTTTTGCAAACGCAAACAGGGTCCCTCGCGTGGAATGCTGGGCTCTGACGCCCGTGCCCCAGGCTCGCCCCTCCCCGCCTCCTCCCACCGCAACAACCACCACCACAACCACAACAGCTTCAACGCCAACAACAGCTTCAGCACCTCAGCCCACGTGCCTACCCAAGATCCCACCACCAAAGCCCCCGCATTCCCTCCCTCCGCAGCACCCCAACCCCCAGCCCCTCTTGACCTCGGCCACGCGAGCGACTTGCCTTACACAACAACAGCCTCCCCTCACCCTCAGCACAATACGCCAGGCGGCCCATCTGCCGCACCCGGTGCCCCTGGCGCTGGCGGTGCTGCTGCTGCTGCTTCTGCTGCTGCTGCAGCACCAGCCCGCAACCCCTCCTCCAACACTGCCCCATCCCCACCCTTCCCAGGGACTGCTGCCTCACCCCCCCTCTTTGCCGCGGATAGTGGGAGTGGTGGCGCAACAGCAGCAGCAGCAGCAGCAGCAGCAGGTGCTGGAGGGGGTGGGTTTGGTCCTCCGCCGCATCTGGGGCCCCCCGGCTTTGGGCCTGTGCCACCGGCAGCAGGAGCGCCCGCACCCAGGCCAGGTAGGGGCCCAGGTTTTAAACATTTGCATCTTGATGTTTGCAACTAGGTTTCGATAGTTCTGACTCAGCTTTGGGCCTGTGCCGCTGGCAGCAGGGGCGCCCGCATCCAGGCCAGGTAGGCCAGGGATATCGTGGGCTCCAATAACTCTGACGTGAACAGTATCATGATATTTCTAATACTTGGGGCCCCCCAGCTTTGGGCCTGTGCCGCCGGCAGCAGGGGCGCCCGCACCCTGGCCAGGTACAGAGCCATGTTGCTGAGAACACATTCGGTGTCCACGACGTGTTTTTCCATGCTGATGATTTAGAAGTAGCTTTGGGCCTGTGATTGACCTTCTGCTCACCCGCTGAACCCACATTTCTGTGTTCTACCTCTGCAGCTGGCTTCCCGCCGATGCCACCAGCAGCATGGGGGATGCCACCGCCACCCCCACACTGGGGCATGCCCCCCCCTCAGGTCAGCCCTTGTGTGTGTGTACCTCATCTGCTTGTATGTTTCCATCTCCCTGCGCTTTTTTGCTCCATGCCCGCGCGTTTGAGCTTGCCCTTGTGCGTCATGGTAGCTCGTTTGAGCTTGCCGAAAATGTGCATCATGCTTGCTCGTACGTGCTTTGCGCTTCCATGTTGATGACGCACGCGCCCATGCCTAACCCTTGTGTGCACACCCCCATGCCCTCCCCCTTCTTACTCTCCAGGGACTGATGCACACACCCATGCCTCCTCCCTTGGATGGCTCCCTGTACCCGCCCTTCCCCCCACCCTCCATGCCCCACCCCCCTCATTTTCCCCCACCAACCCCTGCACCCATCGCTCCGCCCACTGGAGCAGCACCGCCTGCAGCAGCAGGTGAGGTGGTGGTGGTGGTTGAAAAGTTTTTTTTAGAGAAAAAGAGCCATGAAATTGAAGGATGTCTCGTTTTTTTGCTTTGCCGTGCACCCCCATCTCTCCAACAGCTGGAGCTGCGCGGTACAGAGGGAGACTATTGGTGGGGTTTCTAGGTAGGTTTTGCTGAAGGCACATACACTCATGCCATAGCTCCCGATCCTCAAGGCTGCATGCAAGTACCATACTTTTCAAAGTAGAACTTTTTTCCTTACCCATTGACCCATTCAATGGGTTTTTTTAATGTCTATGACATGAAAACCCACTGGCACTGAAAACCTCTTTCCCCCGCACTGTGCAGCGATCAAGTGAGCTGATCCGCGCACTGCCCCTGCAAGAAGCCCATTTGCAGGTGCCCAAGGCTCGGATGACCACTGCAATCGTTGCCCACAAGGTTGTCCTGCTTCCCACCATGTGCTTTTCAGGTGGCCCGCCCCCCATGCTGCCTTTGCAGCAGGCCCAAGCGCATCTGCCCCTCTTGCAAACATGACCCAAATGCGTCCTCCTGTTCTAATTGTGTGCTTTCCAGGTGCCCCACCCCCCATGCTGCCTCTGCAGCAGGCTCAAGCGCAGCTGCCCCTCTCACAAGCAAGACCAAAATGTGCCCTCCTGTCCTAATTGTGTGCTTTTTAGGTGCTCTAACCTCCATGCTGCCTCTGCAGCAGGCCCAAGCGCATCTGCCCCTCTTGCAAACATGACCAAAATGTGTCCTCCTGTTCACTTGGTGTGCTTCTCAGGTGCTCCACCCCCCATGCTGCCTCTGCAGCAGGCCCAAGCGCAGCTGCCTCCCCCGCACATCGTAGTCACTCCCCCGCCACCCCCTGTTCCTGCCACATTCGCTCCTGCCACGCACGCGGCACATCCCGGGACGGGGCCAAATGCTGCACCACCTCACACAGCCTCCGTCCCAACCCCTCCAGGCCAAAAGCAAGGCCCAGGCCAGCAGCAGCTTCACCAAAGCCAGCAGCAGCAGCAGCAGCAGCAGCAGCAGCAGCAGCAGCATGCACAAACGCAGGCACAAGGCCCGGGAGGAGGTGGTGGCAGACGAGGGTCCAGCGGCGCTGGGCAGCAGCAGCACCAGGCGCGAGGGCAGCAGCAGCAGGCGCAGCAGCAAGCGCAGCATGCACAGCAGGTGCCACGCAGCGCGCACCATGTTCCAGGAACCAGCAGCGGTGGTGGTGCTGCTGGTGGCGGCAGCACGGGTGGTAGGCAACACCCACAAGAGGGCGCCCAGGCGCAGCGAGAGGCGGGGGCCGGAAAGCCGCAGCAAGCGCAGCAGGTGCAGCAGCATGCAGCCCTTCCGCGGAGTGGGGCGGCTGCGCAGGCTCCAAAGCTTGCGCCCCCTGTTGCTGCTCACGGGCCGGCTTCTTCTTCTGCCCCTGGCTCGTCATCGTCTGCTGCAAATGCTGGGAAAGGAGGTGGACGTGGAGGTGAGGCACGAGGTCTTAGGTCCTGGTTATGCTGTCGAACGCAAACACAGCACTGCTGCAAATGCTGGGGAAGGAGGTGGAGGTGAGGCATGAGGTCTTAGGTTCTGGTCATGCTGCCAAACGCAAACACAGCACTGCCGCAAATGCTGGGGAAGGAGGTGGACGTGGAGGTGAGGCACGAGGTCTTAGGTTCTGGTCATGCTGCCAAACGCAAACACAGCACTGCCGCAAATGCTGGAAAGGGAGGTGGCCGTGGCAGTAAGGCATGACATCTTGGGCTATGGTTTTGCTGTTAAATGAAAAGAAAGCACTGCTGCAAGTGCTGGAAAGGGAGATGGCGGCGGAGGTGAGGTGTGAGGTCTTAGGCTATAATTTTGCTCAGATGAAATGAAATCTCCGCTGCGAATGCTGGAGAGGGAGGTGGCCGCGGAGGTGAGGCACGGAGCCTCTAGTTGCTGGGCAGATGCATGAAGACACACGCCTTAATCAAAATGCATGCATCCCTTGCACCCGTGAGACCTGGGCAAAGAGGCCCAGAGGATGATGCTTTGTTCTCACTTCTGTATATTATGGTGTTGTTGAATATGGGAGTCAAGGGCTCTGCTTGGATTTCTTGGCAGGGGAGTGGTCCATCCATGCCAATACAGTACACAAGTCCACGCTACCTTTCGGAACTCCTCCAGGTCCATTAGGAGCATGCGTGACTCGATTGTGTGTGCCTGGAGCTTACGTTCTCTTGGGATGAATTGTGTGTGCTTCTGCTCCTAGCTAGCCTGGCAGGGGGAGAGAGAAATAGCCATGTGCAAGGGCATGTTATACATGGAGGCGTGTGCGTGCAAGCCCACTCCAAGCATGTACAAGGAATTAGTGGCCGTGGCTTTACGCACCTCAAAACTTGCAATGCAAGTGCCTCTGGTGTCAGCAACAAATATATTTACTAAAATTGTGGGCATCCTAGTCTTTAGGGTAATTGCCTATGCAAGCTTGCAAGATCAAATCAAACAAGCACACACACACACACACAAACACACACACACACACACACACACACACACACACACACACACACACACACACACACACACACACACTACCAAGCTTGGGCAGGCATGTGCAAGTACATTTAAGTCCACATGCAAGGTGCTAACAAGCACCTGCATACACATACCTGTTGAAATACGTGCTCCTGACTTGCACATAGGTGGCAGCGGGGCACGCAGAGGTCGGGGCAAGTGAGTCAGAGCGCTCTTTACAGGAGCTTGTCAACACATTGGGGCGTGGCATCTTTTGATGAACAGAACAGGGGGAGTCTGAGGACGAGCGCCTGCTAGCTTTCATCCTTGCAATTTTTGTTTGCATGAATTGGCTGGACAAAGGTGCTCATGTGCCCGGGACTTAGTCCTATTTTAAGTGACTAAGGTGCTAACATAAGTGCTGGCAAGGTTGCTCATGTGCCCAGGACTTGATTCTTATTATAAGTTGGTTTTGCTTTTGAAATGATGACATTTTGTTCAATTAGGTGACTGGGTATTATTCACATGCTTAAGCCATGAGCAAATGCCATGTACAAGGTTGTTGCACAGGGGCGGTGGCAGCTTTGATGGCCAATGAGATGGTGGTAGGGTATTGAAGGGCTCTGAAAAGACCACTGGGAAGAGGAGTGTAAGATGACTTGCAGAGGCAGGCACTGGACTTGTAACAGAGAAAAAGAAAAGGAATATCAAAGGTGTTTTTCCCAATCCCACCTGCACACTTGCGGTCCCACCGTAGCTGTGCTTGTAGATGCACAGCACTCAGGGCTCAATTTGTCCTCTTGCGCACTAAGGTTTTGCGAAGCCTGCCTGGTCACTTCAAAGTTCTTGAAAATTGAAGATCTGTTAGGTTGAGAAATTGACGCAGCCAGAACAGTGCCTTAACATCCCATGACCAGATGAAGCAAGAGTGTTGATGCGGCGCACAGCAACAAGCAGGTTGGGAAACATAAGGGTTGCATAGCTGTACCTGCATACGAGGGCAGCTTTGCTGAAGCGAAAACGGTACCTGTACCATACCAGTCCACACTGGAGAACAAGAAGAACAAGCGGGTTAAGCTGGAGCTTCCGTTCACAGGCGGGTGTGGCACAGATTCTGGAGTGTCGGCCTGACACTTGCTTGGGCCAGGGCATGCCATTGGCAAGTAGGCTGAACTTAGCTTGCTGTGAGTATGGCTACTGGACTGATGCACTTAACTGGCGTGGCACTGCTGGCTTCCTCCTCCAAGGGCCTAGTGAGCTTACTCACGCATGGGCTTCTTTATTCACGGGCTTGACTGAGCTTACACAAAGATAACAAGAAGATGGTGTTACCTCAAGTTCCCCAAAGACATAAAGGGTTCTTTCAACATAGCCTCAGCTGTGTTGCCACCGCCCAGGGGGGCGCGGGGGGAACATGGAGCACTCAGCGCCAGCCACAGCCACTCAACCTACTTCCAAGGTCCGTCACCCTAGCCAGCTCCTGCCAGAGCAGAGGTATATCCATCTTGTGGAGATCAAATACTGTGAAGACTCCCGGCCCAAGAATGAGCTGGAGGCCTCCAAGCAGCAGCACCGTGACCTCTGTCACGATTTTTTAAGGGCCTCAGGATAGGATAGGATAGGGTTACATAGCTGTACCTGCCTACAAGGGCAGCTTAGCTGAAGCAAAAGGTGCCTGCAACCAAACCAAACTAAACTTGTGCAAATGTCAACTGAAAGCCTTGAGCTGAGTTCAGAAGCGTCAACTGTAAAAATCACACTCACACTGTCACTCTAATGAAACAAGCACGCAAAGTCATGCTCAAAAAACTCCATAAGGCTGTAGTGTTAGGAATATACACTTTTGTGTTTTCACAAGAAGCACAGAAAGTTTGAGAACAGCACCGCTCTGAAAAAGGCCTAAGAGGCCATAGTAAATGTGTTATGTTCTGCTTTGCACTTCAGTTCTCAGCATCCACTGTTAAAGATGCAATGCAATGCTTCAGGAAGGGTAACCGCCGATACAGCCTGGTGAGTGCACATGTCAAAGAAGGTATCAACTGCGTTGCCTTGCTTGAATCTCTTCAGCAGACAAGTACCCTCTGTAATCTCTCCAAGACATGGCACGGGGTATTTTAAGGGCCTCAGCTCAAGTCACCCTCCATACCATTCTGTTAGGTGTGGGCGGGGTCATCTACACCCCCCACACTCTGGAGCCTTTTAAAGA
Source organism: Dunaliella primolecta (assembly GCA_914767535.2). Classification (NCBI taxonomy): domain Eukaryota; kingdom Viridiplantae; phylum Chlorophyta; class Chlorophyceae; order Chlamydomonadales; family Dunaliellaceae; genus Dunaliella; species Dunaliella primolecta. The sequence goes on along the minus strand of OU611763.1, from coordinate 4,047,031 downwards.
GCTTGGTCTTGACACTCATACAGCCACCAGGTTTGCTTTGAAGCTTCATGCCCATTCTCTCCAGTACGCTTTTAAACTTTCTAGCACCAGACGCGCTCTTGAGAAGACTCCTCTCAACTCTCATCACCAAGATCAGGCACGGGATACTGCTGGTAACCCTCCTGATCCCCATTGACTTATTTGTTTTGTTTCTCTTGGTGAAGGGGATACATGGTGCCTCGGCCCTAGGTATCCTCTTTTCCTTTATTGATGTGGGGAGTGTTTTCACTGCCCGCGTAGTTTTTCTCTTCTTTTCTCTTCTTTTCTGTGTTGCCACAAGGATAAATATCACTGTCCAACTTAACTAACTTGCAGTACACACTCGTCACAGCAGACTCTTGTCATGAAGATCCCTGAGGTTGACAAAAAAAGGAAATCCCATTACTAGTTTAACAAACAATGTCAGATGTCTTGATCCTTCCACAGATGAAAGTGTGATGTGCTTACTGGCCTTCAACCATTTAATGTGAGTTTTTTTTGTCAATGAAAGGATACAACAACTACTGGCAAAAGGGCCCTTGATCCACACCTGACTGCTAGCCTAGCTGAGCCTGCAAGTAAAAATTGTAGTTCAATGTCGGAGCAAAAAATATTGGGTGATGTCTTACACACAATATTGCCGGCAGAATGCTTTTGAAAGCGATTAGCGCTGTTATGGGTCAAACCTTGTGCATATTTATGTAGGCAGCGCAGACCGTCTGGCCCAGCATGACCTGCACATCACTGAGCAAGCCTCCAATCGTGTATTTCTCCCGCACCTCTTTGACTCCAGTATTCCTGGTCAAGCTAAATGCAGCTCCAGCCGCCCTGGCGCTACCTTGATCACTCCTTGCCCAACTAACCCAAATAGGCTGCTTACTTCCCACTCACATCGGGTACTCTGTAGCATGAGAAGTGACGAAGAGGTAAGGAGCAGCACAATTCCAGCCAGGCAACTCAAAGACCACTTTCACAAATTGGGCCTGGTTGCAGCTACACCAGAAGCCAACTGGGATCTGCACAGTGTCGGCAACCACTCTACTCTCAATACCATGCCTGGATTTGAAAACCGCGAACGCCTCCTTTCCGGAAAATTACATATTTCTAGAAATCCTAGTAATCCACATAGATAACTAGGAAAGTGTCCGTGAAAATAGGAAAAGAAAATGGAAGCATTACGTAGGCAGAGAAAGCTCTCCCTCCATCAACTAAGGAAAAGGAGACATTGGCTCAGAAGAGCCGTCTCCTCCACCACAAGGCTACATACCTGAAAGTGCTAATGGGACCTGGAGGGTTTACTGGAAACACCTGGCCCCAGGACCTGGCTGCAAGAATTGTTTTTCAACAGCGCGCCCAATGGTGCACAAATGCTTGAGCACCTAATAGAATGGGCATGAAGTTTGTGAGCAAGTTTAATGGCACGTTGGTGGCCTAGTCCCAGTTGTTCAAATTAGTTTAGAATATGCTCGCTGTAAAACGTTCCATCAACGCCTGAGAAAATGGTCACCATTCTCCATACGGTTTCCGTATAGCATAAAGGGTAACAACTTTTTGTCTTTGTACCATTCCAGTCCAACCCTTACTCTCAAAGTCCCTAACTGGAGGACCTGGGCATACGCTAATGGCAGCTCATATCCAGAACAGCAAGCAAGAAAGAGGAGCAGGCATCTTCTGTCGCCTCACTGACAGCAAACATTATGTCAAGCCGTTGGGAATTACAGTACCATATGTCGAGCTGCATTAGCAGCAATTTTCCCTGCCATCACGCACTGTTATGCACACATTACCTCAGACAGTCTCACTTCTTTTCATTAAATACATAAACAACTAGTTCACCATGAGAAACACAAGCAATACTTACAGGGACATATACCTAGAATCATATCAACTCTCATTAGCAATTCTCAAACCGATATTTCCATCCACACAGTAAAATCCCATGCTGGCATTGCTGGTGATGAACGTGCAGATGCTTTAGCAAAAAACCAGGCAAACCAAGCCAACAAGAGCGTGGCAGATGCTGGGATCCCAAGTGCAGGTCCCAGCGGAAATCCATTTTCACAAATCTGCCGGCTAGCCAAGGAGGAAAAAAAGGACGTACTGCCGGCATATCCACAGCTACTGCACCCGCTCATACTTACCTGCCTTCAAGGAAATTCCCAAACTTAAATATTTTCTTCTTAAGTCCCATATGCACACAGAACACAGACTTGGCTATGCCAATTCTTAGTAAAAATGACCACTCTTACTACCAGAGCTTTTTACCACATGTGGACAAGATAATTAGCAATGCCATTAGAAACATGCTCTGCATATCCCCTCCTATGAAGCACACCATCCTACAATATCACGCAGGCACCCTCTACAACCAAAAACATGCGGTTTGCTTTAAAAGGTCCATAAACCCTCTCCCAGGCTGTCATCAATTAGACAGCACACTCCACGTGCTCTCAGGCTGCCAAAATTATATCATCTCCAGCATGGGAACTGAACGCCAAATGATTTCTGGCAGAATGATCACAAAAGTTCCCAGCAAAAGCCCTTTGGGAGCACCCTTTGGAATACCAGTGGGGAATTTGGTCCTTTACTTAATCACCGCTTCCGGCCATTGGCTAGTCACATAGCTTTTCTCTTTCCCTTTGGGAGCAGGCTTGGTTAATATAGACATAGGAAGTCATGACCGGCTGGTGCGACACACCCTTCAAATTCCTGCTCATGCCTCAAACATAATTATACCCCCCTACCTCTTTCCCTGTAGATTTTCTATGAGATCTAAACTCACCTCCAGCCGTCCTGATGCTACCCTGGTAACCTTTTACTATGCAAAACCCACTTCTTCCTCTCCTTCATCCTCCTGCTCATACCATGTGTTATGCAGCAGGCATGGCACTTCACAGAGGACCAGCGCAGCTACCCGCGTTTGACAGCCCCTTCGATTGAGTTCAAATCAGCGGCATGTGCACTTGAAGTAAATACTGTGAAGACACAAGGCCTGGACAATTGTTGGAGGAGGCACAGCGGCAGCATACAGACCTATGCAAGAATCAGCCAGGTTCTGGATCTAGGTGCTTCTAGCAACCCTCCAGATCCCCACTAGCCCCTGTTCCTGCTTTCAAAGTTGTAGTGGAGGGGACTTACGGCTCTTTTGAGCCAACGTGTCTCCTTTTCCTTAATCTATGTAGCGGCGGTTTCCTCTGCCTGCCGCAGTCTTTCTTTTCTCTATTTCCTTGGAAAATCAGACAGGGCAAATTTCTCCTGTTCTTCAATGTTACATGCCCTGCACCCCCCCCCCCCCACTCCGAATCCCCTGTAGACGATGGGTGGCTTTAAGAGTACCAGAAGTTGTTGATCTCTGAATGGCATGGCGACAGCTTCAATTCCTTCTCATGAAGATCTTCTCATGAAGGTCTGACTGAACCAAAAAGAGTTCAATCTCCACGAAAATCCATCGATCATGATGGTCAGGAGGGGAGAAGAGTGTCAGGCTGAGAAAGTGACGCAGCCATAACAGTGTCTTAACATCCCATCACCACAAGAGAGTCCTAGTTTGGATGGAAGAGTTGTTCAGTTTTGGTGGAAGGCATAATTAAAATTTGGCTACTCTGTGTGCACATGTTCCTCCAGGAGAATGCCCGAAATACCGAGTTAACCTTGGAATAATTCAGGGAGGTTTCCATATTCTACCTGGAGGCAGTGTGTGCAAAAGCCTAACTAAGGGCCGCGGTCGTCCCCATGGCTGGCCCACCCTAAGTGTGGCCATCTGCACTCCCAGGCCCTACATATCCTCTCTGCATGCTCTGAGCAACCCTATCATGTCTTTAGGTCTCAAGTAATGAGCAAAGCAGAAAATTAGGCATGTGGAGGTGCTCTGTGTGGCTCAGAGGATGTTTTGCACCCATTTTGGCAGAAAAAGGTAGAATTTCAAACTTGCACCAAATGACCAGCACTCCTGGACTTAAGCTGCTCTTAGGTTGTCTAATCATGCTGTGATGTCAGATTTTGCGGGGGGGCACTGGGGGAGCGTGCTGGTGAGGGGACCCATCAGGACAGGTGTGCACGCTGATGCAGGAAGTAACATTGCGTTGCAACCACAGCGTCCCTCGGTGACCTGAGCACATCCTCGCGGGCTGGGGACCATGACACGTCTAACAAAGCTTGAATGGGGCCAAATGGTGGCCTGTGTGGAAAATGGTTTGCTTTTATCTGGGTGTCGCAGCACTTTTTCTGGACCCACACTTGCGACCACACAAGCCCGTCCCAATCTTGCCTCGAAAAGGCTGGGAGATGTGGCACAGATTGGTTCACTGGGCACAAAATGGGAGGCTGACAGCCAGGTGTCGATTTTTTCAAACTTTTCTGCCGGCCACACACTGCATCTCCACCCACTATTCTTACACCTCCTTGTAGAGGAAAAAAATCATCTATCCAATGCACTTTTCAGGTCCCGGAATGGTGCAGGGGGTGCTGAGATATGCTAGACAGCAGCAAATGGCCACTTTTTGCCTAGGCAAGGGGTAGGCCAGCCGTGGGGACGACCCCGCCTCACACCAGCTAGCTGTGCGCATCTCAAACTCTGCAAATACTCCAAGGTGCAGATATCATTCTCCATGCAGTCCTACCGAGTGTGGGACTTACATAACTGCTCACACACTTGATCATTTCGAAAATCATCTGAGTTCAACCGGACATTCTCCGAAAGGCCTGACAAACTGCACAGAGATAAACATAGATCCATGTCCATACTTTGCGTTTTTAAAATTCACTAAGGAAGGGACTCGACCTGATTAGGGCATTCAGGACAAATTTGACCATTGGAACTACAAGACAAAGCTATTATCTCAGTTTCAAATGTGTTAATCACGAATAATCACGCAAAAGACGATTTTTCCAAAGAGGAGTGTTTCTTGTGATTAAGCCTCATCTCACCTTAGCATTGGTATTCATTAATCCTGTAATTTGACTTACGTATGATCTTATCATTCTGGGAGTCATTGCCATCAAGCGTATACTTGCAAGCGCATGGCGCACCCGCCCAATGCTCTCACTCTCCTCTTTTCATGCAAGGAAGGAAGATCACCTCCTACATTTGCAGCGGGAGGAAGCTAGCAGCAAGTACACTCACAAGCCAGGGGAAGACCAACCATCATGTCAGCTCCCCTCAGAATGTATCATACTTCCCTGTCCACACCGTCCACTATCAACACCCATTTAGCAGCAGGGCATTACCTTCCCTTAATGCAACCTTCAGCCTCACAAGCAATGGGCGCTTCCAGTGTGTGGTGCCTCAGGCTTTTGGGGCGGATGACAGTTGCAGGGGTGAGGCATGCCAAAAGAAGGAGAAATAATCACTGTTGCTGCTGCATGTATCTTGATGTTTTATTCTGCATGTATCTTATTGTTAATTTCTGCATGCATTCATGTATCTGAATGTCAGATGATTGATACGTTTAGGCCTTATGTCGGGCCATGTCTGCGCAGACCTTGATCACCATGCCTTAGCTGTTATGACTGATGAGTGTGGAGCCACAGGAGAACCATGCAATATGCTGCAGTACAAGCCTTGTGCAGTGTTCAGCTATGAGTGGCATGCATGTTGCTGCAATGTATGCTGCGATTGTGTGCTTCAACTCATAGCATTGCTGCCTGACAACCTGTTCTTGCACCTGTTTTGACATTTAATTGAAGGGAAGGCGCACAACCAGCAGAGTGGAAGGGGTCGTGGGAGGGGTGGGGGCACGGGAGGTGGACGGACAGGCCGAGGACGCGGAGGTGTGTTATTGGAGTTGAAATGAAAGTGAGCTGTGAAAACAAGATTGTGCTGAGACTTCAACAAAATCAGCTGTATTGTGCAAAACTTCCAGAGTCATGTAGTTCACTGTGCTCAGGTGTGCTCCATCAGGCAAGCAGAAGGACACTGCAGATTGGGGTGTAATTTATGCTTGTCTTGATGATGCACTTCTGTTGATGACCATGCTTCCAAAGAAGCGTCCCTAGCTCTCTTGCGTCACCTCCCAATTCCATCTTGTTTGCCTGCAGAAAAACATGACAGTCAAGAGCCTGGCAGAGGGAGGGGCAAAGGTGGTCGGAGAGGCGGCAGGGCAAGCCGAGGGCGAGGAGGTGAGCCAACACGTCCGCTAGATTTGCTTCATTGTTTGCTGGAGTGTTTGTTGAAATTGGTGCACTGGATCCTGGCATGGTTGAACAACTTGAAGGCGATGCTTAAATGGCAGCTTGGTGAGATTGAATTGATTCACCCAGCAATGGTGCCATCTTTCACTTCATGACAAGGCGGCATCATCTGGCCTTCTGAATGGGTGTGCAGGATTTCAGGCCGGCAGCAGACTCCAGGGAAATGGCTTGTTCTTGCAGAATAGAGACCCTCTTAGATCGCTCTGCTCCCACTCCACCTTGTTTCCTTGCAGGCTTTCCTGATAGTGGTGAATCCCGAGAGGAGAGAGCAGCTTCCTTGGAAGTGTGCATCCAAAATGCAGCAAACGTTGCCCATCTCCCTGCCACCTTCATGGTCTTCTGTATGTACGACTTGGCCAAGCGATTAGACATGGACACAAAGAGAGGATATCAATACAGCAGCAGCAAGTGTGCTGATACAGTGCATGCTGCCAGGAACTTAATCAGGCAGCTGCTGGGTAACGTCCCTTCCTCAGTGGCTCCAGCTTCCACCTCACAGCCGCCAGTTCTGCAGCTGGGTAGCAAGCACCTGAGCCTGCTTGCATGGTCGCTGTCCGTGATGTCAGTTTTTAATGAGTCCATCAGTGCTGAAGCACGGCAGCTGTGCTATGCATTGGCAGAGCGCACATCACAGCCCGGGGTCATCAGGACCATTGTACCGGGTGTACAGGATGTACATCCTGAGGCTTGCAGGAACTGGGCTGGTGTGTTGTACGGCCTGGCAAAAGTGGGGGTGAAGTGCAGTGATGATGCTCGTGTGAAGCAAGTGTTCCACGTCTGTATGGAGCAGGAGCTGCCTGATCTGCTGAGTCAGGGTCAGCGGTGCCTGCCTCAGTCTGTGAGCAATGCTGCCATGGCTTGCGTGGATGCTGGGTATGAGGGCAGCATGGAGCCTTTCATTTCTGCGGTAGCCAGGAGGGTGGGGGAGCCAAGCATGGGTGGAGTGGGTGGAGGGATGATGGCAAATGCTGCGCCTCAGGCATGGAGCAATCTAATATATGCATGTGCCAAGCTGGAGCAGAGAGGGGAGCAGGCAGGTGGAGGGTTGGGTGGAGGCATGAGCATCATTGCAGAAGCGGGTGCAGCCGCCATGGCTAGTGCTCTGCAGAAACCTGTACAGTACCAACCTAAGCCTCAGGAATTGGCAAACACCCTCTGGGGCCTGTCTTACTTGGGGTGGTATGATGCGGATATCATAGAAGTGCTGGCGCATGCAGTGGTGGAGCGCATGGGCAGCAGCACCCCCCAAGGCATCAGCAACACACTGTTTGCGCTGTCAACCCTGGGGTGGTATGACTCAGGTGTGTATGATGCGCTGCTGGTGGCATTGTTGAATAGGAGTGACCAGCTAGCACCTCAGCAGTGCAGCAATGCCATGTACAGCTGTGCAGTGGCCTCCCATGGCGGCAGTGCTGTGGATAAGCTTGCACAGGTGATCAGCGGGCAAGATGTGAGCAAGCAAGGCAGGTGGAACACCCAGGATCTCAACAGCGCTCTGTATGCTTGGGCTGTACTGGGGTGCATTGGCGTTGCGTCTGACAGCTTGAACGAGATGGCGCAGCACCTGCTGCGTGAAGTCAACAACAGGGGCCCTGCTGCAAGTCAAGCATCGCATTTGAGGCAGTTGTACCCGGCACACTTGGAGGCAGAGCGGGTGGGGCTGCAAGGGGGTGGTCTGAGCACTGCCAATGGGATGCTGCAGGCAACAGCTGAGCAACATATACAAGGCCAGGCAGAACTGTGTATGAAGGTGAGGCAGTCAGGAGGCACAGCAGGTATGCGGCATGCTGCAGCTGCACTACAGAGGGCAGGCTATGAGGTAGAGCTGGGAGGCAGGGTTGGGCAGGATGGGTACCAAGCAGAGCTGCTTGTGCGCCACGAGGGTTGCCCCAATGGCATTGCTGTGGATGTCCTGTCTGGCACAGATCGGTTCCGCCATCCTCCAGGGCAGATCAGTGGCAAGGCAAGGCAGAGGCACGCACAGATCAGGCAGCGTTGTGATGGTTTAGTGGTGCTCAGTGAAGCAGCTGCAAAGCAGCCAGGCCTGGTGGTGCAACAATTGGACCAGGAGCTATGGTATTGTAGCAGCGCGGACCTGATAAAGATTGGCTGAGAATGCTGTAGGAACCTTGGTGTCATGGTGATGTGAGCACTAAGACTCGGGCATAATCAAGGTGCGTTGCGTCCAGGTGCAAACCTCTTTTCTGGGTATTGAACTAGGACGAAAAATAATTTTCATTTTACAGCTGCTGGCCTGATGCTTTGCTCATGACCTCATCTAACAAAGTTTGGACTTCAAAGTACCCTGACAAGGCCACTTATGGCAGTTTTTACAGGAAACTTTTCTGAACCTCCTGTCAAAAGTTTTTTTACTGTCCTGTTATCTCGGTGTGGATGGCAATTGAAAGAAACAATGAAAGAGAAGAAGAAAAACTACTTAGGCTGAGTGGACTCCCCCTGGATCAATTGAACATTAGGAGACGTATTGGCTCAGAAGGGCCAAGAGCCCCCTCCACCACAAAGCCACAGACCTGAAAGTGCTAATGGGGACCAGGAGGGTTACTGGAAGCATAGGGTTTACAGGGCTTACAGGGTTTACACATGGAAGCCACCAGTCAGAACACATGACTGCTAGGCTGTAGTGTAAAGAAGAATTCAAACAGGTCCCTTTGCAACATATACTACTTACTGGGAGCACCCAGCTCCAGGGCCTGGCTGTGAGAAGAATGGTTGTTTTCGGTAGCATGCCTATGGTGACAAGTTTGTTGGCATACTAAGCAGAATCGGCATCAAGTTTGCGAGCAAGCTAAATGGCAGGTCGATGGTCTAGGTTTACAAGAAAGAAGCCATCAGTCAAAACGCATGACTGCTAGGCTAAAAGAACGCAAATTTAGTAAAAGGGCCACCAACTGAATGTGAAGGATAGGATAGGGTTACATAGCTGTACCTGCCTACAAGGGCAGCTTAGCTGAAGCAAAAGGTGCCTGTAACCAAACCAAACTAAACTTGTGTAAATGTCAACTGAAAGCCTTGAGCTGAGTTCAGAAGTGTCAACTGTAAAAATCACACACACTGTCACTCTAAATGAAACAAGCACGCAAAGCCAAGCACAAAAAACTCCATGAGGCTGTAGTGTCAGGAAAATACACTTTTGCGTTTCCACAAGAAGCACAGAAAGTTTGAGAACAGCATCGCTCTGAAAAAGGTCCAAGAGGCCATAGTAAAAGTGTTATGTTCTGCTTAGCACTTCAGTTCTCAGCATCCACTGTTTAAGATGCAATGCAATGCTTCAGGAAGGGTAACTGCCGATACAGCCTGGTGAGTGCACATGTCAAAGAAGGTATCAACTGCGTTGCCTTGCTTGAATCTCTTCAGCAGATAAGTACCCTCTGTAATCTCTCCAAGACATGGCACGGGGTATGGACGGCCCTTGAGGACCTCCATACACCCCTCCATACCTCCTATTAGGGACCCATGTTGCTTCTTTTGCCTGCGCAGCCTTGTGTGCTCGAACTCGGGTCTCTTGGTCTGCAGTTTGTCCTTGCCTCATGGCTCCTCCAAAGGTACCTGCATGTAATCGTACTGGTGCTGCTGCTCCTGCTGCTGGGGGAGGGCAGTGTTGGTGCTGGACAGGGTTGGGCTCTTGGCTGGTGCGCTTCCGCTTGGTGGGAGTGACTGGGGCTCCGCTTGCTGCAGCTGCTGTCACTCCTGCTGCTGTCGTTCCTGCTGCTGCTGTTTGTGCTGGTGGTGAGGCAGGCGAAGTAGGTGCTTGTGCTGCTGGCCTTGCTGCTGCTGCTGCTGCTGGTGAGGGCGGAGGAGGCTTGAGTAGCTGCTTGAGCTGCTGCCCCAGTCGGCCAGCATTGAGGTGCAGGAAGGGCTCGCCAGGGCTGGGGATGCGGCCTGAAGGCAGGTGCTGGCGGAAGGGGTAGGGAACCAGCTCCCCCTCACCAAGTTTGACCACGATTGCTTTTCCCCTGACTTGCACAACCAGTTTCTCCCCATACCCACACTGTCCTCGGCCCAATTGCTGCAGCTGTATGGCCAGGTCCACCAGCGCATTCTGCAGGCGCGTCTTCTTCTGTACCAGGAGTGCTTGTGCTGCATTGCTGCTGTCGCGGAACCCCGCGTACGCTGCAGTCGCTGCCTCTGCCGTGCTGAACCAGACGATGTATCGCTGCTTGCCCAGTGCGTTGTCCCGCATCCGCTCCACATGCTGCACGCTGCCCACCTCGCACTGCAGGAAGGCTTCCACCCCGGCTGGTGTTGCTTCGCAGGGCAGCGCTCCTGCGTTCCTGGAGCGCAGCAGACGTACACTGTAGAACTTCTGACGTTCTTCCCTGTCTATGCTGCATGCTGCTGCCCAGTTGGTGTCAGCAGAGTCTCGGACGAGCTGGTCAACGCTGCCCCGAGTTGCTCGGCCATCCTGCTGCTGCTGCTGCTGCTGCTGCTGCCGTAGCTGGAGCACCACTTGATTAAGCTCGTCGACCTTCTGTAGAAGCTGGCGCACAAGTTGCTCAATCTCCATCTCTTCTTGGCTTCTCACGTCACTTTTTCCCCAGGCACAGGTCAGCGTCCGCTCACTGTGTTAACCAATTTACTTTTGGCGTGTGTGCCCCATCTGCGTGCGCGCAAGCACACCTATCCCGCCTGGTAGGGCTCGTTCCGTTCTCAGAGTGTCAAAAAACACTAGTGGAGCCCTACCAGACGGTGCAGTGGAAGCGTGAGCTCTCACGATTATTATTTTTTCCAATTATTTTATTACTGAATGTGAACCAACTGTATGTGCACTTGATTGAAATCAAGGACTGTGAAGACAAGAGGCCTGGACAACAGTTGGAGGCGGCACAGCTGCAGCATGCAGACCTCTGCAAACTCATTCATGCAAAAGTTGTGACTCTCCACACCATCCTTTTGGGTGTTGTCAGACCTGCTTCACTGAGCACACCCTTAACCAATTTAAACAATTGGGACTTGACCACCAATGCGCCAACCTTTCCTTACCTTACCAACGCGCCAATAAATTTGCTCGCAAACTTCATGCCCATTCTGTCATGTATGCCAACAAGCTTGTCACCACTAAGTGTGCTATTGGAAACAAGAATATACCTCCGAGTCGCAGCCAGGTTATGGAGCCGGGTGCTTCCAATAACCCTCCAGATCCCCATTAGGGTCTTCTTTTTGTAGCTTCGTGGTGGAGGGGACTCACGGCTCTTCTGAGCCAATGTGTCCCCTTTTCCTTGAGTGTAGGGAGAGTTTCCTCTGCCTACCTAGTTTTTCTTTCTTTGCATACATTTGCAAGATAAAGTACTCCACAGTTGTGAAAAGAAGTGTGTTGGCTCCTAGGTTAGTTACACTCTTTTAGCCTCTTCGATGAGGCCCTAGCTCTCTCGTTAGTTAGGAAGCCTTTCCTGAATGCACGGGAGCAGACCTGGCGTGCAGTTCAGGAGGGCTGTCACTGACAGTGCTGGCTGTTGAGCCTCCCTTTCTTGGATAAATGTTGCGTAATATTCAACATAAATTCATAATGTTGCGTAATGTTCAACCATAAATTCATAATGTTGCATAATATTCAACATAAACTCATACTCTACCGACAGCCAAGGCTCATCACAGAGGACAAGACTCACTTAAAGTTTGGCACCAGCAGCCACGTTTTGACCTCCATTGAAGGCTTCAGTTGACACTCTCCCCTTTTTTCTGTGTGGAAAGCATGGTGCCTTGGCCCCAGGTGTCATCTGTTCCTTAATAATGTTTGTCCTTCCATGATGTAATGAGCGTTTCTGCTGCTGCCTTGATTTCCATTTTTTTCTTTTGACGCTGATCTTGCATGTCCAAGTCCTGAACAGGGAACCCAGCAGATTTCAGGTGCAAGGCTGGTCAGCAATTACAACTGTCCCAGATGTACCTCCCCCGCTCCCAATACCTGACCTCACACACTTGATGGAGTCACTAGTGCATGCACGTTAGACAGCTCCTCCAAAATTGTACCAATGGTGTTTTCAAACAAGGAAAGTCTTCTAGCTTTCAAAGCGGCAAGCAGTGGCACATGCTTATCTGCACTTTGCACACGGCACCACCAGCAGGCAAACACGGCGGCATGCCCCTGTGTCAAAGGAAGGCAAGAGCTAAGGAACAGTCAATCGAGGCGAGTCGAGCTCCTTGCATCAAACTCAGTCAGGTGACCCTGCCTCCTTGTCAGCAGTGCCCTGTAGGTCACTAGCAGCCGAAAGCCTATAGCGAGCTCCAAGCTCAAAAATGAGGTGTAGGTACCGTCAGGCCTACACCTCGTAGGTAGCCATTTGCCTGCAAACTAGCAGGCCTCGTTCTCTCCTGCCTGCTTCCAGCCAGAGCCGTCCTCCACCAGGCACAGAGGGCTGAAGGGCACACCACAGGGGTCAAGCCACAACGCCTTGACCTCTTCAGCAGCAGGAGATTGACGCGGTGACGGCTGCAGGACACCATGCGGGCTCTCTGATGCTGATGACTGAGCTGCACCTTGTGCGCCAGCATGCTCGACTATCAGCAACGATGGCGATGGTGGTGACGATGGTGTTGGCGAGGATGCTGGCGCACTGTGCGCAACGCCAGGTGGCTCGATGCCCCACTCTGCTGCTGCACTTGCAACCATGGGTGCCAGAGGCCCAGCGACTGCCCCCGCCCTCCACAGAGCATGCAGGCCATGACGCACACATGCACACACATGTTGCAACTGCGCCTGTGCACCATGCACTGGCTGCTGCTGCTGCTGTTGTTGCTGCGGAGGCTCGCTTGCTCTGGCTGGTGAAGGTTTTGAAGTTGGCACCGCTCCCTGGCTCATGAGTGCGCAAGCACCAGCATCTGTGCTACTTGTGCCTGCCTTCGGTTGCAGCGATGGGAGCAGCAGCAGTAGTGAGGGGCTAGCAGCCCACAGCAGTAGCAGCTGGCGATACAGGCAGGGCAGCACAGAGGGGTGGTGGGCAAGAGAGCCCAAAGAATCCTCCCTGCCGCCACTACGTCCGATGCCACCACTGCTGCTGCTGCTGCCTGGTAGTTGAGTTTGTTGTGAAGGGCAGCCAACAAGAGAGTTGTTGGGCGATGGGCGCCGGAGGTGGGGAGGCAGAAGCGCAGTTGCAGCAGACTCCAGCTGCTGTGCTGCAGCAGACACCCGGCCCAGCATCCAGCACGCATGCTCCATGGGAGAAACTGTGTGCTGCTGCTGCTGCTGCTGCTGCTGCTCTTGACGGCACCGCAGTGCAAAGCCACGCAGCTGTGCAGCAGCAAGCTGCGCCAGGTACAGCGGCTCCTCCCGGTGGTTGTCCAGCTCCTTGTCGAAGATGCGTCCCCGTGCGAAACCAGGCGCCCCCTGTGACACCTGCTGCTGCTGCTGCTGCTGCTGCTGAATTTGCAGTGGCGGTGCTGACGGTGGCACAAGCAGCAGTGCCGGCAGAGGCTCTCGCGGATCCACCACAAGATCACAGAACGCCTCACACACAGCGCGCGTGACTGCAGGACCCACACACGCACTGCCACCGCCATCGCTGCTGCCACTGATGCTACTGTTGTCCGGTTTGCTGCTGCAGCTGTGACGACTGCTGCTGTGGGTGTGCAAGAAGCGCTGCGCCATCGCAGCCGTGGCTGCCCTCTGTGCTGCCTCCAGCTGCAGGCCGCCCAGGGCAGCAGCTTGGGCAGCAGTGGCAACGGCAACACTGCCTGCCCCTTCATCTGCACCTCTGCACCCGTCATGACTCTGCAACCCTCCTGCGAGTGTGGCACAGGTTGCCTCCGCTGCTGGTGCTGCAGGTGGCGGTGGTGGTGCTGCAGGTGAGGTGTCTGCTGTGCCACACGTGCTTGCTGCTGCTGTCCCAATAGAGCCTCTGTTGCTGTTGCTGCTACTGCTGCTGGCTGGGGTGCAGGAGTGGGCCCCCACCGCTGCAATGCCTGCCTGTAGCATGGCCGAAGCGTGTGCCCGCACCACCTCATCCTCATCCTCACTCAGCCGCAGGGTGGTGACCCATGCACGCAGGCACGCACACTCCAGGGCTGCTGCTGCTCCACCTTCTTCCTCTCCTTTGCTGGTTACGTCAGGATGCGTGGGGGGAGCAGGAGGGAGGGGGGAGGGCTCATGTTGCGCGGATAGTGGTAGCGGTGGTGATGAATGTGCTGCTGAGGGCACAGAAGGGGGAGGCAGCAGCATGAGGCGCGATGCTGCCAGCGCATCAGCTGCCGCCAGGCGCACGTCATTGGGCTGCGTGGGCAGCGCGCTTTCCTCTACCTGTGTGCAGTGTAATGCGCAATAATTAAGGGATGGGAGCTGTGGGAAGGCAATGGCGGGACAGCTTGACACGATGGTGTGAAGGAGACCATGCGTGGGGTGTTTTGGGGTGCACAATCGACACATGACGTATGGTGTGCACAAATAACATATGTGGTGAACACAGAAATGGTGAGCACGGACAACATGTATGGTGAGCCCAAAAAATATTTATGGTGCGCACAATGGACATGAAAATGCATGCAAATTGTGTGCATGACATTTGGATGTGCAAGCCGTGTACTCTGTCTCAGGACAAAAACGGACTCGCGTTGTTACAGAATACTACCCCTCCTAAGTACCTGAGCTGAATCGAGCCCAGCCCAAACCCACTCACAGCACCAACAACCTCCCACCCACCTCTGCCAAAAACACCGCCAATGCTGCGCGCAGATCAACAGCATGATCCTCTGCACTGCCGTTGCCACTGCCGCTGCTGCTGCTGCTGGTGTCGTATTTCTTTGCAAGCTCGGCAGTGTGTGGGGACGCAGGCTGGCAGCCGTGCACCACCACTGCATGCAGCGCACGCCCCATGCACCTGAGAGCTTCAGCCCTGCCTTTGACATGGCCTGCTGCCTCCGCCAACAACCTCTGTGCGCATGCCAAGGGTGGCTGGGCAGGCTGAGGAAGGATACGTGAAGGGTCACGCAGGTTGGGATCGTGGGTGTGCTCAGGCTGCGCAGGGCGCGGTCCTGTTTGAGGGGGCTGGAGGGTCTGCTGCTGCAGCTTTTGCTGGGGCTGCTGGCGCCGGCTGCTGCCTTTGACGATGGTTGAGGTGGTGATGGTGGTGGTGCTGTGCAAGCGGTCAGACAGTGCGTGCAACGAAGCCAGGGCGCGCAGCTCACACTTGCGCACCTGCAGGCACGGGACTGAGCGAAATTTATGCAAGATGGCGGCAACCTTGCATTACCATGGAGCATGCAAAGTGTTGGCAGGCATGCTTGCAAATGAATCAAGCCATGCAAAGTCGGCAAGGATGATATGGCATCACGACCCAGCAGTCCAAGCGCTACTTCAACCAAGACTCACAGCACACGCAGGACACCAACCTCAGCGCAAAGCCACCCTTCTTTTTCGCGTGGCTTGGAGCCCCAATGCAGCTGGTACTACGTAAACATTGAGCATCTTTCCTGATCAATTCAGATTGCAAACTCGAGTTTCCACACACCCTTTTGCAGTGGCCCTACGCCAGGCCTGCCCACAGCAACTCAAAGCAAGGTGCGTGGCGCACGTCCTCAAACATTTCAAAATTCAGAGAACAGGAGCCCTCATGCACCATTTGCAGCGGCTCAGAGGCCAGGCTTTTGTCCACAGCACCTTGACAGGACACGCAGTGCAAATTCACCACTTGCAAAGACCCAAGCCTACATGCACCCTGCAATGCAAAGGGTCCAGGCCAGGCCTGCCCACAGCAACCCGGAGAGGGATATGCAGAATGGACCCATTATTGCTGAAAAACCTGGAAACCTACGCACCTTTTGCAGGGGCTCTGAGGCCAGGCCTACCCACAGCAACTCAGACAGCGAGCGCAGCAGCTGTGCGAGAGCAGCGTGCTCATGTGCCACGCTCTTGGTTCGAAGAGGTGCTTCTGCGGGGGGTGGAGCCATGCAAATGTCGGTCCCATGGCTTTGAAGGCCCTTCAATGGCTGCTGCTGCTCCTGCTGCTGCTGCAGTTGTGAAGAGCCCTGCGCCGCACAACCCAACAGTGCATTGGCGACCAGCTGCACGCGCTGGCCTTCTGGAGCAGCATCTGAGGCTGTGCTCTCAGCGCTGGCTTTGCTGCTGCTGCTGTTGCTGTGGGCATCCAGCCTACAACAGAGGAACGTGTGTGTGTGTGTGTGTGTGTGTGTGTGTGTGTGTGAATCAAATACCACAAAGTCCGAACTTTTAGCCCTCAAAAGGGCTCAAGTCGCACGCGAGCTATCATTGGTTTTGCATAACCTGCATCAACAAACCAGTAGCATCTTGCAAACCTCATGGTCTCCCCTTACAGTCGACTGTTAGGATGAGTGTGCACAGCACAAGCCATTCACCAACGTTTTACAAGCCCTTGCCAGGGCTCACATTGCACACAAGCTATCATTGGTTTTGCGCCATTGGTCCCAGCAATTACACGATCCTCCACAACCCTCTTGCGTTCATGCACGCATGTGATGATGAGGGTATGAGGCAACAGCCATGAACCATTGCATGCGCTCACACCCACCCACCCCTACACCCAACCCCCACGCATGTGCACGCAAGCAAATAAAATTTCTGCAGGCAGGAACAGATGCCTCAGTGTCTACAGTGCACAGTGCCTCAGTGCCTCAATGGCTCAGAGCACAGTGCACAGTGCCTCAATGCCTCAGAGGACAGTGTACAGTGCCTCAATGCCTCAGAGCACAGTGCACAGTCCCTCAGTGCCTCAATGCACAGTGCCTCAATGCACAGTGCACAGTGCACAGTGCACAGAGCTAAGTATCTCAGGGCCTTAATGGCTCAGTGCACAGTACCTCAGTGCACAGAGCTGCACTCGGTGTGTCTCAGCTCTAAGAAGGCACAGAGCTGCCCCAGTGTGTCTTGGTGCTCACACGTGTCAGCAAAGAAACCGGTGAGGGTCTTTTAAAGGGCAGGGGACTCAGCCCTCGCGACTGCACTGGATGCAAATGTGGGGGAACAAATGCAGATGCTCCCACGTTGCCCTGCACCCGGCTAAGCCCAAAGCACAATGGAGGACATCATGCAAGTCCAAGGCAAGTCCAGGTGCAAGGGCTGCATGACCCAAGGCGAGAGCCTGGCAAAGCACAATGCATGACACATGGCAATGCATGACGCAAGGCAAGTGCATGACACAAGACAATGTATGACACAAGGCAAGTGCAGTATGACACATGGCAATGCATGCCACAAGGCAAGTGCATGGCACAAGACAGTGCACGACCCAAGGCAAGTGCATGACACAAAGCAAGTGCAGTATGACCCAAGGCGAGTGCATGACACAAAGCAAGTGCAGTATGACACATGGCAATGCATGAGACAAGACAATGCACGACCCAAGGCGAGTGCATGACACAAAGCAAGTGCAGTATGACACATGGCAATGCATGAGACAAGGCAAGTGCATGGCACAAGCTGAGTGCAAGGGCTGCACAACACGAGCCAATCGGAGCATGATTGAGGACCTCAGATTCAAAATTGCAAGGTTGTTTGGTTGGTATCATGTGTGCCCAATGCCTTTGGCAGAGGGCTCTAATGACATACAAGGGCATCATTGGTCCTGTGAGAGTTGCAGAGGGAATGGAGTGTGTGTGTGTGTGTGTGTGTGTGTGTGTGTGTGTGTGTTCAAAACGATTGTCCAACAATTGCATTTTGCTTGCGCATGCTTCATTTGCATGGCTTTGCCTTTGAGGCGCAGACACCTTGCACGATTGACGCCCCCTCACCCTCCCACCAGCTACAATGATGGAGGCAAGGCGTCTAGAGGGCAACGATGCAAGGTTGAATGTCTGGTTTTGTCATGCAAGCCCAAAGCCTTTGGCACAGGGTGGCTCAGATCACAAATCTGGCAGCATTGACAGTCTCAGGATTTTGCCTCATCAGGGGGCGTGACGAGGCATGCAAACATATGAGGAAGGCCAGAAGCAGAAGGAGTTCTCAATGGCTTCCACGGCCTTTGCACTCCGCCCCATCATCTTTGGAGGTGGCAGCTGTGTGTGACGGGCACACAGGGTTGCATGGAAGGCCTGAGGGAATCCCCAAAGGTGCATATGCATGCGACAGGCAACATAATTCTTTGGCTTCTGCCTCATCATCCCAAGAGGTGGCATGTGTGTGTGGCAAGATTGTACTTAAGGCACGCAAGGTTGCATGGAAGGCCTCAGGGGCCCCATCCCAAAGGTGCATGCATTCGCTTCAGGCACAAATGGAAGGCCTCAAGGGGCCCCATCCCAAAGGTGCATGCATTCGCTTCAGGCACAAACAGGACAGGAAAGGAAGAGGAAGGCATCAGGCAACAGGCATGCTTCATGGCCTTGCCTTCGAAATTTGAACAACAAGCCTCCAGGGGCGCATGCGTTTGCAGCTGGCATATGCACCGCAGCCTTGCAATGCTTTGAGAAGCAATGGAGCATGCACACCATGCGGCGGGCATCGTGTGTTTGCAGCAGGCATGCATTGCATTGTTTGAAGAAACGGAGCATATGCATCATGCGGCGGGCATCGTGTGTTTGCAGCAGGCATGCATTGCATTGTTTGAAGAAGCGGGACATGCACATCATGGCAGGCATCTTTGTGGTACTCTAACGATGGTGATGGCTCTGCATCGTTACCAAAAGAAGGGCTCGGTAGAGGTGCATGCGTTTGCAGCAGGCATGCACATCATGGCACGCATCATGGCATTAGCCTAGCGGTGGTGGTGGTTTTGCAGGGTTCTGTAGGGGTGCATGCGTTTGCAGCAAGCATGCACATCATGGCCATGCATCATGTTAAAAAGGAAAAACTTTTCCAGAGGTGCAGGCTTGAGGAATAGGCATGACCGCGACAGGCACGACTGCCGGTTGTGCCCAACTGTGCGAATGAGCAAGACTAGGTGACAGTGACATGACATCAGCTTGTGCTTGTGATATACACGCCTGTGTGGTTGTGACATGCACGGCCGTATGATCAGCTGTGCATGCATGGTTGTATCACAGTCTGTGCGAGGGATCTCCAGAAGGATATACTTTTTATTGGCCTGAGCACATATTATTAAATTGCAGGAAATGCACCATTCGCACACTGCTGGTGCAACAAAATCACAGTCTGTACGAGGGATCCCCAGGAATATAGATTCTCGTTTTGTTGACCAATATAAGGGATGACTTATGACCCAGCTGGTAAGCTGAGCGCTCAGCTATATATATATATATATATATATATATATATATAGCTGAGCGCAACAAATATATATATATATTTGTTAGTGTGCATGATCGGATTGCATTATTGGGCTGCAGGAAGCATGCCTCATGTGCGCAATGCTGATGCGCTTGAGTCCTAGTTACAGATAGGCGTGCAACACTATATTCTCAGATTTCTTGTAATCAATCACGTCACAAGCGCTATTACCATACAACGCTAATTACCAACACTGCTCCTTGAACATCGGCATGTTGCGCTATGAGGTTCTTCTATGGCACAATAAGCAAAAACTGATCCCTTGTTGTTACGCGTGAAGTAATTCACCCTTTTTGACCGGGCACTCCCTCAAACAGACAAAGCATTGGTGCCCATCTCTCCACAAAGAACACCGCTACTCCTGCCAACAAGTTGCTCCAGGCTGGTCAGCATCCCTGCTTCAAACATGAACATTAAAGTACTCACACACACATACACCACACTACACACAAACACACACACCTTTCCAAGAGTGGCCCTATCCAGATGTGCGTGAGCGCCTTGCACGCCGACCTGACTTCATACGCACTGGATGCCATACACAGTTGCAGCCGCGGCAAAAGAGTGGCCTGCAGTACGTCAACCGCTTGGCGAGCAGCACTGCCCTGATTGCTGCTGCTGCTACTGGTACCATTCCTGCTGCTATCATGAGCGTCAGTGGTAGCAGTGGTAGCGGCAATGGCAGCAGTGGCAGCAGTGGCGTTCATGTGAGGCTGTGAGGTAGAGGGGCTGGGAGCTGCGGCAATCAGTGCACACACGTGGCACATAGCCGCAGGACCCAACCACAGCCGGGAGGCCTCTAGAAGCAACACGCTGCGTTGGGGGTCCTGGAAGTCCGTGGGTGGCCCTGCTGCTGCTGCTGCTGCTGCTGCTGCTGCTGCTGAAGCAGGCGTTGTGGCAGAAGCCCCAACCGTTGCTGAAGCAGTCATTGAAGCAGCTGCTCCTGCGGCTGGCAATCCACTTGCAGCAGCAGCAGGAGCTCCTCCCTCTGCTTCTCCTGCTGCTGCACCTGCTTCTGTTGCAGCTGCTCCTGCTGACACAGAAGGGGCAGCAGGTGGGCACGTCAACGTGGCCTGCACCGCAGCCTCACAGTGCGCATCCACGCAAGCGATGAGTGTGTGGTGGGTTCCACACAGGGAAGGTGGCATCAGCGCAAGCGCAGCGGCTGCTGTGCGCAGCCAAGCCAAAGACACAGCCGAAGGGATCACCCTCTGCTTCTGCTTCCTCTGCTCCTGCATTTGCTGCTGGTGGCACCCGCTCTGCTGGGGATCGGGCTGTGAGGGGTACGCTGCAGCTGCTGCTGCTGCCCCTGCTGCTGTTACAGTCCCTGGTGTTGGCGCAGCTGTCGCTGTTGCTGCTTCTGCCCCTGCCTTTCTGGGTGCTGGTACCGCAGGGCAGGGAGCAGCATGCTGCAGCTGAGGTGCACACAGGGGGGCAGCAGCCACAAGCGCAGGGCCCACCATGTCCAACACAGTAGAGGCATGGCCTGCGAGCATATGCATTGTGCACTTAGCTGAGAACAGCATGTTGCAGCTGGGGTGCACACAGGGGGGCGGCAGCCACGAGCGCAGGGTTCACCATGTCCAACACAGTGGAGGCATGGCCTGCAAGCATACAGATTGTGCACTTTGCTGAGAACAACGATATGCAGATGGGGTGCACACAGAGGGGCGGCAGCCACAAGCGCAGGGCCCACCATGCCTTAGCCCACAGAAAAAAGTGTGGCCTGCGTGCATGCAAAGGGCATAAATGCCACACAGGGAGGGGCATAAGCCACGAGTGCAGGGCCCTCCTTGCGTGACAAAAAAGGCTTGCATGCGCGCAGGCCACGCTTTTCTCTGTGGGCCAACACATGGTGAGCCCCACACACACGGCTGCCACACGTGGGCAGGGTCCTTCTTGTTGAACACAGTGGAGGCGCGACCTCAGCATAGATATCAAATGCAAGTGTTTCTTCATTCTGGAGATGTGCCCCGCCTAGCCACCAACATGAGGGGTGCAAAAACATGGGGCATACCCGCCATGTCAAATATGGTAGGGGCATAGCTTGGGCACAGATGTGTCTCAAACCACTCAAAGGCACACACACACAGTGCTCGAGGTGTGGCTCATTGTAGATGCATCCCAAAGGCCACAAAAGGGCAGTTTCAATGCAACACAGATCACACACACGCACGCACACGCACACACACACACATACACACACACACTGCGCGCGCACTCATGATTGTGCACAAACAAATTTCAACATTCTGCACATCGTATTTGTAATGCACACCTGGTGGCACGTTGTGTAGCAGCAGGCCCTCCAGCTGCATGAACATGCCCTGCACCATGTTGGTGGTCAAGCAGGGCCGATCCGGAGAAGCCCCTGCATTTGTACATGCATGCGCTCTTGTGGTCAGGCAGGGCTGATTTACAGAAGCAGCTGCATGATCATGCCCTGCACCATGTAGGGGTGGTCAGGCAGGGCCGATCCGGAGGCACACCTGCCTTCGTATATGCATGCATGCTCGCAGGCAGGCAGAGCTGATTTACAGAAGCAGCTGCATGAACATGCCCTGCACCATGTAGGGGCGGCCAGGAAGAGTAGATCTGGAGAAACACCTGCATTCGTACATGCATGCATGCTTGCGGTCAGGCAGGGCTGATCTGCAGGAGCAGCTACATAAACATGCACTGCACCATGTTGAGGCAGTCAGGCAGGAACAATCCAGAGGTGCAGCGGCATTTGTACAACCGGACGCAAGCAGCTTGCCCTCAGTTCCTCTGCAAGGAACGCCTTCCCCAAACCAAAATGTAACACACACACTTGCTGCGGAGGCCCATAAACCAAGCAAGCATACCGTGCAACACACAAGTGCTACGGAGGTTCTTTTACCAAGCAAGTATCCTGGCATCCAGCACAAGCAGTTCATACTCAGATCCTCTACCGGCAGACACCTCTACCACAACTCAAAGATTCACACACCTTCTGCCGTGGCTTCTGCGCTAGACAAGCAGCCCAGCAGCGAACATAAGCAGCTCATACTCAAATCCTCCACGGCCAATATCTTAACCACAACTCATCGCCTCACGTACCTGCTGCTGTGGCTTCTGCGCCAGGCAAGCAGCCCAGCAGCGCACGCAACCCATGCGGACCATCTTGGATCATGGCGTCAGAAAACAGCAGCGGCGGCAGCGCGCGTGCTGCCAGCTGTCGAACCGCATAGGGACGCGCAGCTGCACACCTCCTCACAAGGGGCACGAAGGCTGAGGGCGACAAGCTGGGATCGAATGTTTCAGTCTGCAAGGCGTTGGGAGTGAAAGAAGCATGTGTGAATTGCACAGCTGACAAAGCACGGACCAGTGCAGCTGCCCATCTCCTTGCAAGGGGCACAAAGGCGTAGGGGCGACAGGCTGGGGGGTGAAAATAATAAGTTTGCAGTGGGGGGCAGACGGAAGTGGACGGGCTGGCGTCGAATTTTCAGGCCTGCAAGATTTAGAGACGCATGGGAATTGAGACAGTGCTGACTGTATGCAGACAGCAAGCCCCTGCATGCAGAGGAGAAGTAGGAGCCTTGCAAGGTTGCTCTGCCAATGTGCATCCTTCAGAGGCATCGAGCGTCGTTCCCTGACCTCTGCCTGCAGAGCATGACAAGCACTGTGTACAAGGTTGCTGGTGTGCACACAAAGCAGCCCATGCACTGTGTGCTGGGTGGCAAGTGTGCGCATGCAGCAGCCCATGCGTGTGTGCAAGCGCACAATGATGAGCACTGTATGCTGGATAGAAAGTGTGCACATAAAGCAGCCAATGCACTGCGTGCTGGGTGGCAAGAGTACACACACAGCAGCCCATGCGTGTGTGCAAGCGCTAAACGATGAGCACTGTGTGCTGGATAGCAAGTGTGCACATAAAGCAGCCGATGCACTGCATGCTGGGTGGCGAGTGTGTACGTAAATCAGCCCATGCACGTGTGCAAGCGCACAATGATGATCCCTGTGTGTTGGAAAGCGAGTGTGCAAATGAAGCAGCCCATGCACTGTGTGCTGGGTAGGTTGGCAGCTGGCGTGCGCATGAAGCAGCACACGCATATGTGCAAGCAAACAACGATGAGCACTGCGTGCAGAGTAGCTGTTGTGCTCACAAAGCAACCCTCACACTGTGTGTTGGGAAGCGAGTGTGCGCATGAAGCAGCCCGTGCATATGTGTAAGCACAGATTAGGCGCACAGAGCAACAGGTTATTTCAGAGTTATGCACCAGCTTGGGTGGGCCCGGCCGCAGCCTGTTGAGCATGATAAGCACATGGTATAGCCTGGGTGCATGTCCGGGAGCCTATGCATGTAGGCACAAACTACGGGAAAACGCACCAGCTTGGGTGGGCCCGGCCGCAGCCTGCTGAGCATGATGAGCACATGATATAGCCTGGGTGCATGTCCGGGAGCCCATGCATGTAGGCACAAACTAAGGAAAAACGCACCAGCTTGGGTGGGCCCGGCCGCAGCCTGCTGAGCATGATGAGCACCGGGTACAGGCTGGGGTGCACGTCTGGGAGCCCGCGCTGGGGCACATGGTGATGGCCTGACCCTTGGCCTGCAGCTTCCAAGGGATGATGATGACAGTGGGAGAGAGTGTGTGTGTGTGTGTGCGCGTGCGTGCGTACGTGTGCTCAAGGGGCGAGGGCTCTGCCTCCATAGCTTCATGTCCTTCCCTGTTGACAACAGAGCTAGAACTCCTTGGGCTGAAACCACAGTTTGGTATTAGGGCCGTGTATACGTATATTACCCTACTGCCACACTGTGGTCTCGGCTAAGTCTTCCAGCAAAGTACATGCATGTACAGAGACAGAGGGGCATGCATACAATCTAATCGCGTCTATGTGCATATTTCATATGGACTACGTACGCAAGATAGAGGGGCGTGCATACAATCCAATCGCGTCTATGTGCATATTTCATATGGACTACGTACACAAGATAGAGGGGCGTGCATACAATCCAATCGCGTCTATGTGCATATTTCATATGGACTACGTACACAAGACAGAGGGGCGTGCATACAATCCAATCGCGTCCAAGTGCACTTCATATGGACTATGTTCATGCACAAGACAGAGGGGCGTGCATACAATCCAATCGCGTCCATGTGCATTTCATATGGACTACGTACATGTACGAAACAGAGGGAGAAGCCTTCTCTAATCCCTTGATGCCACAGTCCTGCAAGAGCCTAGAATGTCTGTGGGCATAAAAACACATGAACACGATCCATCTCATGCACACAAGATCATCAGAGAGTCAAGTATTTGAAGACAGTGATTGGGATTGACAAGGATTTCAATGACGAAAGGTCAGTCAAGGTGCCTGACTACTAACTTGTGCGTAAAAGAGACGAAGCTCATTGTAAAACAGACCAAGCTCAGGGAGACATAGATATGCATGTCAATTCCAACAAGCAAGCAGCATTACATTCCACACATACAATACATATCATCTGCGAAAGCTCACAGAGGTGTGAACAAAAGTTGAAAAATAATGATTGCACACACACGCGCCCTCACACACACAAACACACAGACCTGCATTGGTGTTGCTGTCCGCTTCCAGCACCTCCACGGCTGTGGTCAGTTCAGACAGCAGGAAGGAGTGCAAACGGGGGAAGCGCTGGAAGAATTCACTCCCTGCAGAAGATGCAAGTTTATGTGGTGTGTGTGTGTGTGTGTGAAAGTAGCACAACAGAAAGTTTGGCAGACAATGAGGCAACCGAGACAAAGGTGCTCCATGACTCATAGCATGAGAATCATCCTTAAGATCATATTTGCTTGGTAGATCACATTGGTCATGTTCTGTGCGTGTGCAAAACAGCAAAAGGGATGCTATACAAAAGAGTACATGGAGGGTTGACCTTTGGAACTTCCCCTCTCCCCCCCCACTACGCACCAGCAACAAATTTCTTGGAGTTCTCCCATTTGCTCGTGTTCTTGATCCCCAGCACACGCACAATGAGGGCCGTCAAGCATTGGGTTGCACCGTTCCGTACTTCCCATGCAGGAGCAGCCAGTGCAGCAAGGCACACCTGCATGTGTGTGTGATGTTGTGTGTGTAAATGTGTGCACGTGTTATGTATGTGTTATGTGTGAGTATGAGGATGTGTATGTGTGTGAATGTGTGTATATGTGTGTGTTGTGCGTGTGTGTGTGTGTGTTGAGTGTGTGTGTGTGTGTGTGTGTGTGTGTGTGTGTGTGTGTGTGTGCACGCACGCACGCGCTTGTGCATTGCAGGAAGGGGTATTGCCTAAGTCTGACTATGGGCAGCTACACCCAGGCACAGAGCCATCAACATGGATCGCTTTCGTATATAATTTTTCGTATACAATTTTTGTCCCAGATTGACAGGCCAACCTGCATGGACATGTCCAGCATGGGCACAGAATACAAGCTGGAATTTAGTGGCACTCCACCACGATGTCATTCATGCAAGGTTTGCCAAACCCAACATATACCCCATAGGGACATTCACGCAAGATACGATGACTGCCAACATCATCACTTTATATTTGCTATTTTCTCTCCTCACTGCTGTCTGCAAACAGAGCTCAACGTCAGGCAGCCTCAACCCAACCTCGGCTTACAAATTGCCGGCCTCCTCCCAACCAGCACACTGGTCATGCTGCAGTTGCACAAGCACAGCCTCTGTAACCCCCCACAAGCGCCACAGCAAATGTCATGCATGCCCTGACCTCGTTTGCACCTTGTGCACTTGTAATTTAAAGAAAATTCTATTGGATACCTAGGTACAAAGCATGGCACATTTATGCGGAATTGGCCAACCCTAAAAATAACACACACACAGCCTGGCAGTGGCCTTGGATGCAAAGGGAGCAGCTAAGATCAGCAAGACCAAAAGAGTAATGTTCTGGCATCACTCACAGCCGCAGCCTCGTCTCAAAGCACTCTCATCACACACAGCTCAACACCTTGGCTCACTAAATGCTGGCCTCATCCCGCCCATCATTCTGGGTATCACCCACTGCCGCAGCTTCACCTCAACCTCCTCTGCATGTTGCCCTCCAGTAGCCATCCTAAGCTGAGCAAAAGCCTCGAGTTGACCACCTGTGCATTTTATTTCTGCAGCTCCACCTTACTTTTCCCTAAGCACAGTAACTGCTGGTACAAGTGTCAGGTTAAAAGTCTGCAAGCGCAAAGCGCGGCCACTGCCTCACATTGGACACCTCTGCTCTGTCCCCTGTGGACTCCCCTCCACCCCCTGAGAGCATAGTAGTCCGCGTGCACATAGCGCAGGCAGTTTGAGGCATCTATATGCACACATGGCTCCAAACTCTTGCAGGCTCACCTCAATCCCTTCTGCGTAGTACCCGCTGGTGTCCACTGCCAGTTGTGAGTCCGTGAACACAAAGCGCAGGCAGTTGAAGGCATGCACGCGTGGGCACGGCTCATGAGCTCCCGCAACAGAGGCAGCCCCTGGACGCTGCTGCTGCTGCTGCTGCTGCTGCTGTGTATCGCATGTGGTCATGCGCGCGTGTCTGCCTCCCATGCTTTGCAAGGATGCCACGGCTGTGAGATCCAGGGCAGGGGCTCCGTTGGCGGCCACTGCCAGCAGCTGCGCCATCGTGATGGGCATCAGGGCCTGCACACCAAATGTCAAACAGCACACAAAACAATGATCTAGCACACGTGTTTTCAAAAAGGAGCACACCCACGGGGGCTCCGTGGGAGTGATGGCAGTCAAGCCCTCTAGCGGAAGAATGCAAACACAAAAAGGGGCCCCATGGGCAGTCACGTCTTGCGGCTACACACCCAAGGTGTGCATCAGGGTCTGCAGCAAAAACATCCAGCAGCAGCATCCGTGAGGTCCATGTTCCCTTTCCTAGAAACGATAAGGTTGTGCTCCTCCCTCGTTGTCCTTTCCAATAGCCCTACCTCTTTTGTCCCATTCTGAAGAAGAAGCACAAAAAGGGTCGATAAAGGCGCGATGTGGGCTTAACAATGCAGCATAGAAAGGGGTGTATAATGGGCTTTGTATAATGGGCTTTATAATGTAGCAGAACAGAAAATGTTGCATGATGTTGTACAGAACAGGTTGGAGGTTATGAGGGAGTACTGATAGGGTTGACAAAGGGCTGTATTATGGGGTTTGTGGGCTGCCCACCGATGCAACCACGTCATGGCAAAAGGTAAACAAATCGCAGGCACACACCAAAACAGTAAGTCAGCTGCACAGACACCATTGCAGTCAGCCAGCAGCCATGTAGGCCCTGAAGGTTGCACTCTGGTGCTTTCCCCCACTCGACATACCATGTCCTTTGACACAAGACCATGGTTTTGCAAAGATCTTAAACGGGAGACAACTGTTGCATTGCAACCCAATTTAAGCATACATTGGAGGATGACAGGCAGAATCACATAAGCAAACACGAGCCAATCACACACTGCAGGGCACAGAGAACCAGGGAAGGCCAACTCCTTTGAGACATGCTGTACACTCCCGGTGTTTTGCAGGGATGTTGCAAAAGTTATGGTGCGTACATATGGAGCTGGGCGGCCCTATGAAACAAACATGCACACAGGCAAGCGTGTGGCAGATGCGGGTTTGGCGTGACACTTCCAGTAGCAAAGTGGTCAGGCGCACAGCCCTCCAGTGCTCACATGCAAAACAACAAAACAAACAAAAATGAATGCAAGCGCAATCTGTTCAATCAAGAGTAGCACACACACACAGTTATGGAGGGCAGGTGCGCTGCATGGCGACAGCCACTCACGATTGACATGGGCCACCACGGACAGATGCTCAGCAACGCGTCCTGCTGATCACATTTTCATTCAAATCTCATCTGCAAATCTTTATCTTTCCACCCAACATCCTTGAAACACATCTGTATCAGATCCCTGTAATCGTGCGTTCACGATCGTTTGTTCACACAGTTGTCAGGGAGCACTATGGAAAGATGCTCAAAAATGCATGTTGCGGAGCTGCGTCAAGAAGAAGCTCTTGCACACACACATGCACACACACATCCTCACCCACACACCTTGGGTGCATTTGTGGGCTCTGCACGCAGCAGGGCACCAATAGCGGGGGGCAGCCCCGCGCTGCGCCTGATGATGTCATCTAGGTGTTGACCAGGTTCGACGATGCGGAGGAGGCAGCGGGCGAGCCAGCGCCCAGGCAGGGCATTCAGCATGGGGTTGGTGCACCTGGGAGGTGTCAAACGTAAGGGTGCCAGGACACATACTCACACACACACTAGACGCAAGGGGTTCCTACAGCCTTCCTTCCGTTGTGTCCTTTTTTCCCCTCTAGATTTTGGCATTGGATAACTAAAATGGACACACATTTTTCATGAATCAAGGCGTCTAGCACGGGTTCAATCCTGGGAAGCGCAAAATGTTCATGCATGAAAAAGAGCAAGAAGAGCACATACGTGGAAAGGGCTCCAGCTTTCCACCGCCAGGTAGCTGGCCTTTTACGCTTCCTTGCTTGCAAGATAGCACACATACACTATACTCTATTGTCTTCGACCCTTATGCATAACGACTGATTAATTCAAATTCCTGTTGGCCAAAAGAAGCCACAGCAGGCAGTGGCTGACAGCGAGAACCCAGGCACAGACAGTGAGCGACGATGTAGGTGATCAGCCACTGCTGAGTGCATGCACTCTTGAGCGCGTGCCGTTCAAGTAAAGGACACGCCAAGTTCCAGCTCCCTGGGCCTTTTCTCCATGCCCTGCTGGCATTAACATCGGATCGCTTCATTTTAAAAAAGCCAAAAAAATGCCAGAGGGGGCTATCTGAGCAAATCCCCAAATACATCCTTATTTGCATTTAAAGTGCACCCACTCACAGCCACTTCATGTGATTGGGCCAATTTATACTATAATGTGTAGCTGGCGTTACAAGCTACCAGAGCATATGCTCAGATTTTTGTGAGTCGCCCTGTGTGCTTAGATAGGCTGGGCAAAGCTCACGTGGGGCACGTAAACCCTAATTCGGTGCTTTTAATGGGAAAATAGCAGAAATCGCCATAAAACACCAACTACTGGGTCTTTTCACTCCATTTTTTTGCAATGATATTCTTTTGTTACAAGGTCTCTAAAACACCCAAAATGACCCAATTGTGTGCAGTGGGTGGTCAGATGTGGAGTTTTGATGGTGAAAACTAGATTCACGCCCCGGCTAATCTGGCATGCTTCCCATTTCTGGCACCTCTGGAACTCTAGTGCTACAGAAAGAAACTGAAGTCTGAAAGGTGCCCGTACGGGACACATATGCAGGAAGCATGCAAAAAACACCTGCTTTGGGGCCTCAGATAGTCCCCCCTGAAAAAATGCCTTGAAAGAGGTGCCAAGTGATCTGATGCCAATGCCAGCATCTCATCCACGCCAAGCCCATCCTGGTTTGAAGCAGCCGCATCCATCATAAAAAGTAGCCCTTGTAACAGGCCATTCACAACCACCACCACCACCACCCCACCTCAGCATCCCCGCCCCGAGCAAGCTGAGGCCTGTTTCAGCCTCCGGCAGCCGCAGCAGCGTGTACACTGTCAGCTGTGTGCTCTGCACCAGCTTGCCTACGGCTTGATCGTTTTGCAGGTGTGGTGCTTCATGTGGTGCACGATGGCATTCGTGCAGGGGTTTCAGCAGGTGGGGTCCTCGTGCGCATGGGCCTCCATGCGGCGGGGGCTTTTGCAGTTGGGGTTGGTGTGCGCGCAGGCTTGGGTGCAAGGGCTGCTGTCGGTGTTGCTGTGGTTGTGATGCGCTGCTGGCCTGAGTTGTTGTAGCTGGCGGGAGTTGGGGCAGGGCCTCCTGTGCCAACCCACTGTGTGGGTCAGGGAGGTTTCTGGGTAGAGATTTCCCCTCTGCTTCTCTGCGGGGGTCGCGTGGGCTTCCAGGCAGGGGCTCCCCCTCCACTGTGCAAGGGTTTTCAGGCAAAGGCTCCCACTCCACTGTGCGTGTCAGGCAGCGGGCCAGCCACTTCCCCCAGCGCACGTGTGTAGTTGGTGAGGATGTTGTGGGTGGCACAGCATCGGGGCTCCCAAACACACCTTCCGCCCTGGGCACGGCACACGCAGGGGAGAGTGTGGGGGCGCACCCCTGTGAGCCATGCTTGTTCAGGGGAGCAGTTTCCGATTCGATCATTAGTTCTATGTGCATGTATCTTGCGTGGGGGGTGTGGGGGGGCCTCCCCCTCGTGAGCAACGCCAGTTTTGGGCCATTGCTTTTATTCATTGCGACTTACTTGGGCATGCTTTTGCATGGAGAGCATGGGGGCGCACCCCTGTGAGCTAGGCTTGTTTTGGGCAAAATTGAATGGCTTCACCGAATTTTTTAGCATCATTGCAACGCTTCCCCCACCCGTCATTTTCTGTAACTGTGAGCGGTGCTGGCGGGCAACTTCATGCCCTGATGCTTCTGTCATGTGCATACCACATTCCCATGACTGTCCACATGCATAGTCCATGCACACAATCTTCGTGTAAATACTCCTAATGCTGCAACATAAGCCGCCCAGGACAGGGAGGTCCACCAGACCATGCAATCCCTGTCAAAGGAGTGACCTTCACAGCCCAGCATTGACCGTGACGGCCTTTTGCATATCCCTATAATGCATGATATCCCTCCTGCTACTTGTCATTGTATTACACTTCTATAGTATCATAATTTAGTCATTTCCAAGTATTCACAACTCCAACTTACTGCCAGCATGCGCTAATGCTCACACAAATGCAAGGCCCAAGTACCTGTGAAAGAAAGCTCTCTCACACACACAAGGCTGTACACACCTAAGGGACTTGGAGGCGAGCGTGCACAGCCCAATCTCTGCCTTGTCCACCGCCCCTGTGTGCTTGATCACCAACAACAGTTGCTCCAGCAGCATGGACCCCAAGCCAGTCAGCAGATCCTCACTCAGCAGCGGTCCACCACCCGCGCCACGCGTAGCGTCAGCAACTGGGCTGCCCCTCGTGTTTGCTGCAGCTGCTGATGCGCCTGCTGGTGGTGCTGCTGCTGCCTTTGTTGCTCTGGCAGCAGCAGCTGCTGCTGGGGCTGCTGGGAGGGGCACGACCTGCGCCAGGCTGCCTGCCAGCAGGGCAGCCTCCTTGACACTCATCCAGCTGCAATACACAGACATGTGTGTGTGTGTGTGTGTGCCAATGAGGGAGGCAGCAGGGGGGGCACAGGACAGGTTTTTAGGGTTTAGGGTTTAGGCTGTGTGAGGGGGCACACTGTTTGAGGAGGAATGCACAAAGGGCACCGAAAGGACCAGACATGATTACAGAATGCTTTTTATAACCTGCAACATGACGACCATCCTGGTTGAACAGCATCAAACATGCTTGCAGGGAGCAGACCGGCTGTCAATGCCAAGCAAGTCAAGGTGGCTGATCCTGCAACTGCCACCTTGCAAGGGAAAGTCTTTTGCCAAGCAAGGCGACCAATCCTGCAATTGCCGCCTTGTCAAAGAGTGTCGTGCTACCCCGCTGTTAATGGACAGGGTGTTTCCTGCACACCTGGTTTGGTTAAGGCACACCTTTGTTGCTTCAGCAAAGCTGCCCCCATAGGCAGCCACAGCTTTGTTACCCTTTCCTTTCCTTTCCCTTCCTTTCCTGCTGCACACCTGACCAGGCAGGCACTCACATCAGCTTCCATCCATGGCCGCCTCTCAAGAAACATGCTCCTTGGGTGAGACTCTAGTTAGCTTGCTACCCAGGAAAGCTGTCTTGAATGCATGCGACCCTACTGTGTCAACACAGCCTTCTCCCCAGGCATTGACCCCATCGGCAGGCACGGGTTGGCTTCCATATGTGGCTGCCTCTCACAAGGCACCCACAAACGGAAGCTCAATCAATACAGTCTTTCCTTTTTCCAGGACTTAGCCCTCTTTGCAGAGGCATCCTTCGGCTTCCATCGATGGCTGCCTCTTTGAAGGCACCCATTTGGGACAGCAGCTTGGTCGACACAGCTTTTTCCCCCCCAGAAGTTAACCCTGTTTGCAGAGGCACGCTTCAGCATCCATCTGTGGCCACCTCTCACGAGGCACCCACAAACGAAAGCTTGGTCGAAACAGCCTTTCCTTTTTCCAGGAGCTTCCATCAATGGCTGCCTCTTTGAAGGCACCCATTTGGGACAGCAGCTTGGCCGACACAGCTTTCCCTCCCCCCCAGAAATTGGCCCTGTTTGCAGAGGCATGCTTCAGCTCCCATCTGTGGCCGCCTCTCACGAGGCACACAAAGACGGAAGCTTGGTCAACGTAGCTTTTCCTGTTCCCATGAATCGGCCCAGTTTGAAGGGGCTGAGCTTCTGTCTTGAAGTGCCTCCCAAGTGGCACAACAGGACTGAAGCTGAAGGGTGCCTGCAAATAGGACCGACTTTTCCTGGGAAAATACAAAGGCTGCATTGGCCAAGCTTCCGTCTATGGTTGCCTTGCGTGAGGCGACCACAGATGGATGCTGCAGGGTGCCTGCAAATAGGGCAGACTACTCCCGGGGAAAGCAAAGGCTACGTCAACCAAGTATGGCTGCATGCATGAGGGATAAGTGCCCAAGATGGCAAGCTAGCTAGGGTCTCACCGAGGGGCTCTTAGATCCGAGCAAGACAGAGCTTGCCTGAAAAGCTAGCAGAGAGAGCTAGATCAAACCTGGCAGCTTGCTGACCACATGCTCCTGGACGCCTGGATTCTCCTCCTCCTGCTCTCCACCACCACACGCCCATCAGTTCTCTCGTAAGGCTGGGCTGGGTCTTATCAAATAAAAGCCAAGAATCTAGCATCTCATTGGTGTTGCCACACACTCCAAAATTCCACTAGCATTAACATCCCCCCTGCTCCCCTCCCGCCCTCCCAAGGTCACATATGAATAGGATACTCGGTATTGACAATGGTTGTTATAGCTTGCTTACTTTCTCCCATTTTTTCAGAACCAGCGAGCCACATCAAGACAATCACTAATTCCATGGACAGGGTGCCTGCAAATAGAGCCACATGCTTGGCTTTTACTCGTGCGGGCCACGCCGTGACAACCACACAGAGCAAGGGACACACCAGTGCACTGGGTGCCAGTAAACAGAGGGACATCCTCTTGGTGTTGACCCACTCTCATGCAACACAGCTCCCCATCTGCAACAGAGCCAGTGAGGTATGCCGTGGCGACCACACAGAGCAAGGGACACACCAGTGCACTGGGTGCCAGTAAACAGAGGGACATCCTCTTGGTGTTGACCCACTCTCATGCAACACAGCTCCCCATCTGCAACAGAGCCAGTGAGGTATGCCGTGGCGACCACACAGAGCAAGGGACACACCAGTGCACTGGGTGCCAGTAAACAGAGGGACATCCTCTTGGTGTTGACCCACTCTCATGCAACACAGCTCCCCATCTGCAACAGAGCCAGTGAGGTATGCCGTGGCGACCACACAGAGCAAGGGACACACCAGTGCACTGGGTGCCAGTAAACAGAGGGACATCCTCTTGGTGTTGACCCACTCTCATGCAACACAGCTCCCCATCTGCAACAGAGCCAGTGAGGTATGCCGTGGCGACCACACAGAGCAAGGGACACACCAGTGCACTGGGTGCCAGTAAACAGAGGGACATCCTCTTGGTGTTGACCCACTCTCATGCAACACAGCTCCCCATCTGCAGCAGAGCCAGTGAGGTATGCCGTGGCGACCACACAGAGCAAGGGACACACCAGTGCACTGGGTGCCAGTAAACAGAGGGACATCCTCTTGGTGTTGACCCACTCTCATGCAACACAGCTCCCCATCTGCAACAGAGCCAGTGAGGTATGCCGTGGCGACCACACAGAGCAAGGGACACACCAGTGCACTGGGTGCCAGTAAACAGAGGGACATCGTCTTGGTGTTGACCCACTCTCATGCAACACAGCTCCCCATCTGCAACAGAGCCAGCAGACCAGCCATGGCATTCAAAAACAACAGTGCATACAGGTGCTATCTCATTAAGGTTGGCCTTAGAGGGTGTGGAGATGGTGACTCAATTTAGGGCTGAAATTGAAGGAAACAGACTGCCATTGACCAGGGCGAGAAGCACTTTGTAATGAATATGACAGGCAGGATCCTTTCACACAAACACATGCACATACATACACACACGCACGCGAGTGCGCTGCGCACTATGCAGTGTTGATCATGCGTGCTTCAAGGCCCTTGTCATCTGCATCCTGGCCCAAGGGTCCCTCTTCCCCCTCTCCACACCCACACCCACACCCACACCCACACCCACATTCACACCCACACACACCCACCCACCCACACCCAACCCCCCCCCCCCCCCCCCCCCCCCACACACACACACACACGCACACACAAGCATGCATCCAAAAGTCCGTACTGCCTACCATACGGTATTGATGATATATACACGCAAGTAAAAAAGCGCACCACCTACCATGCGGTGTTGATGACCTGTGTTTCTGGGCCCATGTCATCTGCATCCTGGCCCGATGGCCCCTCCTCCCCACCATCATCATCCACTGCAAGAATTTGGCAACACTGCTATTATTCATATAGCGCTAGTCATCTGTATCATGACCTGCAGGCTCCTCCACCCCACCGTCATCATCCACTGCAAAGTTGGCACACCATGAGGAACTTACCAGTTTGTGACCTCATGTGATTGAGACGCACAGATGCAGGACACAGGCATGTATTTGTCACACACAGGGATGTCGCAGGATTCCATGGCAAAATAAGGGAGTGATAAAGGATAAATGACAAATGTTGCGTAGTCAAAGGGACACAACAGCACAAGGAGCCCTAGAAGATAAAGAAAATGATAACACAAGGTGCCTCAGGGGAAGGAGACGTATGGAGGGGTATCCTCACCGGTGAGGTCTGCTGCGTCCACTTCTCCTGCGCCCACACCTTCACTCTGGGTGGCCAGAGGAGGGGCTGCGATGCCCACGACCTGTGATTAATAGCGACAAAATGCTTCAAAGTCGAACCGCACACCACTGCTGTCCAGTGTAGACTCTTACTTTCCTGGGGGTGCCCCACTTAGTGGGGAATCAAGGACATGTGGAAGCTGAAATGCAGCAGACCAGGAGGAGGAGAAGCTTGAGCAGAGGCAGGAGGAGGCACAGAGGAGGCGTAGAGTAAGACGGTACAATGCCTGGCTATGGTTCCACTCCTTCATGCACAATAGAAGTAGAATTGAGGCAGTAATACATGTTCTCAAAAGATCGACCACAGCTCGCAGCTTTTCAACTGTCCAGATTGTGACTGTGTGCTTGTCATCTGCTGAATGTATTCAGAACATACATCAGACTTGTGCTTGTCTGCGGTATGCCATTTTTGCCAGTCTTGCATACCAACGGCTTATTGGCCCCAAAAGCTCAACCACTCAACTCAGTGCATGAGCAGAAGGGTGCTGAAGCAAAGCAAGTGCGAACGTGTGCGCAACACACACATATACACATACACACACATATATATAACATGTACGTAACATATATACACATATACATGACACACACATACAAATGTGTGCATATGTGTGTGTGTCATATAACTCACCTTGTGCAGCAGGTCCACCAAGCGTGTGAGCAGGGCCCTGATGCCTGCCGCGTTTGCGCTGCCCTCGCTCCCGGCCAGCGCAGCCCAATTGATGTCTGTGCATACATACCTACCAAACCAAGGTCAAAGCGTAAAACAGAAAAGTGCAGTCATTTACACCTAAAATTCATGTTTGATGGCAAAGAAAGTAAAAGACCGTAACGTGGATTTACTGCTGTCCAGCACTGGCCGTGACACAATTGGGCCATGTAGAAGACCGTAACGTGAATTTACTGCTGTCCAGCGCTGGCCTTGATACAATCGGGCCATGTAGAAGACCGTAACGTGGATCTATTCCTGTCCAGCACTGGCCTTGATACAATCGGGCCATGTAGAAGACCGTAACGTGAATTTACTCCTGTCCAGCGCTGGCCGTGATACAATCGGGCCATGTAGAAGACCGTAACGTGGATCTATTCCTGTCCAGCGCTGGCCGTGATACAATCGGGCCATGTAGAAGACCGTAACATGGATCTATTCCTGTCCAGCGCTGGCCGTGATACAATCGGGCCATGTAGAAGACCGTAACATGGATCTATTCCTGTCCAGCGCT
Organism: Dunaliella primolecta; assembly: GCA_914767535.2. Taxonomy (NCBI): domain Eukaryota; kingdom Viridiplantae; phylum Chlorophyta; class Chlorophyceae; order Chlamydomonadales; family Dunaliellaceae; genus Dunaliella; species Dunaliella primolecta. Next base: position 4,010,495 of record OU611763.1, on the reverse strand, counting down.
GGCCGTGATACAATCGGGCCATGGCAATATCAAAGGGCCCTTGAGCACACGCAAGGCTCAAGAGCTCACGGCTCAAGGCCAGCCGTGGCGTAATCAGCCATGACAAAAATCAGCCATGGGACTTCATCATCCATGGGACTTCATCAGCCATGGGACTCCATCATCCATGGGACTTCATCTGCCATGATGTAATCAGCCAGGACTTCATCATCCATGGGACTCTGTCAGCCATGGGACTCCATCATCCATGGGACTCTGTCAGCCATGGGACTCCATCAGCCATGGGACTCCATCTGCCATGATGTAATCATCCAGGACTTCATCATCCATGGGACTCCATCAGCCACGACATATCATTGTTGTCCGCATCTGAATACCAAAGGACCTATACGATATGTCGGTACTGAACATTCAAACCATGCCATGGGTAAAATAAGCGTGGTGCCAGATTGGGGGGAGCTTGCCACCAAGACTTGCGCAGCTATTGCCACAAAGCCAAAGCTTTGCACAGCCGTTGCCACTGAGCGGGCCACTGGGCTCAAGCTCCACATAGTCGTGGCCACTAAGCTGAAGCTTGGCGGAGTCATTGCCACAAAGCCAAAGCTTTGCACAGTCGTTGCCACTGAGCGGGCTCAAGCTCCACATAGTCGTGGCCACTAAGCTGAAGCTTTGTGGAGTCATTGCCACCGGATATGACTACGCCAAGCTTCAGAATGTGGGCGGCAGGCTTGTACATGTGAGGGCTTGGACATGTCTAGGCTTGGACACGTGCAGGCTTGTACATGTGAGGGCTTGGACACAAGAAAGCAAAAGTAGAAATGCAAAGGACATAGGCACGGAGTGGTTGCTTCCTTTCAAGCTGGGGTCTGCCAAGTAATGTGCAGGCCTGGACACGTGTAGGATCGGACATGAAACGGCTCAGGCATGCAAAGAGTTGGACGTGTGCAGGCTTCAAAGCATGCAGGCTTGTACATACACAGGCTTGTTAACCTGTAGGCTTGGAAACAAGAGTGTGACCACTTGCCCCAGAAGAGCAGAGCTTCTCTCCTCCATGGCCATGCACATGGACGTAGGCTTGGAAACAAGAGAGGAATTGTACATTTTTGAACTTGGGAGCAAGAGAGTGACTGCTTGCCCCAAAGAGGCAAAGCTCTTCTCCTTTGGGACCCTGCACAGGGCCTTCTTTTGAGCTTCAGGGTTGTCTTCGTTTGGGACTCTGCACACGAGAGAGGTTGCTTGTTTCAAAGAGACAGGTCTGCTTCTCTCATCCTGGAATTTCGCAGCGAGAGTGAGCGCTCGCCTCTAAGGGGCAAAGCTTCTCTCCTTGGGACTCTGCACACGGTCATGCACACAACCATGAATGGTATGTTCACAGCAACCATTCCCCTCTCCTCCCATATAAGACCATGCACACGGGCCATGCACGCAAATTATGCATGCAAGCCTTGCTCGCAGTCATGCACACAAAGAACCATGACACAAACCATGCACACAAAACATGCACACGAGCCATGCACACGGCCATGCACGCAGCCATGCACGTGGACCATGACACAACCCGTGCACAGGACCATGCACATAAGCCATGCACGCGGCCATGCACGCAGCCATGCGCGTGGACCATGACACAACCCGTGCACAGGACCATGCACATAAGCCATGCACGCGGCCATTCACGTCAACCATGCACGTGGACCGTGACACAACCCATGCACAGGACCATGCACATGGCCAAGCACGCAGTGTGATCACTGTCAGCAAGCCCCTCCCATGGAGACCATGCACAAGGACCATGCACACAGAACTCACTGCCTGCGAGTCCCTCCACATTTGGGACCATGCACCCAGAATTCCACTCACACTCACACCCACACCAGAATACCTGACGAGCAGCAGGGGCCCATGCACAGGGTGAGTGCGGCTTTTGCTACCAGCACTTCCCCCCCAGCCTCTTCCACACACACCCATGCACACCTGCACCCCATGAACACCCGCATCCACACCTGAACAGCAGCAAGGGTCTAAGCACGAAGCAAGTGCGGCTGGCCACCAGCAGGCCCCCCCCCAACACCCATTTGAACATCACAGTCTCACCTGAACAGCAGCAGAGGTCCATGCGCGAAGCAAGTGCGGCTGGCCACCAGCAGGCCCCACCCCACACACACCTATTTGAATATCACAGTCTCACCTGAACAGCAGCAGAGGTCTATGCACGAAGCAAGTGCGGCTGGCCACCAGCAGGCCCCCCCCACACACACATTTGAACATCACAGTCACACCTGAACAGCAGCAGAGGTCCATGCGCGAAGCAAGTGCGGCTGGCCACCAGCAGCCCCCCTCCCTCTGCCTCAGGTGCTTGGGCCAGCTGCACATGCAAACGGAAGGCAGCAACCATGCTCACACAGCAGCGTGCATTGCACATGCTCAAGCACCAGGTTGCATGCAGCACAGGCAAAAGTCATGCAGCGCTATGCGGCACACAGGGGGGCATTTAGTGGCATGCAGCACACAGACTTGCACATTGTGGCATGCAGCCAACAAAGAATTACATGGCGGCATACAGGCCAGGAGTCACACACACACAAGCACGCGCTTGCATGTCAGAAAGCAAGAGGCGTTCTGATATTGGCTCTGTTCTGACGGCATGATGCCAGCATTAGTTGTGAAGTTGATTGGAATCAGCTGTTTAACCTGCTGTTTACGACCCAAGTGGAGCTATTATTTGAACATCTGTGGAGCTGGTTCTGAGGCAGGCTCTTAAACATCGAGCACTTGGCAGTATCAAGCCGTGTTGATTATCTCATTTTCTGCAGTCTTCGTTTTATGGCGCACCCAATATTGCTCATTCCCAGGGCCTCGATTTCACAGCTTATACCCATCTGTCTCCCACTATTTGGGTGTCATGGGTTTGATTGCTTGGGAAACTATTACAATTTTCACAAGGGCCATTGCTTGTGCTGGCAGGAGGTACTATTACAGGTTTGATTGCTTGGGTACTGTTACAATTTTCACAAGGTTCGTTGCTTGTGCTGGTAGGAGGCTGAAGGCACTCACCCAGCCATGCACTTTTCTACACAACTTCTGAATGAGAAACCGCAAAGCACTCCACCGAACACCACAGGGTTGCCCTGTGCAAAAACTCGATGTCATGTTGCCCACAATTGCCAAAAATGCTAGCCTCCACAAACCGTGCCCTTTCTTACATGAACTCCTCCTTACTTTTACATGAACAGGCTAGCATCCAATCGCTTTGACTGGAGGCCTTTCTTGTTCTTGTAACCTGTAACCTGTCAGCCTCCACATAACCCTGACTTTCTTGGCCACACAGGCTGTCATGCACCATTGCATTTGAGAAGACTTTGAATCTGCCCCAGAGGCAGGTTCAAAGCTACCAAGCTTGAGCTATCACAGCTCCAAGGAAGTGTGCTCTCAACAAGGCTATCATTGACAACCTCATTTTATGGCCGCCATGCACAGCAGGGGCCATGCAGACCTTGTCTGCATTACCATTCCCAATCTCAATACACTTCATTAGAAGTCACTCCTCCTAAACCCTAAATTTCACATGCTCTGAAAGACATTTAAAGGCATTCCATGGCCCTTTATCCAAGCTGCGACCGCTCGTGCTGGGTAGTTCCCACAAATTTGACTCCTAACTTCATCATGTTCAGAGGTATGTCTGAAGGCTGTCAATGGACCTCCATCCAGCTGTGTCCGGTTGTGCTCAATAGCTGGAGCCACGCATCTGTCTCTTGATTTCATCATGTGCTTTGAGGGATGTTCAAAGGCAGTAAATGGCCCTCCATCCAAGCTGCGACTGCTTGTGCTTGACTGTTTCAAAGCCCTCCACCCAAGCTGCAACCGCTAGAGCTTTCAACAGCATCGCTTTCAACAGCAACGCTTCACCGCTTTCAGTAGCACCGCTTTCAATAGCGCTCCATCCAAGTCACGACCACTGGAGCTCAATAGCTGTCATGGATCTGTTTCACATTGTTCCAATTTCATTATATATGCCCTGAGAGATGTCCAAAGAAAATCTGGACCCCATCCAAGCTGCTGACGCTTGAGCTTGGTAGCTTGCATAGGTCTGTCTCAAATGCAATGAATGCTGACCCAGCCAAGGGTATGAAGGGCATGGGTGCCGTTCATCCAACTTGTGGTCCTTAAAGCTGTACATGCCAGGGTGGGTGGGAAAAGAATCAATCCGCATCAAAGGAAATGGGTCAAATCTGCATCAATGGCAAACCAGGAGGCCCAAGCTACATGTAAGGGATGGGGCGGCCGTGCATCAGTCCAGACCCACAGAGTAATCTTCTCCCATGCCAAAAATCATTGCCTCTAGCCACATGACATAGCATGACACGGGCCAGAAAGAGCACAGCCAGGCTTTTGCACATGCAGCCCCCTTTGCAAAAATCAAGCATACAAAAAAATACACAGCAAACATACTTGTAATCGGCTATGTGGACATGGTCATGGAACGCGTGTGTGCTGTCACCCATCCCTTCCCTCACCTGTATCTGCTGCTCTACAAGCTGGAGGATGGAAGATAAAAAGGAGTGGCACGCGACAAACATTGGCGTGTGAGGCACCGGTGAATGCTGCAGCTGCTGCTGCTGCTGCTGAGGGTGGGATGGGGCAAGGATGGCAGGAGAGGGGAAGAGGGAGATGCGCCAGTGCAGGCCTGACCCGTACTTGGTGAAGACCAGGGCCAGCATGCGTGCACCTGCACAAGCACGCACGGTGTGGGTGCTGAGGGCGAGATGGGGCGAGGATGGCAGGGGTGGAGTGAAGGAGGAAGGAGGTTACTCCAGTGCAGGGCTTGGCAAAGCCCAGGGCCAGCATGCAAGCACCTGCCCAAGCGCACACAATGTGTGTGTGTAAGTGTGTGTGAAAGAGGGGCGGGTTCAGGGAGGCACATAAGGTGCACCAACAACATATGCACCATTTGCAGTTTGTACCTGCATGCATATGTGTGAAAACACACACACAACTGTGGGGCACGATTGCGAGCCAAAATCATGATGATGATGATGATGATTAAAGGCTCTGTCCTAATATGCTCAAGACTGCAGACCATTCTTTCAAACAGATGGTGTCGGTCTCCCCCCCCCCCTCCCCCCCCTCACAAGTGCTTCGTGCGCATGCCTCTCAAGCTCTGAGGCTGCTGCAACCTCGGGACGCAGCCTAGCTCTAGAACAGCCAATGGCTCCCATCCACAACAGCAAGTGGACCCTTTATATTCCCACTAATTCCACCAATCCCGCCCACACCATGTGCCTCTAAAATACCACAGCATTGGCTTCTCTCCTGCGGGGGCTCCACAGCAGCTCATGCGTCCTCTTTCTTTTCTTCCCACCTTCACACCCACACCAATTCAGCTTGAGATATGCGCAAGTCAGTTTGAAGTAAAAACTAGTAAACACTAGTACCAGCACGGGCTCCACAGTAGCCTAAACTGCTCACACCATCACCAACCCCACCACAATTGAGCTTCATATGGCACACTAGCATTGGCTTCCCTTATGCAAAGGCTTCCCAGCAGCCCATGCGCCCAAGTCAACAGGCAGCAATGAGATTAAATCTGCCAACCACCTGGTCCAAACACACATGTGTCCACGTGTGCAAGTCAAAACACACCAGCATCAGCTTCTCTCATGCGGGGGATCCACAGCAGGCCATACATGCACTAGCATCGTTTCTCCCATGGGGCCCCATAGTAGGTCATGCACACACCAGCATCAGCTTCTCTCATGCGGGGGCTCCACAGCAGCCCATGCGCCCAAGTCACCAAGGGCAGCAGTGAGGCGGGATCCACAAGCCCAGGCAGCGGCGTGGGGAAGGCCAGAAGTGCGCAGGATGCATTCTGCGCAGGCATAGAGCAACGAGGGGGGGGGGGGGGGCTGTAGCAGGAATGCTATGGAAGCATGGAAATGCTGCAGCAAATCAAGGGATGCTCAGGCAGGAGTGCGCAGGACGCGCTCTATGCAGGCTTAGAACGACGAGGGTTGTGCAGGGGTTGTTTGCTGTAGCAGGAAAGCTATGGAAGGGCCCGGGTGTTTTGATTGCCTCAATCTTGGCATATGACCTGTCATGATAGAACCTGGGCAGGCTATTGCTCGGCATCCCTACCATCCCTTTGCTATAGCTCTGTCCATGTCAGGATCCAACACTTCACGTGTGACTCGCACGTTCTAGGGGTGCTCAGGGAGGAGTGCGCAGGGCGTGCTCTACACAGACTAAACGCAACGAACGGTGCGCGACAGCAGGGGGCAAAGTAGCAGGATGCTTAGAGCGCTAAAAAGGAAAAAAGACAAACCAAAAGGGCAACAGGGGGATCATGCATGGAGCCACGAGGGGCGTGCTGGAGCATATGTGTGTGCTCAGGAATGGGTGCTGCAGCGGGCTCGGAAACACGAGGATTATACTCTAGCAGAAGTCCTGCAGGACGCTTCCTGGGCATGGGCTCTTTGCAACAAGTGAGGTGCAAACCTGGGGCAGAAATTTGGGTTAGCAGGCATGCTAACACACACTCACACCTGCTGACACACACACACACCTGCCGCAGCTTTTCCCAGGAGTCCACGGCGTTAGCAAGCAGCAGCCGCACCACGCGGTCGCCCAAGAAGTTTGCACAATACGGTTGGAAGATGGGGAAGCCTACTGCATCCATGCAACCTCCTGCACTGCTGCTGCTACTCTTGCTGCTGCTGGCAGGTACCTGGGTGGCTCCTCCATCCCTCTTGCTTGCACCACCACCACAAGCCTCATCAGTGGGGCGAAGGCTGGCAGCAGTAGAGTCGCCAGCAGAAGCATGGCTGTGCTTCGGAGAGGGGGAGGGGGCACTGTGTGGTGCCACAGTGGAAGGAGGCCACAGCGCTAGCATCGCGTTCAGCACCTGCATGTTGATGATGCAGGTTTTGTAACTGCACCCCTTTCCTTGCGCTAGCATGCTCCATGCAAATCATGGGAAGGGTTGGCATGGGCACTCGTGCAAAATTGAGGCGCAGGTCATGCACTGACATTCTTAAGAGTCCAGGGAAATCATAGGAGGCACAAGGGATAGAGAGCAAGGGCATGCAAGATGCTGAGTGCGCTACAGTGTGGCAATAGGGATAGAGAGCAAGGGCATGCAAGATGCTGAGTGCGCTACAGTGTGGCAATAGGGATAGAGAGCAAGGGCATGCAAGATGCTGAGTGCGCTACAGTGTGGCAATAGGGATAGAGAGCAAGGGCATGCAAGATGCTGAGTGCGCTACAGTGTGGCAATAGGGATAGAGAGCAAGGGCATGCAAGATGCTGAGTGCGCTACAGTGTGGCGATAGGGATAGAGAGCAAGGGCATGCAAGATGCTGAGTGCGCTACAGTGTGGCAATAGGGATAGAGAGCAAGGGCATGCAAGATGCTGAGTGCGCTACAGTGTGGCAATAGGGATAGAGAGCAAGGGCATGCAAGATGCTGAGTGCGCTAGAGCGTGGCAATAGGGATAGAGAGCAAGGGCATGCAAGATGCTGAGTGCGCTACAGTGTGGCAATAGGGATAGAGAGCAAGGGCATGCAAGATGCTGAGTGCGCTACAGTGTGGCAATAGGGATAGAGAGCAAGGGCATGCAAGATGCTGAGTGCGCTACAGTGTGGCAATAGGGATAGAGAGCAAGGGCATGCAAGATGCTGAGTGCGCTACAGTGTGGCAATAGGGATAGAGAGCAAGGGCATGCAAGATGCTGAGTGCGCTACAGTGTGGCAATAGGGATAGAGAGCAAGGGCATGCAAGATGCTGAGTGCGCTAGAGCGTGGCAATAGGGATAGAGAGCAAGGGCATGCAAGATGCTGAGTGCGCTACAGTGTGGCAATAGGGATAGAGAGCAAGGGCATGCAAGATGCTGAGTGCGCTACAGTGTGGCAATAGGGATAGAGAGCAAGGGCATGCAAGATGCTGAGTGCGCTACAGTGTGGCAATAGGGATAGAGAGCAAGGGCATGCAAGATGCTGAGTGCGCTACAGTGTGGCGATAGGGATAGAGAGCAAGGGCATGCAAGATGCTGAGTGCGCTAGAGTGTGGCGATAGGGATAGAGAGCAAGGGCATGCAAGATGCTGAGTGCGCTACAGTGTGGCAATAGGGATAGAGAGCAAGGGCATGCAAGATGCTGAGTGCGCTAGAGTGTGGCAATAGGGATAGAGAGCAAGGGCATGCAAGATGCTGAGTGCGCTACAGTGTGGCAATAGGGATAGAGAGCAAGGGCATGCAAGATGCTGAGTGCGCTACAGTGTGGCAATAGGGATAGAGAGCAAGGGCATGCAAGATGCTGAGTGCGCTACAGTGTGGCAATAGGGATAGAGAGCAAGGGCATGCAAGATGCTGAGTGCGCTACAGTGTGGCAATAGGGATAGAGAGCAAGGGCATGCAAGATGCTAAGTGCGCTAGAGCGTGGCAATAGGGATAGAGAGCAAGGGCATGCAAGATGCTGAGTGCGCTACAGTGTGGCAATAGGGATAGAGAGCAAGGGCATGCAAGATGCTGAGTGCGCTACAGTGTGGCAATAGGGATAGAGAGCAAGGGCATGCAAGATGCTGAGTGCGCTACAGTGTGGCAATAGGGATAGAGAGCAAGGGCATGCAAGATGCTGAGTGCGCTACAGTGTGGCAATAGGGATAGAGAGCAAGGGCATGCAAGATGCTGAGTGCGCTACAGTGTGGCAATAGGGATAGAGAGCAAGGGCATGCAAGATGCTGAGTGCGCTACAGTGTGGCAATAGGGATAGAGAGCAAGGGCATGCAAGATGCAGAGTGCGCTACAGTGTGGCAATAGGGATAGAGAGCAAGGGCATGCAAGATGCTGAGTGCGCTAGAGCGTGGCAATAGGGATAGAGAGCAAGGGCATGCAAGATGCTGAGTGCGCTACAGTGTGGCAATAGGGATAGAGAGCAAGGGCATGCAAGATGCTGAGTGCGCTACAGTGTGGCAATAGGGATAGAGAGCAAGGGCATGCAAGATGCTGAGTGCGCTACAGTGTGGCAATAGGGATAGAGAGCAAGGGCATGCAAGATGCTGAGTGCGCTACAGTGTGGCGATAGGGATAGAGAGCAAGGGCATGCAAGATGCTGAGTGCGCTAGAGTGTGGCGATAGGGATAGAGAGCAAGGGCATGCAAGATGCTGAGTGCGCTACAGTGTGGCAATAGGGATAGAGAGCAAGGGCATGCAAGATGCTGAGTGCGCTAGAGTGTGGCAATAGGGATAGAGAGCAAGGGCATGCAAGATGCTGAGTGCGCTACAGTGTGGCAATAGGGATAGAGAGCAAGGGCATGCAAGATGCTGAGTGCGCTACAGTGTGGCAATAGGGATAGAGAGCAAGGGCATGCAAGATGCTGAGTGCGCTACAGTGTGGCAATAGGGATAGAGAGCAAGGGCATGCAAGATGCTGAGTGCGCTACAGTGTGGCAATAGGGATAGAGAGCAAGGGCATGCAAGATGCTAAGTGCGCTAGAGCGTGGCAATAGGGATAGAGAGCAAGGGCATGCAAGATGCTGAGTGCGCTACAGTGTGGCAATAGGGATAGAGAGCAAGGGCATGCAAGATGCTGAGTGCGCTACAGTGTGGCAATAGGGATAGAGAGCAAGGGCATGCAAGATGCTGAGTGCGCTACAGTGTGGCAATAGGGATAGAGAGCAAGGGCATGCAAGATGCTGAGTGCGCTACAGTGTGGCAATAGGGATAGAGAGCAAGGGCATGCAAGATGCTGAGTGCGCTACAGTGTGGCAATAGGGATAGAGAGCAAGGGCATGCAAGATGCTGAGTGCGCTACAGTGTGGCAATAGGGATAGAGAGCAAGGGCATACAAGATGCTGAGTGCGCTACAGTGTGGCAATAGGGATAGAGAGCAAGGGCATGCAAGATGCTGAGTGCGCTACAGTGTGGCAATAGGGATAGAGAGCAAGGGCATGCAAGATGCTGAGTGCGCTACAGTGTGGCAATAGGGATAGAGAGCAAGGGCATGCAAGATGCTGAGTGCGCTACAGTGTGGCAATAGGGATAGAGAGCAAGGGCATGCAAGATGCTGAGTGCGCTACAGTGTGGCAATAGGGATAGAGAGCAAGGGCATGCAAGATGCTGAGTGCGCTACAGTGTGGCAATAGGGATAGAGAGCAAGGGCATGCAAGATGCTGAGTGCGCTACAGTGTGGCAATAGGGATAGAGAGCAAGGGCATGCAAGATGCTGAGTGCGCTACAGTGTGGCAATAGGGATAGAGAGCAAGGGCATGCAAGATGCTGAGTGCGCTACAGTGTGGCAATAGGGATAGAGAGCAAGGGCATGCAAGATGCTGAGTGCGCTACAGTGTGGCAATAGGGATAGAGAGCAAGGGCATGCAAGATGCTGAGTGCGCTACAGTGTGCGCAAGAGTGACTCACTCAGCTGACACAGGGAAGAGTTTGCAAGACAAAGCGAAAAGCTCACTGTGCAAGAGCGATGCACCAGCGGACACATGGGGAAGAGTATGCTAGAGCATGTGCGCAAGAGAGATGCACAGCTAACAAGGGCGCCGCCAGGTCACCTAACCACCTAAATTATGAAATGGGTTGGCCGATTCCCTACATGCATACTGTGCTTTTCAGCTTTGTTCTGGAGAAATACAAAAAACATGGCGTGTCTAGCACCTTCAAAACACCTGTCTTATCATCTATTGTGGAGCCCCACCAGAACACCACCAGAACACCTTTCTAATCACCCATCATGCACGTTTCATGCATGGTAGCATTTCAATCATGCAGCATGACTCAAAGTTAGAACTGGCCATTCCGTATACATAGGTGTTGTTACATATGCCATAATTCCATCCTATCAGGGAAATGTGAAATGCATGGCGTGCTCATATAGAAACGGCCAACCCTATTCATGATGGTTGCAGCTGCAGGTACCCAAGCAAAGGCAACTGGATAACTATGCCATGATGGCCAGTGGTCAGAAAACTTTGAAGACTGATGTTTTTGTGTTTGTGAGTCATCACAGGGGATCTGCTGCATGGTATCCTCAGCCCGCTGGTGATTTTTTCTTAGTGAGCTTGTTGTCACAGGTATGGTATACAGTCATGCAGCATGGTTCATAGTGATGAATGCAGTGCAAGGTACCTGAGCAAAGGTAAGCACTGCACAATGGCGGCCAGCGGTCAGAAAACTTTGAAGACTGATGTTTTTGTTTGTGAGTCATCACAGGGGATCTGCTGCATGGTATCCTCAGCCCGCTGGTGATTTAGTGTATTGAAGAGCTTGCTGTCACAGGTATGGCATACAGTCATGCAGCATGCTTCATAGTGATGAATGCAGTGCAAGGTACCTGAGCAAAGGCAATAACTATGCAACGGTGGCCAGCGGTCAGAAAACTTTGAAGACTGATGTTTTTGTGTTTGTGAGTCATCACAGGGGATCTGCTGCATGGTATCCTCAGCCCGCTGGTGATTTAGTGTATTGGAGAGCTTGCTGTCACAGGTATGGCATGCAGCCACGCAGCATGGTTCATTAAAGAATGCAGTGCAAGGGACGCAGGCAAAGGCAAGCACTGCACAATGTTGGTGACCAGCGGTCAGAAAACTTTGAAGACTGATGTTTTTGTTTGTGAGTCATCACAGGGGATCTGCTGCATGGTATCCTCAGCCCGCTGGTGATTTTGGGTGCTCAAGGGAGCTTGCTGTTGCACATGGTTGTTAGACACTTTGTACTGCAGGGGTAAAAGAGTTTGCAAGCAGGGTCATACAATTAAATATAAGCTACCCACTCACAGGCAACCCAAGGTCCTGGACACCCTTTCTAGGACACATAAGCACACACACACACACACACACACACACACACACACACACGTGTGTGATTGTGTGATTGTGTGTGTGTGTTGTGTTCGTGTACGTGCGTGCGTGTGCGCGTGCGCGTGCGCGCAGACATGTGCGTGCACGCACATGGAAATCATGTGCTTCAATCAGCTGCGTTTAATAGAAATGCAAGATCAAGTAGTAGGCTCAATTTGAGGTGCCATTCGCAACATCAGAATGCCCAAGAGGATCATCTATTGAAATTGATGACTGCAAAGTGTTCCTGATCGTGCACGATTGATGATTGTATTGTTGCCAAATGCAAAGAGCTCTTGATCGTGCACAACCAGAGTGTTCACAAGGATCATTTACAGAAGGCGTGCTCCTTCCAGGTGGAGGCGTCTAGCAGTGACTTGAATACAACTTTCCCTCCATCTCTAAGCACTCCAATGCAAACTTGGCAAGGCTTGCATGCTGCAAAGTAACATGATAGGCTGTACCAATGAATGATGAAGGAGGCGAGAGCAGCAGTCAGAAAACTTTGAAGACTGATTGTGTTTTGCTTCCTAACATTTAATTGTTCTGTCATACTGTATCATCACCCTGCTGCTGTCCTATAGTTGTGTGTGTGTGTGTGTGTGTGTGTGTGTGTGTGTGTGTGTGTGTGTGTGCGTGTGTGTGTGTGTGTGTCTGTGTGTGTGCGTGTGTGTGTGTAAATGGAGGATGCAGGCTGGCACACATGTCTAAGAACAAATGCAACCAGTTAACTGTCTAAGCGCTGCTAACGGGAAAGACGCTTTCTCTGTTAGGGGGTGCCAGGGCATGCGCGTGCAACAATACAAGAGAAAGAGGTTTCCGGTGTCAGCACGGGCGGAGTACGCAGGAAGCCTTAAGCACAGGGTGCAAGTTCCCCTGTTCCGCAGTATAGGGCCTACTCCAGGGCTCAAAATAGAGCTCAGAGCTAAGACAGAGCTCAGGGCTTCAAACAGTGCTCAAGGCTAAAACGGAGCCAAAGCCTCAAGAGCATGGTCAAAACAAATATGAGGAGGAGAGGGAGGAGGCGGGGGAAGAGGAGGCGGGATGCAGAGGACGCAGAGGTGGTATGGATGCTTCTGTATCGATCTCGAAAGATGTCATGATAATGTCAGGGAATGTCATGGGGAAAGACCTCAAGATGAGAATTGCATGAACGCAGCAGTCAGAAAACTTTGAAGACTGATTTGGGGTTTTGAGTGTCGACACGGTATGTTTCCATCCCTTTGTATCATCACCCTGCTGCGAGCTCATGGAGCCCTTTTGCACAGCAAGCTTTGTGCCAGGCATGCACAAGAAGGCCCATGAAGCCGATCATTGAAGCAGAACTTTCAAGTTGTTTCGGAATGATGGTGCACGATCATTGAATGGCATAAACTGACAGTGTCTGCAGTGCGATGGTGCATAATGGAAAGAATGTCACGGTGTTTGCTGCGTGTTGGTGTGCAGCAAGCACCTGACCGTGCAAGCAGGATGCCAGAAGTGCCACTAACCGCAGCCATGAAGCCCATGCCTCTCAACACAGAAGCTGCTACTCACTGGAAAACAGGTGAGCAATGATAGCTGTTAACAAATGCAGCAGGAAAAGCTGTGCCCAGACAGCTCTATTCCTTGAAAACCCGCTCAAGAAAACCACTCAAGCAAGATAACCACACGCACACGCATGCGTATTCTTGCACCCCCCCGTGCAAAACAAATGCAGAGTACAGATAGCTCACAGGGGTGATGAGAGTACACACATTCCCGCACCTCTAGTGCAAAAAACTTGCGCTCGTATGTTGCGCCTGGATACAGATAGCCGACGAGGGTGGCATTCAGCCATTGGCAGAAGGCACGCATGCGCAGCACTGCTGCTGCATCTGTACATACGACAAGATGATTGCAACCGTGCAAGAATGTTAATCGCAAATACGTGCGAGAAAGACGATTGCTCATGAGCATGTATGGTCATTGCAATTGTACAGGAAATAATTGCGTGTGCGTGAGAGGAGCATGCGCATGGGATGTGTGCAAGAGACAAATGCATGTGCATAACTTGGGCATGGAAGTACAGTGGTCACAGGCACAAGGGCCAGAAGGTCAGCATGCTCACCTCCTTGTGCATGAAGCTTGGAGAGGCACATATTGAATTTCAAATTGTGCGTGTGTGCGTGTGTGTTCAAGTGTGTGTGTGTGTGTGTGTGTGTGTGTGTGTGTGTGTGTGTGGTGTGTGGTGTGTGTGTGTGTTCAAGTGTGTGTGTGCGTGTGTGCGCGTTTAAGTGTGTGTGTATGTGTGTAAGTGTGTGTTTAAGTGTGTGTGTGTATGACCCTGCGCACCTGCGTGCCAGGCGGTTGTTGGACCTCAAGTGTGCAAGAACAATTCCAAGCGTCACCCTGCATCCCTATGCATCTGCATGCTGCGCACCTGCGTGCCAGACGGCTGCAGCATCCCCACCAACTGGGCTTGTTCCTGATGCTGCTGCTAGAGCAGCAACTGTAGCGCGGGCAGCATTGGGCGGGCGTTTGGAGGCCAGGGCTTGGGGAGACTTGCCCGCGGACCTGCAGAGCATGACAAAGCGATGCAGCCAACTGAACAGCATCCCCTGTTGCGCTGCTTGACAGCAGCTGCACACTGGGCGGGTGCCTAGAGAGGCCAGGGCTTGGGGAGACCTGCCAGCAGACCTACAAAGCAAGGCAGCGCAAAGCGGCCAGCAGAACAATGTCCCCCTGATGTGCTGCTCGACAGCAGCTGCACACTGGGCGGGGGTTTGGAGGCCAGGGCTTGGGGAGACCTGCCAGCAGACCTACAAAGCAAGGCAGCGCAAAGCGGCCAGCAGAACAATGTCCCCCTGATGTGCTGCTCGACAGCAGCTGCACACTGGGCGGGCGTTTGGAGGCCAGGGCTTGGGAAGACCTGCCAGCAGACCTACAAAGCAAGGCAGCACAAAGCGGCCAGCAGAACAATGTCCCCCTGATGTGCTGCTCGACAGCAGCTGCACACTGGGCGGGTGCCTAAAGAGGCCAGGGCTTGGGGGGCTTGCTTGCAGCACTGCAAAGCATGGCAACACGGCCAGCTGAAAAACGCCGCCTCGCTGTACCGCTCAACAGCCACCTCAACACACATTGCAGCTCTTCCATGCTAACATTTCAAGCCGCTCTTCAGCTCCACCATGACAATTCCCCAACCGTCATGCTGCTCTGGAGCAGCCACCCTGCGACAATGTTGCAGGCAGACTGTAGCTTATGTGACCAAGCCAGCACTGCAACCCAACATGCTGCAGGTGAATTGTGTACATAGCTTGTGTACATAGGCTAATCAGCGTGTGTGAAGTCATGTCATCTCCCTCACAAGGATCATGAGGACGCACGCACCTTGTGCTGCATGACCCTGCTGCCGCCTTGATGCGAGCCAGGAGTTTGGCCAGCAGGCCGATGCATGTGTTGCGCTTGCCCACAGAAGTGCTGCGCAAGCAGCAGCTCAGCCATCGAGCAGTGACCTGCAGAGAAGGACGAGGTGCAAGAACAAGAGAGCTGTGCACAATGTGTTGCGCTTGCCCACAGAAGTGCTGCGTAAGCAGCACCTCAGCCATCGAGCAGTGACCTGCGGAAAACAACGAGGTGCGAGAACAAGAGAGCTGTGCACAATGTGTTGCGCTTGCCCACAGAAGTGCTACGTGAGCAGCAGCTCAGCTATTGAGCAGTGACCTGCGGAATGCAAGAAAAGTTGGCACAAGAGCAGGAGGCGACTTATAAGTAGAGTGAAGGAGCTCAGCCGCTTTTCCTTGGCCATGTCCACAACCTCGATGAGGACAGAATAGGAAACCGGTAAAGATCAACCCAAATGTGGCTGCAGACTGGCACAACGGTGGGCAAGAGTGGGCATTGCATAGTGGGCACACTCATCAGCAATGCATTGCAGAGAATGAAGGTGTCAGAGTGCTGCACTTTGAGCTGAATACTGAGTTGACCATGAACGTGCTGCCCTAGCAGCGGCTTAGGTTAAAAGCCAAAACATGCTTGTACATATGCGCTAAAAACATGATTTCCCAATTAAAAAAAAATTCCTGTACACATACACACACCAGCGCATACTTGCACAAGCAAGCAACACATGCCCATTTGAGCGCATGCCTCCGTACTCACCATGAGCTCCAGATTCCCAGGGGGCTCGGTCCCCTTTGGGCTAGAGGCCACCAGGTCAAGGCAGTCCACGCGCACAGCCTCTGAGGGATGCGCCACAGCAGCAAAGAGGAGCTACGCAATGAAAGATAGAATGGAGTGGTGTTTGAGCTACAGCCACAAACATTGCCTGCATGTCTAGGCCTTGCAAGAAGGGCGACTTGCATGGGTAACATGCAGGTTGGTTGTTTGCACGTATGCTTCCGGTGCCTTTTCATGAGCACGTGGACAAACACACACACACACACACACACACACACACACACACACACACACACGCACACGCACACGCGCACACACGCACACACACACACGCACACACACACACACACACACACACACACACACACACACACACACACACACACACACACACCTGCTTAAGGTCCAGCCCCAGCGCCTCCTTGTCCTGCACTAAGCTGTCCAGGCTGGGCAGCAGCTGCAGCTGCCTCCCAGCGCGCAGGAGGATGAGCACAGCCGCAACTCCACTGCCGGGGCTCTGCACTTCCAATAATGCTGTTCCTGAGCAGCAGAGGGCACAGAGGAAGATAAGACAACCGTGCACAAGAAGGTCGAGATGCATCTGCTGCCTCCCTGCAAGCAGGAGGCTGATCACAACCGCAACGCCACTGCTGGGGCTCCGCACTTCCGCTGCTGCAGGTGCTGCACAGCAGAGGTCACAGATGAGTTGCAGGGTTACAGTGCCTCAAGGCAAAGGCACTGATGAGTTGCAGGTTGACGTGCCTCAGGGGAGCAGTGCAGCAGAGGGCACTGATGAGTTGCAGGGCGACAGTGCCTCAGGGGAGCAGTGCAGCAGAGGGCACTGATGAGTTGCAGGGCAAAAGAGCCTTAGGGGAGCAGTGCAGCAGAGGGCACAGATGGGTTGCAGGGCGACAGTGCCTCAGGGGAACAGAGCATCAGAGGGCACTGATGGGTTGCAGGGCAAAAGAGCCTCAGGGGAGCAGTGCAGCAGAGGGCACAGATGGGTCGAAGGGCAACAGTGCCCTCAGTCAAGACACCAGGCTGCGAGCTTGAGCATCGAGCACAGGGAGCCCTTGCAAAGGTGAGGCCCCTCTGCTGGCACTCTCTGGAAAGCAGCAGGCAGAGCACATCCAACGCCAGGACAAGGTCCTCTACTGCTACTCAACTACTACGCAAGTGGGCACAGAAGGAGTGAGCAGAAGTTAACACTGAAGCAAAAATGCACCTCTCCCAACCTCTTTGATAGCTTTCCCCTCTTTTCCTGCTCTGCTGCAAGCGCTGCAGAGGGATCGGCAAGGAGGAAAGAGCCTCATAGGCAGGAGGTTGCGATGACAGTGCTGATGCTGCGGAGCAGCAGACAGGGGCAAAGCTTGTGAGGACTGCGCTGCAGGCGCAGGAGAGGGATGCCAACAAGCTCCACTTGCCATCCCCATGGACAAGCGACCCTCATGGCAGCCTCAAATCCGTTGCTTCTGGAACAACACACTCCAAAAGCCGCCGTGCATAAGCTAGCACCTGTCACCCCTGGGCTCCTCCGGGCTGGCCAGCCTGGAAAGGAGCAACTCCGTCCATAGTGATTCCAAAGCCAGTCTGAAAAAAACTGACATTGGTACCTAGACTATTAAAAACAACACAGGGCTCCTATCGCTGTTCCTATACTGCAGGTCACCAGCGCGAGTGCTCACAACCACCTACAGCTGGAGCAGCAACAGCAGCACCTGCAGCAGCAGTGGCAGCAGTAATTAAGGCAGCATATTTACCTGCTACGCTACAGCTCAGGAGCCGGGCAACTGGTTAGTACGGTGGGTCCACCTTGCCTACCATCTTTACGGAGCACTGCCCAAGTGAGCTCACACGCACATTGAGTTGTTCACGGCACTCACCTGCACTGCTGCTGCTGCTGCTGCTGCTGCTGCAACTGCCGCCTGACGTGCTTGTCAGCGCGCGGGCTCCTTGGCTGATGAGCACTTGGAGGGAAGATGGCTCCAGGCCCAGGATGAGCTGAAGGACGTGGCTAGACACACTCGTGCGTAGCTTGTCCGAGGCTGCAAGCACCCACACAAAAGGGATGATGGTTGCAAGCTTAAAATGCCCAGAAATTTGTTGTCAGCTTTAGGCCCAGGATGAGCTGAAGGACGTGGCTAGGCACGCTTGTGTGTAGCTTGTCCAAGGCTGCAAGTACATGGGTGCAAAAGGGGAGATGGATACAGGCCCAAAATGCCCAGGAGGCGTATGTAGCTTGTCTGAGGCTGCTTGCATCACCCACACAAAACGAAAGGGCAACTAGCACAGGATGGATGGCTCCAGGCCTAGGATGAGCTGGAGGACATGGAAAAAAAAAACATGTGTGTATTTGCGTACGTTTGTGTGTGTATGTGTGTGCGCGCGCACGCGTGAGATCTGTACGTGCACATGAAAATGATCCTACAGTAGTTATGAGGAGCTTTGCACCCATCAAACTTGTACTCCACCTGCATACAAATTCTCTGCAACCCTGCTTACACCTCACTCACGTGCCTGTCCATTTGGCCTGACACATGACCATGCCCTCTGCTTTCCCACGAGCCGCCACTTACAAGCGCACGCACGCACGCACACACACACACACACACACACACACACACACACACACACACACACACACACACACACAAAAACATGTACGCACATGAGGTGAGGGCGGCCATCAAAGGCCCAGTCCACCAGCTCTGCCACACCACCATGCCCTCTGCATCTCCATGAGCCGCCACACACTCCTGCTTTAGAATCTGGAGCAGGGTCTTCAAGAAGAGGGAGGCTGCACTGGAGGCCATCTCGTTCTGAGGGAGCAGCAAACACAGTTGCGCGCAAAGTAACTGTCAGCTGAAAGTGTGTGCGAGAGCAGGAGCAGAGTTTGGTGGCGCAGGAGGCCATGTCTCGTTTTGGGGGAACACCAGTCACAGCCACGCGCTTTGGATCAGGGATGGGTGAGCTGGGGCCCTTTTCACCTTAAGGGTGCAGCAGGTGGAGCACTGGCACGTCAGCAGGGGAAAGGTGCAGCATACATTTTAGCAGAGGGAGTGTGCAGCACAAACATTTAGCAGTGTGAGCAGCAAAAATATATCAGCAGAGGAAGAGTGCAGCACCAGTACGTTGGTGAGAGGCGCACGTGCGCACACACATATGTGTAGGCATACATACATACATACATACATACATACATACATACATACATACATACATACATACATACATACATACATACATACATAGATATACACATACAGACACATACATGCATGCATACATGTGTGTTTATTTGAGTGTGCGTGTGTGTGTTTGTGTGTGTAGGCGTATGTGTGTGTGCGCGTGCGTGTGTGTTTGTATCAGCGCTCTACCTGCACGGCAAGCAGCGTCTCTCCAATGAGGGAGGGCCGCATCTGCAACATTCTCAGGGCGCCTAAACGCGTCGTCACAGACTGGAGGCGGGCATACCTGTCACACCAAAGTATGGAGTGCATGGCAAGCATGTAGCGCATGAAAGCACACCAAGGGTGCATGGCAAGCATGTAGCGCATGGTTGCAAACCAAGGGTGTACGCAAAAGTGAAGGCTAGTTTTAACGCACTCATGCAATACCATCTGAAATCCTCAGGTATCAACTTGTGCATTGCAACTGCCACATCGCAACAGGTTTTTGCGCACTCAGGCATGGAAAAAGGGGGGCTGAGGTGCAAAGCATGTATGCGTGTGCATTTGTGTGTAACAACCAAGAAAGCAAGTAATTTGGTGTCGCTGCATCCAAGTAGGCGCAAGCATTTTTGCTTGCGCTGCATAGGACACACATACTTGGTTCAAAACCAACCGACCACCCCCCTATACACACACACACACACACACACACACACACACACACACACACACACACACACACACACACACACACACACACACACACACACCTGCCCTTGCGAATGTGGGCCGCCCAAAGCAGCTGCTGTGCTTCTTGCTCAAGGAGTGCATAACAGCCTTCCGTAAGCATATGTCCCCCACTCCCAATCTGACACACACCTTCTCTCTCGCGCGTGCACGCCACTCCCAGCAACTGCCATGCAACTCGCTCTAGTGCACATTTCCACCCTCCTCACAACACCCCCTACACACCTTCCCTTGCGTGTGAACGCCACTCCCAGCAGCTGCTGTGCAAACCTCTTTACATTTACCCCGAGCACATTCCCACAACATCCCCCTACACACGTTCCCTTACGTGTGTGGGCCACTCACAGCAGCTGCCATACAAAACTCTTCACATTTACTCCCATCAGCGAGCACATTGCCACACCCGCCTAGACACCTTTCCTTACGCATGTGCACCACTCCCAGCAGCTGCTGTGCAAAACTCTTTAGACTACATTTCCCCCCATGAGCAAGCACATTCCCACAACACCCCCTACACACCTTCCCTTGCGCGTGTGCGCCACTCCCAGGAGCTGCCGTGCAACACGCTCCAAAAGGGCGTCTCCCCCTTCCGCAAGCACATCCAAGCCTGAGTTGCCACCATCAGTGCTGTTGCTGCTGCTGCTGCTTGCCAGCAGAGTAGGGACGGCAGCGGCTAGTGAAGAGGACTGTGCAGCATGCTCAGCGGTGGCGGTGGACGCGTGTGCACCCAGAGCTGCATTCTGGAGGGTCAGCACCTCCAGCAGCGCCTCAAAGATGCATTGCATCTGCGCGTCACACACGCACACACCAACAACCACACATGAAAATGCACTTCAGTGGCTGCACACTTGACCAGGCACAAGGAGGCACAGGTGCACATGCGAACACTGCATACACCAACCACACATGAAAATGCACTTCAGTGGCTGCACACTTGACCAGGCACAAGGAGGCACAGGTGCACATGCGAACACAATGCATACACCAACCACACATGAAAATGCACTTCAGTGGCTGCACACTTGACCAGGCACAAGGAGGTGCAGGTGCACATGCGAACACAATGCATACACCAACAACCACACATGAAAATACACTTCAGTGGCTGCACACTTGACCAGGCATAAGGAAGCGCAGGTGCACATACGAACACAACCAAATGCATGTGCACAAGGAGGCGCAGGTGCACATGCGAACACAACCAAACGCATGCGCATACTCCTACACAAGCAAAAAATGCACCTGAAGCTGTGATGGAGAGGGCCAGCACATCCTGCAGCGCCACTCAGATGCATTGCGCGAACGTGCCACGTACACAGCCACAACCACACGCACTCATTCTCAAGCAGGTGAGCAATTGAGATGATGTACTCACACACACATACACACACAAACACACGCAGGCACACACATACACAATCACATGCACGCATGCACGCACCTGGCGCAGCGTTTGAGCCAGGGGCTCATCCATATTGGACCATAGCATCTCCAGCAATCCATCCGCTGCTGCCTGACTCAGCAGCGGGGGAAAGGCACAGCGCTCTAAGGTGTGGGTGCTGTTGGTATCATTCGGTGGGATTGGGGGACCAGCTGGTGCTGCTGCTGGTGCTGCTGCTGCTGGTGCTGCTGCTGGTGCTGCTGCTGCTGGTGCTGCTGCTGGTGC
This sequence comes from Dunaliella primolecta, assembly GCA_914767535.2. Classification (NCBI taxonomy): domain Eukaryota; kingdom Viridiplantae; phylum Chlorophyta; class Chlorophyceae; order Chlamydomonadales; family Dunaliellaceae; genus Dunaliella; species Dunaliella primolecta. The sequence continues at coordinate 3,988,940 of OU611763.1, read as the reverse complement.
TGCTGCTGCTGTTCCTGGTTTTGCTGGTGGCGCTGCCGTTTCCTGAGGCGCACCCTGTGCTGGACGTTGCAAATGCGGAGGCTGCTGGGGTTGCAAACGCTGCCTCCACATCTCTGCAGCCTGCGTGCATATGTGCACATGGGGCGAGTGTGGGGTGTGTGGGCGGGTGTGCAATGTACCACGTATGCAAGCCAGTCAGGCAGCAGCAAGCATCGAGCAGTGTGAGCAGGTAGGGGATGCACGGCAGCAGATGAGGCGTGCAGGGGCTGGAGTGTGGCATGGAACATGAAGCGTGACTTGTGTGACATGGAACATGGAGAATGACTGCTGGGTGTAACAGGAAACATGGGAAATGACGTGCGTGTTGTAAGGGTGAAATGTGCAACATGAGGGATGCATGGTGGCAGGTCACAGACTCACACGCAACATACATACATGCACACACGCACACACACACACACAGTGTAAGCACAGACCAAGCAAGCAAGGTGCGCCAATGAATGATTTCTGCATGGTAAAAGCTCCACACGCACCCTGGTGATGCATGCGTTGACCACACAGGCGGCATGGAACTTGAAGTGGCCATCGGGCGCTTCTTTGACCTGTCCCAAATTGTATGAGCAATAGGATAGTGTGTGACATTTCGACATTGGCAGGAGTGGGCAGCCACGCCTTTGAGCTTGGGTTGGTTGTCAGGAGCTGCCCTGGCCTGTGCATCAAAAGAGCTCGGGAGGCGTGTGCTGATGGTGCCTGAGGAACCAGGGCTTCCTACGAAACAGCTGAAAACGGGTTTTTGATCAAGGCAGCTACAGGTGATAAGGCGCTTGACCACCTCACAAACAGAGACCTAGCTGCGTTCAGGCGAAACTACAGAAATGTGCAAGGTGGGTTGCACACCAAGCACCTAAAGCTTTGATAGACATAGTGATCACAGAGAAATGCCCACACAAACATTCAACGCGAGGGGGACTCAACGTGTGGGGTTAAAGCGCGTTCCTGCACACCGATGAAAGGGATGGTCGTAAGCATACATTATCCTTTTTGTTGGACAAATCCTTGGAGCACGCTAAAGCTATGGAGCACAAGCCTCAAAAATGCACATGGAGCACACAAAGCCACAGGAGCACACATAAGCACATGGATGTCAAAGGGGGGGGGGGGCGCGTCCACATTCAGACACTTTTGAAAGCATGCCTGTTGGCTGGAAATTCTTCATGCAACCTTTCCCGCCATAATCTCATTTGCCAATCGCGGCAGCCACACCCAATCTCTCTCTCTCACACACACACACACACACACACACACACACACACATCCATACTAAGCACTGCATACCACGCCATGCATACCCTTATCGAGCGCTGCATACCAACGCTGTGAATCCCAACTTCCATCGACAGCCGCTGCCAGCCACACCCACACCCACGCACACGCACACACACACACACACACACACACACACACACACACACACACACACACACACACACACACACACACACACACACACACACACACACGCACGCACGCACGCACACGCACACGCACAGGCAAACTACAAACCGAGCCCTCACCTGCTGACATCCGAAAGCAAGAGCCCCCCCCGTCAGAAAGCAAAAGCGCTGGCCTGGAGGCGGCAGAACCTGGGACTGGTAGAGTGCGGCAGCAGCAACAGGAGCAGCAGCAGCAGCAGCAACAGGAGCAGCAGCAGCAGCAGCAGCAGAGGCAGGAGCGGAACCAGCGGGAGCACCACCACTGAAATCTGTGCAAGTTGAGGACGCTGCCGCGGGAGTTGAGGGCACCACCAACTCCAATGGCCATGTGGCAGCTGTAGGGGGCAGGGCTGTGACAAGGCCCTTCAGGGCGCAGACCTTGCCCACCTGCAGTAGTGATGTGCACAGGGTTGGGGTCCCTCATGATGTGATGCGCAGAGGTTCATGAGCACACAGGTGGATGATGTACACCCACATCAGAGGTAGATGAGCTCCGAAGGAGAATGCCGCAAACGTGGTGCCCCGCACCTCCCCTGTAAGCAGCCTCCGCGTGTATACACGACGGTAGGCAGAGCAAGGTGCCTTCATGTTTTCCCCACAGCTTCCCCACAACAACAAAAAGGAGCGATGGGAGTGCAAGGCACATCAATTCCTTCCCCGCGACTTTCATGAGCAATGGGAGCACGAAACACCTCCATACATTCCTCACGACTTTCATGAGCAATGGGTGCACGAGACACCTCCATACATCCCCTTGGACGTTTATGAGCAATAGGTGCGCGAGATGCCTCCATATTTTCCTCGTACCTTTATATGCGCGGTGGGATGACAAGATGCATCCATACTTTCCCAGAGATGTTTCAATGAGGCGCACAAGTTGCCTCCATGACCTAACCATGACAGTCATGCAAGGTGATGATTATTTATAAGCCATGCATGGCGATGACCGACCTTTAGTTTTCTGATTAATGATGAGTCATGCATGGCCATAATAAATCATTTGTCATGAATGGCTGCGATGAATCATCAGTCACTGCACCCCACCATAAAACCTGCTAGGTGCGTGTGATCTCCCACACCATGATCATCCCTGTTCCATTCTGAAAAACAGATGACCCTGGATGAGCACGATACCTCCATCCTTTCGCGTCTGCAACTTTCATCCATCCTGTATAAATCCCATGGATGAGCCTGGATGGATTCAAGGCTTTCACCCTCGTATCTTGTAATTTTCTCATAAATGACAGTTCACTTTGACCCTGGATGAGACCTCAACACTGAGCTCCAACCTCTGTACTTTTAAACATCTGACATACGTGCGGCAATATACACACACACAGAGTGGCGCCATTGCCAAGCCCCTATCCCAATCACCTGCGAGAAGCGCGAGATCTCCCGTGCTAGGTAGGACCCATGGGCACGCAGGTGTGCGTCCAAGAAGCCAACAGCCAGGGCAGCAGCGTGGCCCTCGTCCTGCTGCTGCTGTTGCTCCTGCTGCTGCTGAGGATTGTGCAGCAGCTGCTGCAGCTGGTCCTGATGGTGCAGCTGCTGCTGGTGCCGATGCGGCCCTTCATTGCCCTCTAGCAAGCACGGCTGCACATACACCCCAGCCTCCACAAGCTCCGGCTCCAGCGTAAGCCCTGTCACGAAGCAAGCCAACAGTGATAGCTGACATCAGCCGTGTCAACCAGGTGCGCACACATGCCATCTACCACAAGCCCCAGCTCCAACGTCAGATCCGTCATAAAGCAAGCTACCACTATTAGCCGACGCCAACCCACGTCAACAAGCTGCACAACCAATGTCATTGGATGTCGCGAAGCAAGCCACCATTGTCCACCAATGTCAGCTTAGGTTTACCAATTTCACGTCACTAAGGGCGCCACTAATACCAACCATTGCCGCGGAAGGAGCCGCCAATGCCTGCCCCCCAATGCCACGAAGCCAGCAAGCAAAATCAAGTAGCGCCGCAAGCAAGCAACCAACATCACGATTGTCAAAAAGCAGGTAGCCAGTGTCAGACCTGTTACAAAGCTAGCCACCAAGCGCTCAGGAGCAGCAGCAGGGCACACAGCCGCGGCCCACACGACAACTGCGGCTGACGCCATGGCTTCACGCACGAGCACGCGGCCCTGCACACGGCACGCATGCACATGGACAAGCATGAGTAAATGTGGTTTGCATAGGAGGTTGAACAGGCGGTCACGCAAACACACGCAGCAAATAAAGTGTAAGCCCAAAACAAAGATGAGCCTCAGTATGAGCCAAGGAGCAGCAGCAGGGCACACAGCCCATATGACGAGCACAGGTGACGCCATGGCTTCGCGCACACGCATGTGGCCCTGCACGGGTCACGCATTCTCGCAGGAAAGCTTGAAATATGGCTTTGCACACGAGCACGCGGCCCTGCACAGGCAACGCATTTACGCAGGAAAGCTTGGAGTATGGTTTTGCACACGAGCACGCGGCCCTGCACGGGGCACGCATTCACGCAGGAAAGCTTGGAGTATGGCTTTGCACACGAGCACGCGGCCCTGCACGGGGCACGCATTCACGCAGGAAAGCTTGGAATATGGCTTTGCGCACAAGCACGCGGCCCTGCACGGGGCACGCATGTCTGCAGGAAAGGTTGGAGTATGGCTTTGCACACGAGCATGGAGCCGTGCACAGGCCACGCACTTACGCAGGAAAGCTTGGAATATGGCTTTGCGCACGAGCGCGCAGCCCTGTACACAGCACACATCCTTGTGAAAAAGCACAGAATGCATGTGGTTCACATAGAAGGTTGGACAAATGGCCACAAATACATATATGCAGGAGATTTTATGCAGTATCATTACATCTAGTAGGTGTCACCACCACCACCGCAGGCAAACCAAAGGAGTTAATCAGAACCTCTAAGGAGTGCAGAAAATGGTGCATGCAAAAAGGAGTGCATGCAGAAAGTAGAGAATCAAAAGAACGATAACCTCTCAAGAAGTGCATGCAGAAACCATTTAAGGTTTGCAAGCATATTCTCAAGGGCACACACACACACACACACACACACATACAAGCAGGAACCGCACCTGCAGAGCACGAAGCATGACCATTGCCGCATGCAGCAGGGCATGTTGCCCTGCTTGGACACATGCGGCTGGTGGTGCTGCGTTCTCCGTACTTGTTTTGCCTGCCGTTACTGTTGTTGCTGCTGCTGCTGCTGCTGGTGATGGTGACGACAATGATGGTGCTGCGTTTGCTGCTGCCTCACTGCTCGCAGGTGCAGGAGCAGATGGAAAGGCCCCGCCCCATCCTTGTAGCATTTGAGGCCCACATTTTTGGATGATGTAGTACAGCGAGGATACTGCATCCTGCAGAGAGTGAAAAAGGCGTATGAGCACAAGGGGCCTGCATTAGGATGATGCATTGTGACATTCATCATGTGAGGAGTGAAAGGGGCATCTGGGAAGGGCATTTTTGGATGATGTAGTACAGCGAGGATACTGCATCCTGCAGAGAGTGAAAAAGGCGTATGAGCACAAGGGGCCTGCATGAGGATGATGCAATGTGACATTCATCATGTGAGAAGTAAAAGGGGCATCTGGGACCAGCATTTTTGGATGCTGTTCTACAGCGAGGACACCACATCCTGTGGAAGGCAGAAGACCATGGCCTTGTATTCATGTACCTAACCTAAATTACCTAAATTTTGTCCCATTCGTTCCCGTTCTTTCCCATTTGTTTTGTCTCATTCCCTTGTGGAACGCGCTCAACCGCTCAGACAATGGCCCCTGAATAGGGGTCTGGCAAGGAGAGCTGATTGGTGAGGAGGTGACACACATGGAGGGGCTTGCAGGGAAAGGCACCACGTTGCAGCAGCCTGAGTTGAAGTAGCAGTTGTGCCAGTACACAGTCGCGCCTAGCCAGACTTTGATGCAAGTGCACAGAATTCCACGTTCAGTACAGAGCGCAGCATCGCACCAGTAGAGCACACTGTTGTGAGCAAAAGTGCCCCCACTCGAACATGCGTGCCCAATTTTCTACACATGCATGCCCCACTTTCTGGGTATGCAGTCTGGCAACAAGCTGCGTGTTCAGTGCCACATCGTACCTGTATCTCATCCATGAGCATGGGAGGGATGTGCTGCCCATCCTCAGCTGAAGTCAGCAGAGCCTCCAAGCTGGCCGCCACCGCCTCCACAGCAGCAGCACTGACCTGCAATTAAAGCACATTGCACACACATTTGCCTCCTGCGCGTCATCGCTGACATGGGCGCAAACACTGTTGCTTCCAGGCTGGGCACCGCCTCCACAGCAGCATCACCGACCTGTGAAAAATGCAAAGGATGTCTGCCACCCATGCGCCGTCACTAATATGGGTGCAAAGACTGTTACCTCAAAGCAGGCTGTCTACGCCTCCACAGCAACAGCACTGACCTAAACATTCGGCAGATTGCACGTACAGTTTGCCTCCTGTGCGCTTCCATGGTAGCTAAACCCTAGTCAGTTTGCCTCCTGTGCTTGTGCATGACTTCAATCATCCCCAAACACCCTTTAACAGCACGATGGCACCGATGTCTAGCAGCCAGGATGTGACCATGCTCATGCATGCATACTCTTGGACATGACCAGTCCTGGATGAGACTATGCTCATGCCATGCTCATGCGTGCATACTTATGGACATGACCAGCCCTGGATGAGACTATGTTCATGCATGGTCATGGAATGCGCTTTAAAATGGCCGTGTGTATGCATGCATGCATGCTCATGGACATGACTGCTCATGGACATGACTGTGCTCATCCACACTCATGGACTGCGCGGTCATAGACTGCCAGTGGACATGCTCATGCATGCATGCCTTCATCCCCAATCGAGCGCATCGGAAGCGGCACGGAATCCTGGCCGCCAGGTCCAAGCTGTGTTACAATACAAAATTGCGACCATCTGCAACCACCCTCACCGGCAGCACGATGGCACCAAAGTCGGGCAGCCAGGTCAGTGCTGCCAATTGCTGCGCAAGGACGATAGAAGAGGGGCCCTTGACAGGGGAGGGCAGTGGACTGGACGGGCTGACACCTGATTGCACAAATAGAATGGACAAGGGATTGGAAGCCTATTTTCAAAGTAGAGACAGATAGGTAATGCGTTGCCACACAAGACACGCACACAGACACGCAGGCACGCGCGCACGCGCGCACGCGCACACGCACACACACACACACACACACACACACACACACACACACACACACACACACACAGGCACAGTGTCGCCCTCATAGACAAAGTGGCACTCACACCCACACACACACACACACCCACACACCCACACACACACAGGCACAGTGTCGCCCTCACAGACACAGTGGCACTCACACCCACACATAGACACAGTGTCACACCCACACACAGACACACTGTGCATCCCGAGGTCACCTACAGACGCACACAGGAACGCATGGGAACAGTGTACGTACCCACCCTCACAGAAACACCGCGTCACACTTTAGGCACCATGAGGCACTATGTGAAGGCAAACAGGGGATCGCAACCAGATTTCGGCTGTATCCAAATGCTTCACATGCCCACCTGGACGCTGCTGTCCCTGGGACGGCTGCTGCTGCTGTTGCTGCTGCTGTGCTGACTGCTGCTGTGCTGACTGCTGCTGTGCTGACTGCTGCTGTGCTGATTGCTGCTGCTGCTGCTGCTGCTGCTGCTGCTGCTGCTGTGCTGACTGCTGCTGTGCTGACTGCTGCTGTTGCAAAGGCACAGCATGGTGAGGTTGCTGGGCAGACAGGGCAGCCGCGGTCTCGTGAAGGATGCGTGCCCTCAGCACTTGGTTGATGGCATCTGCACATGCCCAGGATTTGTTTGGGACCAACAAGCAAGGTAAGGCTGTCACTTACGGCTGTAAGGGTATGGGCGTACCGGAGAGGCACATATGCAGGTGCGTGCGTGCGAGAGTGCATGTGCGCATATGTGTGTGTGAGCGCCGGGCAGTGTTAACAAGCCCAGCTCCTCCATGTTTGATGCGCTGCGAGCACAATCCACCCAACTCCCTCCCTCCTACTTATCACAGAGTAGCCCGTGCCAGAAGCAACAGAGTGTGGCCGATACTGGACAGTGGCCCCATGCTGGTAGAGACTGGACAGCGGCCCCATGTTAGAAGCAACAGAGGCTGCGGACGAAACTGGACAGTGGCCCCATGTTAGAAGCAACAGAGACGGCGGCTGAAGCTGGACAGTGGCCCCATTTTAACCTAGCAAGCAACAGAGGCTACCGCCGAGACTGGACAGTGGCCCCATGCCAGAAGCAACAGAGGCTGCCGCCGAGACTGGACAGTGGCCCCATGCCAGAAGCAAGCGGCCGGGACAGGACATCAAGGACATAAGCTACAGGAGCAGGAGCTCTACAACCAGGTGTTAAACCAGTAACACACCTTTGTTAATCAGCGCACAGTGCATCAAATCTGCAAGCCTTCAAGGCTTGCCCCATGCAACATGCGCTATTTGGCTTTGATCATTGATCTGTTGCAGCCTAGAAAATCTTCACGGCTGAAGTGCTGGCTGCATCCTTCATAGAAACTCAGCGCCGCAGTGTATGTTCTACCAGTTTAATCTTTGCAGGCTGATATGATCTTCCCCAGGTGGTAATTTCAGTGTTGTATATGCATGCATGTACTTTTTTTGATACGCTGCGCATGTGTACAACAGCACCTGCTGCGTTTTGGAACCCCGCGCACCTTTGTGGTTTGCACTCTGCAGCCCCTTCATGGCAGCCACACCAAGCTCACGGATCACCTGCTAAACTTGTGTGACTTTGCGCACCTTTGTGGCCTGCACCAGGTAGCCCCTTCATGGCTGTCAGCCACACCAAGCTCACGGATCACCTGCTAAACTTGTGTGACTTTGCGCACCTTTGTGGCCTGCACCAGGCAACCCTTCATGGCTGTCAGCCACACCAAGCTCACGGATCACCTGCTAAACTTGTGTGATTTTGCGCACCTTTGTGGCCTGCACCAGGCAGCCCCTTCATGGCAGCCACACCACATCATAGGCTTGTACACCTCTGAGTCTGTGGAATTATGATCGTGCACACCTTTGCAGCTTGCATCAGGCAGCCTCCATATCTATGATAAGCCATGATCGCTAGCCACCGACCTTTTCATCCTTCATTGGTACGCCCCATGTCAATGACACACACCTTTGCAGCTTGCATCAGGCAGCTCTGTCAGAGAGGTCAGCACATCACACAGTAAGCTTGCACACCTCTCGACATCAAAGCGTGCGCACCTTTGTAGCTTGCGTCATGTAGTCTCCTCAGGGCTGAAAGCACACCCCTGTGCAGTGCACGCGAGTTGTCCGCGAAAATGAGCTCTATCAGCAGACCCACCGCTTCGGCCACTTGGCAGCCAAAGCCACCCTGCAGGTTGGACACACGACAGAATTGCTTGTATGTGCAGTGTTACTACATGTATTATCCATTATCCTGCGTCCTCCTGCGGCTGCCACCAAGCACTTAATATCAGGGTGCAAACACTCAGGCTCCACACAAGTGTAACAGGATAACCGTGGAAAGCCTGCTTTGTTTGCACAGGCCCCTTGTGTCTTTCTCATTCCCTTCCCTTGCAACGACGCATTCCCTGCCCGATCAGCCAGGGTTCTGGTCTGTAGGCCTCTTTAATTTCCTTTTGCTTTTTCCATTCCTTCCCTTGCAATAATGCTTTTCTGCAGATAATCAGGGGAAAGGCAACCATACATGTCAGCCATCCTTATCCCCGTGTTCAGTGCTGATTTGTCCGCCCTCCCACTACACACATGCTTATCCCTGCGTGGACTATGATGTGGGCTCCGTCTTATTCTGTTGTTTGTGTTTGACCTCCTGAGCTTGATCCTTTTTTGACCACGAAGCATGCCATTCCCATGTTGCTGCTACAATTGCTGCTCCAAGCAATATTGCTGCGCATTTGTGTAACCATTAGTCTCTCTGTGCTGTGGAGGTCCCTTGTGTTCCCAGGGATGGGAAGCTGCCGATGGCGTAGGTACTTGTTTTGAACTAAATGTTTGCAGTACTCATATGTACTTGCTGCTGCTAAAACTTGGAATTTAAGAGTTGCCAAACGCGTAACACGTGTGCTCATGGCAAGTGTTGCCGTACACGCATATGCTCCAAACACGCATGACCCATCCCTGTGTGCTTCAGGTCCTGACCGCCTTGGCAGAAACCTTCATCGCCCTTGATCACCTCTCCCATTGCAGAGTGTGACATCAACCACGCAACCCTCCCACGTCCCAGCACTTGCAAGTTTGCTCACACATTTCCTGCCATCTTACAAACAAAACAGGAGCCATGGACAGTAGGGAGCTCCCTTCAGGAATGCTGGCGTGGGCACGTGCACTGACCCAAATATGCCCCCAAATAAGGATACCAATTGACCACTTGCAGTGTCAAAGTGAGGCAGTGCCATTTTGGAAACAGGACACGAAGCTGCACATTTTCAGAGGTAGGAGAGCAGCTTGCACAGGTGCTCAACTGGTGGCAGTGTCATGAACCGGCTGCTTGCAGCCAACGCAAAGCCCAATGCCAGTGAGCGTCTGCAGTTGCGAAAAGCAATTCTCACTGCCAGGACCATGGCCTGAACCTTGCCGTCGGACGACTGAAACGGCACTAACCTGTTCTACACCAGTTAGGAAGACTTTGGTTAGCTGGTTGATGTCCAGGGACCCGCATGTGAGCCCTTGGTGCAGCTCAGCAGCCAGAGCCTTCAGGGCAGGGGTGGTCGAGGCATTTGCTGTGTCCGCAAGGATGGCCACCTGAGAGCATGTAGTACAAGTGCAAGCTAGTCGTGAAAACACATGATGGCGCATGCGGGAGATGCAGGTCAGGTTGCACTTGCATGCGATGCACTCTTTGACACAAAGAAAAGCTCACATGGGCAGTGAAGGCAGCTAGATGGGCTGGCGAGGCTTTGTATTCTGCATGTTTGCGCGTTTGTGTCTTAGCCATGCTGCTTCTGCTTCTTCTTCCTCCTATCCCATCATGCTGCCTGCACTTTTATCTAGTTATTTTGCTGGAATGTTGGAGAGACAAGCCTTTCCTTTTAAAATCTGTTACCCTAACTGTCATTACAAATTCAAATTCCACACCCACGTCCGTCTCTCCATTTTTTATAGCCAGGCTATTCAAAGTTGTCGCAGCAATACACTGGCTGAGCCGCCGGGACAGATAGTTTGCAGGTTTGGGTCACTCATGCAGAGGGTGTGACTCAGCAGTGATTGCGGCTCCCACGAAAGTCAAAGAACAGCAGCATCAATGGCTGGACTGCGCAAAGGATGTGCCATGCCAGCAACGCTTGGAGCTCTCCTTTGCGAGCGCATGCGCGAGTGGGGCGAAGAACGCTCCGATGTCGTGATTCTCTTGTCGACAGCGGAGCGTTCTTTGCTCCTCTCTCGTAGGCCCCTCCGAGGAAAGTGGTCTCCTTTTGATGGACAGGAAGGCTCATCGCACCGTCGTTGCTTGCTGGTGAGTACTTGCGCTGGTGATCCTTGGTGGCCGGGGGTTTCGTGCCTGCACCTTGGCGACGCGTTTCGGCCGTGTGCCCGCTCCGCTTACGCGTGTCCGCTCAGTATGCGGTGGACATCAAAGAGTTCCGTGTATAGGAAGTGCGTGCCTGTTCGATATGTGTGAACTTCGTGCAACTTTGCATGCACTTATCCGTGCATGAAGCCTCCATCCCTTCACATCCCCACCCATGCAGCTCGCACGAACATGCATGCATGCATGCAGCAACCCCCACTACGGCATTGAGGCGTGGACCTCTGCATCAAGATTCAAGATCGGGCAACATCACCACCACCCACCCACACATAAGGTGAGAGAGCGCAGTGCGGAGGGCTACCTCGGTCGCTCCAAAGGCAGAGCCCTCCCCCACACGGTGGTTCACCCCGTGTGTGCGTGTGGAGGTGCGCACCCTGCAAGCCGTGAGCACACACGCCTAGAGTGCTGTGTGTGCCAGACCGGGCGAAAGTCTCCGGGCAATGGGGCAGAGAGTGCCAGCCCTAGAAGGCAGGACCCCTCTGCGCAGAGTGCAGGTCACCGCGCCTGCCTTTGTCGGAGGGCAGCTTGCCATAGCCACAGTCATGTAGCCAGTGGAGACACAATCCACCAACACAACGGAGCTTACTCCCGCACTGACGCTCTCTCACCCTCCTGCTCCCTTAACTCACAGGTTGTACCACTGATTTTACTTATGATGCTGAGGGCTGAAACCTCCTGAGAAGTGCCAGCCATGCAAGGTGCGTGCATCTTTTGCCCTGTAGCACTTCGCCCTCCCAGACCTTGTGCATGCATGCATTTGTGCTGCTCATGCAAGCAAACCTTCTGAGCGAGGAAGGTGAGGGAACCAACACCATGCCACGCACATGGCATGTGGCATGCCTGACAGGCAGGGAGACCCTAATCATGCGCAACTCTGACCTTCGCATAATACCGGATGTGCAAACCTGGCCCTGTGCGTGCCATTCAAGGGTGCCACATGGAGTGAGTGTCAGCTTGCTAGCCCAGGTCCCCTCTAGGAGTGTTGTACTTGTGCACAACCAAATGCATGCATAATCAATCTGTTGTTTGCTACCCTGCCAAGGTCCAAATGCTGTGAACTGTTTTTGCTGGTGCATCATGACTGCTGTCTGCTATGAGCATGTAAATCAATCATGTGCCGCTCTGACCCCTCATGTCTACATGCTGCATACAGCATGCTTGCATTCCAGAGGTGGAAGGCCGCTGATGACAAACACGCACGTATTAAAGGCGCGTGTGCTCGCACACCATGCCTGGAATTCTCACCTCTGACAACTGAGGCCTCCACTCCTGCAGCAGTGCTGTGCTTTTCTTGCTGTGGTTCTAGTGTTTTTAGAGGTTGCTCATCCCCTGTAAAATATGAAGGCAGGCATGAAGCATCCCCTGCCATGCTGCATGCTTTTGTGAATGCTGAGAAACGCAGGTTTAAGCCCCCCTCTACTACCTCAGCTTGCTTATCTTGCAACGTACTTGTCCCTCTGGTTGTACAGGACTCACTGTGGCCTCCATGGCAAGACCTGGACATCATCTGGTGTTTCTCCACCGTCACATGAGGATTTCCTAGCCTGCACTTTCCTCCATTTCATCAGACACAAGCTGCTCTTCACAGCAGGGGGCCATCACCACCAAACACACAAGGTGAGAGCGCAGTGCGGAGGGCTACCTCGGTCGCTCCAAAGGCAGAGCCCTCCCCCACACGGTGGTTCACCCCGTGTGTGCGTGTGGAGGTGCGCACCCTGCAAGCCGTGAGCACACGCGCCTAGAGTGCTGTGTGTGCCAGACCGGGCGAAAGTCTCCGGGCAATGGGGCAGAGAGTGCCAGCCCTAGCAGGCAGGACCCCTCTGCGCAGAGTGTAGGTCACCGCACCTGCCTTTGCCGGAGGGCAGCTCGCCATAGCCACAGTTATGTAGCCAGTGGAGACACAATCCACCAACACAACGGAGCTTACTCCCGCACTGACGCTCTCTCTCTCCCTCCTGCTCCCCCAACACACAGGTCGTGTGGATGCTGCTGCTGTGTGCCTGAGAGTTGATCCCCAGAGGAACACCAGCAAGGTGCGCGCTTTCTTTTGTGGAGCATCTCTTCCCAGATCTAGTGCATGCATGGCAGCTGCTCTTGCAAGCACTCCTTCAGAGCGAGAAAGATGAGAAACCAACACCACACCACACATGCCTGACAAGCAGCGATTGCTGCTTGGGTGGGGAGACACTGTTCATGCACCACTCTGACTCCTCTGTTTGTGGATGTGCGAGCATACTTGTCTTGTGCACATTTTCCAAGGGCAAAGGGTTGATGGTGCCCTTCCTTGCATGTCGTACTCATACTCCTTGTGAAAAGCCGGATGAGGAAAGCCAAACACCACACCACTTTTTTGTCTGACTACTCGTGACTGAGAAACGTCTACATGCATCACCATCCGACGGCTCTTGACATGTTTTGCTGCAATGGAAAGGTGTACATGCTGCATAGTGTTTTCTCTTTCACATCTTCCGTTGCTTGAAAATGCCAGTACTTGTTCGGTTATGCATGCGCTCTGCCTCATTTGTGGTACCTCAGCTTTAATTCCCTCCTTATCCCAAGCATGTAGCGCATGGTCTTCCCCTCAGTGAAAAGGTCGATGATGACAAACACGCATGTAGTAAAGGCGCGTGTGCTTGCACACCATGCCTGGAATTCTCACCTCTGACAACTGAGACCTAGGTCCCTGTGCTTGTTGATTATTGCCCTCCCCTGTGTTGTGGGGCTTGTTTCCTTGGCTTGTCTCACCATTGCTGCATCACCTGTGTGTTGGCCTCGCGCATTGCAGTGTTGTGTGTTGGTTGTGTGCACTGCCTGCACTTGTTTGGCTGTGTCAGTGCTGCATCCTCCTTCTGCGTGTCCCTCTTGTTGAATTCTCTTTGTCAGTGCTGTGCACTGCCTGCACTTGTTTGGCTGTGTCAGTGCTGCATCCTCCTTCTGCGTGTCCCGCTTGTTGAATTCTCTTTGTCTGGCTCTTTGACTCTTTGGCTGCGTCAGTGCTGCATGCTCCTTTCGTGTGTCCCTCTGCTAGTTTTGCTGTGTCGGTGCTGCTTTGTCCATTGTCTGGCCCTGTTGAAGTGTGCTCCCTCAGCGAAAGCGCGCCCTGCTTTGTGCATGTGTGTTTCTGGTTGCATAAGCATGAAGTAGACATGGAGCAGACCCATCAAAAGTCATATACATCAGTGCATCAACTGATGCACTGAGCCCTGAGAACAACTTCAATGAGGTGCTGGCAGTGCCACGCTGGTCGAGGATGAGCTGTGTAATGTCCTATCGTGTAATCTGATGTTGGTGAGCCATGGTGACACAAAGCACACAGGAGACCACTGCTCATGCACAGAAGCCCCAGGCTCTGATGTTAAGCCATGGCGACACAAAAACACACAGGACACCACTGCTCTTTATAGAACCCCCAGGCTCTTACACCACCCCATGTGTGGCAGTTCCACATCTCACATCACTGCCTGCACAACGATTGCCACCCTTTCACCTGAGACAAGTCCTTGGTGTGTAAGGTGATCAAGTCTTGCATGGTTTTCAGAGCATGGATGGAGCTGCTGCTCTGCGTGCATGCGAATTCCTTGATCCACAGAATACCATGGCCTATGATACACAAAAATAGTAGTGGTATTTAGGAGTGTGACTTAATCGCACCGTGCCTACAAACTCACCAAAATGCTGAGGCCCCCCACGCACACACAACGTGCTCTTGCACACGCATATGCTTGCCTCTACTCTCAACCATTTTGTGGGTGGGGGCTGCCCTATTTCCTGCACCTGCCTCTAAGCAATTGTGTCTGGACTATCACGCAGGTGTTGGGCAATGAGCACTGGAGCAAGGGAACATCGCTTGTGGTTTCACTCAGGCGCCATCTCAGTCTGAGCTGCTGGCGCAGCAGCAGGGCCTTCTGAAATGTCGTCTCAATTACCAGGTTCAGCTCACAGGTCTTAGGCCTGTTCAGTTGATGCATGCCAGAAGGCTCAGGATGTTGAGGAGGTGCTGAAGCAGATTTGTTGTCAATGCTTTTTGTTGTTCCAGGCTGCTTAAATTCTTCATGTGAACTTTGGAACCTCCTTACTTTTTATGAAAGATGCTGTACTGCAGTAATGCAATGTTCTGTCGTATTTTTTCGAAGCCAGAAAAACAACAAACTCCCCTTATTCCATGATCTCATGTGCTTTTATGAACAGGCTAGCAGTCAAATGCCTTGACTGAGGTTTTTTCCCCTTGTAAACCTTGTGCTGCAGTAGTATTGCGATGTTATCTTTATCCCAGCATGCAGCTGAGCTTCTTTTTCAAAAGATAGGTTTACACGGGGGGACCTTCAGCCAGACTCTTCGGCTGATCGGCCTGTGACTGGTCCTCGCCAGCTAACACAATGTCCATAAGCTCAGAAACAAACGAAAAAAGCTTGTTGTTGTGTTGCAAGAGGAAATCAGAAACATCCTGGACACTGACTTGTTGTATAAAAGGTTGCTCTGTTGAAAAATCACCAGAGAAACAGTTGAACAGGTAAGCGTACTTTCTTCTCAAAGCACATACATCTGCGTCTCTGCACACCAAAAGGGCATGAGCCTCATCTTGAATCCCATCACAAGAACAGCGATCACACGAAAGAGCGCTCCGAATATCCCAAGCTGCTGTCTCCACCTTCAGTGTGTGTGCCCTAAGTCTGAAACGGCTAACATTCCTCATGACATGTGGAGACAAATCCAAATGCATGTGCCTTGGTAAACGGGCAGGGGCACGCACATTGTGGTCAAAAGGACTGCAAAAAAATATTGCACTGTGAAAAAGCCTGTGCGTCCAAAACCCCCTGCGTCCAAGCTGGGAGACACCCTGGACGCGGTTTACATCCAACCAATTGGTATGTTGCTAGCTTACTATATGTGTCCCGCGGGTTTGCTCCCTCAACATTTCTCCACACTGCCCGCAGCCTGTGTCTGAGGTCACCAGTAAACTCTTGAATTGGGATAGGAGCGCCCTGCCGCAGAGCTTGCACAAAGGAACCACAGCGTCGTAGGCCTTGAAAAGCATCTAAAACTTGAGCAGTCCAACAGGCTGGCTCACGCGAATGAATATTTAAATCTGCTTTCAGCACTCTTCTCAACGTCTCACTGTTAGACCTCAGCAAAAGAAAAATACTAGGTTCACAAGAGGCCTTGAAAGTGGTAAAATGCTCCTGACTCATCAAGGAAAGTTCTGTGAGTGGTGGGCCAGCCAGAGGACACGTGTGCCAGAATCCTTAAAGAACACGTAGGAATGTGAATGGAAGGAATATGGCTTTCCATCCTGAAGTTCTCGTTTTTGGTCACACCTTTGCATTCAGAAAGATTCAGATTACGTAGGCAGTGAGAACACTCAACATCAATTAAGGAAAAGGAGATATTGGCACGAAGGACCGGGAGTCTCCCTCACCAGAGGGAAGTGCAGTGTGGGTCTGGTGGGTTTCTGGAAGCATGCGGCCTCAGGGCACCAGAGTTATGTTCATAGGAAGGAAAGGAAAGGGTTACATAGCTGAACCTGCCTACGAGGGCAGCTTAGCTGAAGCATAAAGGGATGCCTGCAACCAAACCAGACCTAAGCTTGAAACTAAAAGAAAAGCTTGAAGTCTACAACTTATGTTCATAGAAGAGCCCCAGGGCACGTAAAGAAGGATAAAGCTTGTTGTCGTTTTGATTCATGAAGGAAATCATGTGAGAAAAGACTCAACTATTAATAACTAAGAACCCTCCCTAAGCATATTTTTCCTCGTCGCTTCCCTGATAAGGATAGGCTCACTTCTAGTCGCCCTGACCCACACACTTAGGAGCCTCTTAAAGAGCTTGGTCTTGACACTTACAAGGCCATGAAGCTTACTCGGAAGCTTCATGCTCATTCTGTCCACTTGCAGTATGTCTACAAACTTGCTAGCACCAGGCGCGCTCTCGAGAAGACTTCTTTCAACTCTCGTCAACAAGATCAGGCACAGGCTATTGCTAGTAACCCTCCTGATCCTCACTGACTTCTTTCTTTCGTTACTCTTGGTGAAGGGGATACACGGTCCCTTGGCCCTAGGTATCCTCTTTTCCTTGATTGATGTGGGGAGTTTTCACTGCCTGCGTAGTTTTTCTTTTCTTATCATAAGAAATGATGAAAAGACTGTAAATGGTGAATGGCAGGCAAGTAAGGAGCCACCTGAGAGGAAGGATGAGATAGAAAGAGGGGAGGGCCAGAGAATAGAGAAGCATATTTATGCCGTGAGTACAATTGAAAAGAACATGTTGTTCATCCTGTACATCATGTATGATGATCATAAGAGGCATCACGGAGGTCAAATAGTATCATTCCATGAAGCTTGCTCAACTTTCAAAGTATGGAAGGTGACAGAAACGGGCTACGCTACGTACGACGTATTAAGGTAAATCCAGATAAATGTAGTTGGGCAAAATGTAAGAGGAGTAAGTGTCGTGCGCGTCCTTGGTTGGAAGTGTACACCAGTGATGATAGGTTAAGGTCTCGAGGATGGTAAGAAGAAAACTGTCGCCAGTATGTTAGGTGACGAGACCTGAGGTCCACAACTAGCTGACTCGAGTCCACAGGGTCAGCTGAACGTGTTTTCTGCTTGAAACTGTGTGCATGATGTAAGCCATTCATGGCTGACAAAACGTGTGAAGTCCAGCAAGAGGGATTCCTGGAACTGAGAGAGATATCCGCATGGAAGAATTTTTGGAAGAGACAACTGTCGCAATGGATGAGAGAATTATAAAAGCGTGAACAGGCTCTGAACCAGTTGAACTGGATAGGCTCTATCCCATACTCGCGCAGTACACTCCAAGAAGGAGTGGAGGTTCTGACTCCCAACATGGATCTCAAGAATCTCAGAAGCCATTTCTGGACGATGTTGTCCATGCAATCCCCTGTTGAAGATTAGAAGTGGCCCAAATCTGATTTGCATACATGCCTGCTGGGATGATATATGTCTTAAAAAGCCATAAGTAGGCATGAAGGCAATTAGTAATCTGGTGTTGATGAGCAAAAGTACGCATGCGGGCCACGCTTGCCAGGTAAGGTTTGAGGGCTTCCTCGGCAGCATTGTGCAGGTTGATGTGTTTGTCAAACACCATCCCAAGGTATCAGAAGGTGTTAGAGTAAGGCAGAATTTCATCATCATAGAAAAGACAAGAAAAACTACTAGCTTTTCGTAGTGCGTAGGCAGTGAAACACTCCCCGCATCAATTAAGGAAAGGGGGCCACATTGGTGCACAGACCGTATGACCTCCAACACGAAGCCACCAAACCTCACCATCATAGAAAAGTGGTAGAAAATTTTCGCTCCTAGAATTGAAGCAGACTCAAGTCCACAGGGTGGGCTGAATGTATTTTCTGCTGGAAACTGTGTGCATGATGTAAGCCATTCATGGCGGACAAAAGGTGTGAAGTCCAGCAAGAGCGTCTGGTAGAGGTAGGTTTTTGCGCATATTGCGCACAATGGGCATGGAGCTTTCGTGCAAGCTTGGTAGCCCTTTGTGGGTTAATCCTAGTTTTTTTTAGAGCTGCCATCAGTGATCCAGGGTATGGGCAGTGTAGATTGTCCCACCCGCACCCAGAAGGATTGTGTGAAGAGTGATCTCAGCACCTTGAAGTTGTTTGCACAGTTCACTTTCTTGTTGCTATGAGGCTTCTAGCTGGGCACCAGGCTTGTATTCGAAAGAAAAAAAAGTACGCAGGCAGTGAAAACACTCCCCACATCAATCAAGGAAAAGAGGAACCTAGGGCCAAGGCACCGTGTATCACCTTCACCTAGAGAAACAAAAGAAAGAAGTCAATGGGGATCAGGAGGGTTACTAGCAGTAGCCCATGCCTGATCTTGGTGACGAGAGTTGAGAGAAGTCTGCTCAAGAGCGCGTCTGGTGCTAGCAAGCCTATAAGCGTACTGGACGGAATGGGCATGAAGCTTCAAAACAAGCTTTGTGGCTGTATGAGTGTCAAGACCAAGCTCTTTAAGAGGCTCCAGTGTGGGGGGGATGTAGATGACCCCTCCCACACCTAACAGGATGGTATGGAGGGTGACTTGAGCTGAGGCCCTTGAGAGATCGCGGCAGAGGTCGCGATGCTGTTGCTTGGAGGCCTCCAGCTGATTCTTGGCCTGGTGTCTTTACAATATTTGACCACCACGAGATGGACGTGCCTCTGTTCTGGAAGGAGCTGACTAGGGTGATGGACCTTGGAAGTAGGTGGAGTGGCTGTGGCTGGCGCTGAGTGCTCTTTGTTCCCCCCAACACCTTTAAGGAGGATTCTGCTGGCGATATTGTGGTGCTCGGTTACCATATTTGATGTGGTGGATTATTTACATCCTGAAAGAATGTGAAGGGCACTGTCTGGCTCCCCACAGAGGGGACATTGTAGGCCGGTGGACATTTTAAAGCGCAATGCATGCTTTTGATTGAAGAGGGTACCTGTGCGGTAGTTGAAAAGGTTTTGCTTCATTTTAAAAGGAAGTTTTGGCATGGACAAGAAGGCATTGCTAACCTTTTTATGGACTGTAGGAAGTAGGCTTTGGTAATAAGAGTAATATCCTGTCTCTGTATTGGCCTTTCCAAGTCTGTTTTGAATGCATGTGCGTACTCAGAGCATTATGAAGGTTGGGAAAATGTTTAAACTTTGGGGCAGGTGAGT
The DNA here is from genome assembly GCA_914767535.2 of Dunaliella primolecta. Lineage (NCBI taxonomy): Eukaryota > Viridiplantae > Chlorophyta > Chlorophyceae > Chlamydomonadales > Dunaliellaceae > Dunaliella > Dunaliella primolecta. The sequence goes on along the minus strand of OU611763.1, from coordinate 3,969,211 downwards.
CAGGTCGTTCTGATGTTTTTGCATGGGAGCGGGCAGCTTCCTCATAGGCAAGCCAGGTGGTGTCATGGAAAGGATTGCCTTTAAGGTTCACGCAGGGAAAGGTTGTGTCAGCAGGGATGTCACCCTGAATAGCCTGGTGTCTGGCTGTCATGCTGAATCACCGTCACTGCACATTTACTGTTTTCAAAGCAGGTAACACATGAAATGCTGGACGTCCAGGGTTGCCAATTTCCATGCAACAAAGGACGGATACACTCGAGCTGTTGGCTGGAGTTGCAAGTGCACCGGCTTAGCTCTTCTACATATTACTGCTAAGCTGCTCTTGGTCTTGCTGAACGGTGCTGGCTTGGCTGCAGCACGCAGAGAATGTCTAGAGCAGACGCAGTGTCCGGACCAGCTTCACCAGGTTAGGGTTACATTAGAGACAAAGCACCCCTGGCACAAGGCCAGGGATAACAGAAATAGCGCCAAACCTCAATGGAAGGCGGAACAAAAGTTTGAATAAGAGAGAGCATCCAATAAAAGAACCCCACTTAAATTCAGGTCACACCTCACACACTAGGTTGTGCAACGATTCAGCAATAACCACGATTTGACGTGACATGGCAATGGCGTCTGCACATTCGTTACCCGCAATTCCAGCGTGAGATTTAACCTTGTAGAGATAAATAGGGGTAGGTGAATTGCGCACAAGCTGTATAATTATTGAAGGATATGACCTTGGACATGCTGGCGATGAAGCTCTGGACACAGTGTTTGCTTCCTGATTTTGTGGAGTGAAGAATAGCTATCAGTTGCAATGTGGGAGTAGCCCTAGAGAATGGCAGCTGCTACTGCAGCTAGTTCAGCTCTTACAATTGTATTGGTGATCCCCGCTCCGTTTGTTTGGACATAATTGGGACTGTCACTGTCAGGGTGGTAGATTCCTGCTCCTATTAATTGTCTTCCAAGGTGTAAATGGCAGCTGCCATCTGTGTATGCCCACTCTTTCCAATTCTGGACTTTTCGGACCAGGTTTGGGGTAGATGCGGTAGGCGGCAAGAGGGGTTGTTGGCTTTGGTCAATGTTCTTAGGGGTGTGTTGTTGGTCAGAGGGTAGTTTTTCAAACTCTTTGAAACCAGTCTCAATGCCTGTGTGTCTGGGGTTGAGAACTGGGTCATTGCTGATGGTTATTTTCCACCAGCGTGCTTCAGGGATTTGTGGCTCTAGATCAGTGAGCCAGGTTGGGTTGCTCTCATTTAGGCGGATTCTTGCTGCAGTATTCCAGAGAGCGATAATTTGTAGGCTTCAGGAGTGGCGGGGAAGCATGATTTCCTTGTTGACTCAGAAGGGGGGAGTAGCATAGTTAAGGGTTGCTGAAGGCATGGTTCCCAATGTGCAACAAATATGAGGGTAGGCATTGAGGACTCCTCGGAGTTTGGATTATGGATTGGTGCTCATTGGACCTCCCCAGCTTGGTAGCAAAATGAAAGTTGCTGTTGCATCAGTTTGTAGTATTGCAGAGTAAATGGCATGTTTTAGAATGATGTGCATTACATGGTTGTCGTTGATAGGATGGCATGACGAGAAGCCTGAGAATTTGGATGACAAAGCATTGTGGATAGCTCCAAAGATCCTGTCTTGAGGGTGTTCGCTCCAGTAATGGAGGTAATTGGGGGTGTGTTCAAGGGGTGAGGCCATTTTTTCCTGAGTCACTAGTGCCCTCTTCTGAAAGGCTGAGTGGATATGGTGAGGTAAGATGCGCATGTAGGAGTCTGATTTTTTGCTTTGGGGGTTGCTGCTGTTCAAGATAGAGCGCAAGAAGAAGCCCAGGAGCTCAGAAGCAAAACTTTGAGGAGGAGGCTGGATTGTGTCATGTATCCCACTCTGCTTGGCTCTGTCAAACGTGTTATGGAGGATATTAATGCGCTCTGGGGTGAGCGTCCCTTGACATTTGCCATCTGTGCCATAGATATATGCCACCTGTAAGGAGTTGATCTCCGGTAGCACCAGGGGTGGTATGGAAGGTGTGGCAGGGGACTTAGTGGCCTCTGCTCTGGGGTGGGGATCTGTTGTGTAACTGGGCTTTGGTTTAACAAGGTCAATGCTTGTAATACAAAATTTGCAATGTCCAGTCCCCATATTGTCTGCTTGTGGGTTTGTGTGGTTAACATCAAAGGTGACCTTGTTGCAGAGTTCTGTGTCTACTTTCTGTTTCCATGTACTAATCCTGTCTTCTCTACAAAATCCTTGCCTTTATAGGTCATCTAATGCAAGGTCAGCAGCAGGTATGGAGAGGTTCGGCTTATCCTTGTGAGTCTCAAATTTGGCAATGCGCTGGAGGAGAGTTGGTCATGTTTCTTTGGTGTATTCTGGCTCCCAGCTAGGCTCCCAAGCAATGTGCACGAGTTCTTTGCTGAGAGAGTTTGATTCTCGATTGAGATTTTCATCTTCATTCAGAAGAGCACAGGCAGGACAAGCCCAGTAGTTGTTTTTGTCTATATCTTGTCTCTGTTGATTGGTGTAGCATCCAAGCTCTCTCATGCACGTCCAGTGATAGGTTCGATGGCAGACATCACAGATGTACATATCAAGATAAGGGGGCTCAGAGTTCAAGGGTTCTCCGCCACCAGGATAGTTGCAGACCTCACAGCAAGCACATTCAATTCCTGCCCGGGCGGCAGGTTCAATGCTTGCAGGTGTGAATCCAGCATTTCTGAACATTGGCAAGGCCCATTTTTCCTATAGTCATGGGTGCAAAGTGGGTTTGGTATTGCTTCTGCTGTAAAGGGAGATCACGCATGGCTCATTCACAAATTATTCACATTGTATAGTATTTCTTAAATGCCTCATTTAAAACTTTCTTGAGTGCTCCTTCATGTACACACGAACTAGTTGCTTTCAGAGTTGCCTCTTTTCCAGACTTCTTCTTTTGCTTCAGCCTAGCAGCCTTGCGTTTTGATTGCCAGTCAGTGATGGCTTCCCTCTTGTAAATCCTGTAAACTTCGTGGAACGCCGATGCCTTGGCAGAGCACGGTGTGTACACAAACAAATGAGCAAAGTCACTTTGCTTATATGATGTAAGTTACATCATGTAACTATCGGGTGGCACTTCCTCTGACGCCTTGTCTGTTCACGGTGCACCCTTTTCTGTCCCTAGGTACTTGCATCTTGATTTAGGCAAGCACATGCTGAGAAACACAGCGCGCTCTTGTTCGCTTGCAAACACTTTGAGGGTCGAGACATCAGCTCGGCAAGAGAATGCATCTGAATGTATTAGGTGTGACCAAGGAGGACTCCAAGATGAAGACCATGCCGTTGTCCTTTGCTTTTGTGAGCCTATGTGTTCTCTTCAAAGGACTTGAGCATATTTACTCTCTGACTTCCCCTCTACGCACAGATTATTTCTGGATGAGTCAGGCGCTTCTTACTATCTATACTCAAGCTAGTCCTGAGGACGTTTTTCATTTCTTACAGAAGCAAACTAATGAGACTTGTTGTTCTATCTCCGATCTCATGGATATTTGGATATATATGTCTCCTTTCCTTAATTGATGTAGGGAGAGTTTCCTCTGCCTACGTAGTTTTTCTTTTCTTTTCTTTTCTTTTTTTCTATCTCCGATCTCATGGATATTTTTTGTGTGGCTGGAACAGTTGAGCAGGCCGTGTGGCCAAACTACCTGGCTGAAGGTCAAATCCCATTGTAACCTTGTATCCCGTCAGTAACGATACCCACATACTCATTACAGTATGCCTCTTCTCCTCTGAATTTACATCTTGGTGATCTGATCTTCTTCATTTACTGTCCTTTTGAGCAGGACCTGGCACTTCTCTTATTTGAAATCCTTGGTGTTCTGCATCTTAATTACCTACCACATATGGCTCTTTTCCTCCTTACTTACCCTTACTCCTTATTCACACATTTCATACTTGATATTGTATAAATAATTATTCCATATATCCTTTCTTGAATGCCTCTTCTACAACTTTTTAATACGTGCACATGAACTAGTTTTTTCAAAATTGTCCATGTGTTCCTATGTGTTCTCTAAAAGAAAAGAAAAAACTATGTAGGCAGTGAGTCCCTACATCAATTAAGGAAAAGGAGGCACATTGGCTCAAAGAGCCGTGAGTCTCCCTCACCGGAGGGTAAGAGGGAAGCTAGTGAGGTCTGGTGGGTTTCTGGAACCATGCAGTCCCAGTGCACTAGAGTTATGATGAGTATTTTTGATTTCAATGGCACGTCTGGTAGAGGTAAGTTTTTGCGCATATTGTACAGAGTGGGCATGGAGCTTTCGTGCAAGCTTGGTACACCTTTGCGGGTCAATCCCTAGTTTTTTTTAATTGATCCAAGGTATGGGCAGTATAGATAGTCCCACCCACACCCAGAAGGTTTGTGTGGAGTGATCTCAGCGCCTTGAAGTTGTTTGCACAGCTCACTGTGTTGTTGCTGTGAGGACTCTCAGAAGGACTTCTACAAATCTTCAAATCTTTGTTATCTCTTCTTTCCGGTGGCCCCCTTTCCTTAATTGATGTAGGGAGTGTTTCACTGCCTGCGTAGGTTTTCTTTTCTTTCTTTCCGGTCCAAGCTTTGTGAGTTGCGCATTTTCTTGGCAAGGTCCGGTTACAGGCCTCCAGGCCAGGTTTTGGTCAGACCTGTGTGTGTACATGCTTGCGTGCAGTGTGCATCAGACAAGTTGTGCTGGTTCAGCCAAACTTTATGGTCAAACCTATAGGTGTGCATGCTCGCATATGGTGTGCATCATAGGCACTTTGCGCAAACTTGACAACGGTTATGTGGTCATTCTTGTTTAGGGTGCAATCCTGCTCATTGTGGGTGTGAACCTGCATTTGAGTGTACACCAGGATTTCGGGGTCCCTGCGCTTAGTTTCTTGATATCTAGAGTCTCGAGTCAATCATTTCATGAGCTTTCCTTTCAAGACCCTTGTGCCATTTTCCAGTTGTGTTAGTACCTGGAGAACCTACCCATTTTCTATGGTACTTTGAGCACATGTTTCTCAGCAGTTGACACTTCCGAACACGGCTTTTTCAGACTGTTCTGGTTACAGGCCTCTGTGTTTCCGCTCAGCTGCCCTTGTAGGCGGATATAGCGATGTAACCTTACCTTACCTTACCTTACAGGCCTCAGTGTTCTCGCTCAGCTGCCCTTCCAGGCGGATATAGCTGTGTAATCATACCTCTCTCTCTCCCTCTCTCTCTCTGACTTCCCCTCCACTCACAGAACTTTCCTGGACGAGCCAGGCGCTTTTTATTACAGAAGGTTACAAAGTACTCCTTGCTATACTCAAGCTAGTTCATTTCTTGCAGAAGCAATTTAATCATCATTCATGTTTGGCTGGACTTTTTCTTGCTCATGTCCCTGATGTTCTCCAGTGGTGCTAGGCACAAACACTTATAGAAACTCGTCTTGTTTACTTATTGTTGACCTTGTGAAACTTATTGTTGACCTTGTGCATCTTGTTTTAGGCAAACGCACGCTGAGAAACATAGCACGCTTTCGTTTACATGCTCACACTTTAAGAGTTGAGACATCACTTTGGCAGGAGCACACATCTGCTTGTGATCGGTGTGACCAAGGAGGACTCCAGGATGAAAAGCATGCCGTATTCCTTTGTTCTTGCGCTTCTGTGTGTTCTGTTCGAAGAACTTATGCACAGCTATTGTCTGACTACCCCTCTCACAGAATTTTACTGGACGAATCAGGCACTTTCTACTATTCTCAAGCTAGCTCTGAGGATGCTATTCATTTCTTGCAGAAGCAAACTAATGAGACTCATCGTCTTATTTCTGATCTCATGGATATTTTTTTGTGCAGTTGGAACAGTTGAGCAGACCGAGCAGCCAAACTACCTGGCTGAAGGTCAAACCCCATTGTAACTCATTGTAACTCATTGACCTTGTGAAAGCTGGTTGAGAGTGTTTCACCAGCAACCGATCAGCTAGAGATTCGGGCTGTAGGTTACCAATGTAAACCCATGTAAACCCATGAAGCAATTTAATGAGACTTGTCGTTCTATTTCTCAAGTCATTCATATCTTTGGTGTGGCTGGCACAGTTGAGCAGGTTCAGCAGCCAAAGTACCTGGCTAAGGGTCATCTCCCATTGTGATGGATATTATGTTGGCTGGCGAGGACCAGTCACAGGCCGATCAGCCGAACAGTCTGGCTGAAGGTCTCTCCTTTAAGTCTGTAAATTTCCCATTGTGACCTTGTAACCTTACTTTCTCAGCCTACAACTGAAGGGTTACTTGTCAAATTCCAGCTATGTAGCCCCCTTCCTTCCTTCCCTTTCTTTCAACCTTTGACTGTCTACCTTTTAAAAGAAATTTCTCTGGTTAACCAAGCCATTTTCCATCCGTTCCTTTCTACATGCTCTTCATTAAACTGAAGTGATTCGGCAAATGGCCTGTGCTTCTGCTCAGCTGCCGTTGAGGGAGAATTTCACAATGTCAACCTTTTCCTGCAGGCATGCACAAAGACGCCACCATCCCCTTGTTTGGCAGATAGCAATCCAAACCCTTCCGCGCACAAAAGGAGGCATTATTTACTTCTCCCAGCCTGTGTGTTCCAGCTGACCCCTCCTGGCTGTTGTATGGTTACAACACACGCTATCTTGCAGAAACAGAAATTGGACTCAGTGGTACAAAATTTCGAAAAAAGGGGGCCCACCTACTCATCAAAAACAGAGGACGAGTCAATACAGCTTGAACCTCCCTACAACCAGCGTAAGCTGGGTCTACATTAATGCCCTGTCAAGGAGACAAGTAAGTCCGCTCAGTGCGACCATACAGATTATAAATGCAGGACATTTTATACGATAGGCCTTTCACAGGCAAAAAGGCAAGTCTTTTTCTTCTCATTCGCATTCCCTGACTCTATCAGGCGCTCAGCTCTTGATCATTCCATGCACTTGTCTGAAAGCATGCCTTTTCTCCCAATGGCGCGCTTACTCAGTACAAACTTGACAGTGCCCAGGGTCACCATTGCTGAAAATAAAAGAAAAGTCTACGCCAGCCAAAACGCCGCGTGCATTAAGGAAAGGTTCCCTAACTAGCAAGCTTGACGGTGCCCCCAGATCACCATTGCTGACAGTTGCAAGTGAAGAAACCAGACAGCACATTGTGTTTCATGCGTCACAGTGTAGCATTTTGAGATGCCCTTACGGCGGGTAGAAAAGCCAGAATGCAGCCTGGACAAACTTGAATGTGAAGGTAAGGAAGGGGGTTCAGGCACAGCAGCCTTGTTAATTAAGCCCAAGCCTGCCGTGTGAAGCTTCAAAAAACCCAAATTAAGGCACCGTCAACAGCCACAGACCAGACCCATTGGGGGGCATACAAGGATTGGCAGACATCAGCATTCCCTGGCCGGATGACAGAAGTGCCAACTCCCCACCAGGGACATGGCGTCTGCTGGAACACAACTTGGGAGGCATCATCCTACTGCATAGCCAGGCCAGGGGAAGTATTTCTCATCAAACAAACTTCACAACCAAAGCCCGTGTTTATGCACCGTTATTGGAAGAACCCACCGAGACTCGCTTATCGCCTTCAAACTCACATGAGCACTGAGTATGCTGCAGCACTTGCAGTAATCACAGCCACATAAGGAGGTGAACTCCTTCCAGACCATCAGCAAAGGAGGTCAGAAAGAGGTGGGCTCCTCTAGTTGGCCACTCCCTTGCTTCCGCATTCCTGAGAGTGTACGCATAGAACCCCCATCAAGCACAGGACATTTCAAACTGTGAAGCACACGCAGCAGACATCCGTTTGTGACTACAGAAGCTTGATGCACTCCTAAAAATGGTTTTGTGAAGCAGGCATTATATCTGTTCATTTCCAAACGTGCGATTGCACAACCTTTTGCACTGTGGAAATTGACTATTCATCCCCTATAAAGTTTTCTGGGAACTTCAGAGGAAATTGAGGGTTTGTCCCATGGGTTTCTTTCATTGGCCCTTTTGGGAGGGCCTGCCATAAAGGACTTTTCTGAACTTCCTTGGCCCCATCCTCCTCATTACATGTTGAGCAGCCGTGCCCTGTGCTTGCAGAAACATAACTCTGCAACACAGTTTTGGAATATGGGCTCAAAAGGGGAAGTGGGGGGCAGTGTGGTGAAGCAGAAAATGGTCTTCATCCAACTCATCCTCAAACCAGAAAAGGCGCAAGGCTGATCAATAATTTTTCAGCCAAATCGGCTTTCTCCCAAAGCGAGTGTTTGCCCTCTAACATTGCAGTTCCTTAATTATATTTCAACCGTACATTTTCATTTCATGACCTGCTGGTATTTAGCAGACTGGAACAACCTTGTTGTATGGTGCGGGAAGAGGGGATGATCATTCGTATGAGCACTTGAACAAGAAAATCCCCCTCTATGCACCAGCTGCTTATTATTTATTTATAAAGGAACCTCCAAGAGCAGAGATGGGGCATTTGACACGCTCTTTTCTTTGTAGAAAAGAGGGCCCTCTCGCAACATTTGCTTACCTTTACCTTATAAAAGAGAGAGCCCCCACCCCCTCTCCCTATTTGCCCCCGCCCTTGACCTCCTTTCTCGCAAACAGAACCCCAGTACCAGTCAACAGCAGACCTCCTCTTTTGCACAATATGCATGTCAGGGATGGGTCGTGCAAGAATTTAGAACCGTCCGAAAACTCAAAGCTTTTAATTGTTGCTTCAAACTTAGTTTTGGCAGTTCGAGGAACTTCAACTTCCCTGCCAACTTTTGACCCAGTGGCACCCCATGACAAGCCCACTATAGCCCTTGCAACTCCCCAGACCTGTCCGCCCGGGCAGACCTTTTGCTGTACCCTTTACATACTGCGCCTGGGAGGGAATTGGGATGAAGGGTGGAAGGGGTTGGGGTGGTTGGGCGGCAGTTGCTACCCCTTCCCAGCCTTCCCGCCTACAGGCAAATGCGCTTAAAAACAGTGCTCAAACCATGTACTTTCTCATACTGTTGGCAAACTTTACTTATCAACCCGAGCGAACAACCCATGTGTGGTGCATATGCAATGTTTCATGAAATGGAGAAATGGAGTGCACAGTTGCTTTTCATGAGGCTTAAGAGCAGATTTCCTTTGCAAATCACATAAGGTTTAAGAGCAGATCTCCTTTGCAATCACATAAGCTCACAGGCAAAGGACCCGACCCAAAGGATAGCATTTCGTTTCTGAGGATGATCCCACCCATGTCGAGGGACACAACCATTAATGCAGGTATCTTCCCGGCCATGCCCTCTCCATACCTCCTTCACGTTTTAAAGGTGAGCGCTTCAGATGGCTTGGATGAGTAAATTTCAAGTTTGTGAAAAGAGTGATCCACAAAGAGTAGTTTGTGGGACTCTTCCTGCACTCTACCCCTAATTCTCTCTCACTCCCACCTCCTAAAAATCCTCTTCAGCACTGGAGAAAAGCGGGTCCTTTCACAGCCCCTACATGACGATGCGTGTCGGATGCCCTCTGTGGGCATGCTCTTGTCCCATTTCGTGGGATAATGAAGGTTGTGAAGGTGCTGGCCTCAAAATTGTAAGCTGTGGCAAATTTGGGCTGTTCGCTGTAAGAGTGAGTTTTTGCAATCTAGTTTTTAAGGACGACAGGCAAGCAGGTGCTTTGACTGAAGGCCCTGTTTTGCTTCTGTTAATCTGAGGGAGCACCATGATACTGAGGCCATTGCTCCATGCACCTGAGGGCACATCTTGTCTGTAATGAACTCATTGCTGTCCATCGTCACACTTTCCCCTGGGGGCACACCTTGTCTGTCACTGAACCCATTGCTGTCGGTAGTGAACCCATACCCCCCCGCCATAAACCCTGTCTGTCACTGATCCCATTGCTCCATTCACTTGCAGTCTCTTGCAGCTGAACATGTGAACATTGACAGGTCACCCTCCATCGTAACCATTGCAGCTGACCATGTATTGACAGTAAGCAAGGCATATACACACATGCTTTGCCCGCAGACAGGAGCACTTCTTGGACTTGACCTCAAGCATTTCCTGCCAAGACAGGGCTGGTTGCTTGCTTGCTTGCTTGCTTGCTTTGCTGAAACTTTAGGATGGTCCTTGGTGGCTGTACAAAATAAGTCAATCCTGTTGCGAATCGGGCAGTATCATCAGCTAAAATTGCACTTTACTCGCTTACATATCTTGAATTAGCAGTTTCCTCTACTGAATATGCACGCTTCTTGCGAGGATTCCTTAAATCTGGTAGCCTCCTTTGCTTTGTGTGTTCCTTTGCTGGGAAAAACTTGGAAGGGCAAACCTGACGTTGTTCCCTGCACGAAATGCACCTCGCTCGCAAACATCCGGGCATGGCATTTTGCACCATCGGGTGCACAGTCACAGAAGAGACCCCCCCCCCAAAAAAAGTGCTTGGACAAGCATGCAAATACTATGGCAAACGCCAGATGGGACGCCACAAGCACATGCAATAAAATGCTGCAAGCACGCGCACCTGCACCAGGAGATTGCATGGGGTGTTCAAGGGCCCTCAAGTGACGCTGGGAGGCAAGCATGTCGGCAGGAGGCCTCCTGCTCTGGTAGCTTGTAGCCAAGGTCCTTCTCACATGATGGCCCACATAGCCAGGATGGCGGGCCACAGGCCTCTGTGCAACCTGCTGTGAGCCGAGAGCCCTCACATAATGCTGCAGCATGATTTTTCTCCGTTCGCGTAGTCACCCGAGTAATCAGACTCACTGCACATTCACAGGGAGCAGGCGCCACAGGCAAGGTGATAAATGAGCAGGGTTGGTCGATTCCATGTAGTCACACGTTGTTACATGGCACGTAGGTGAGCTTTCTAGCACCTGATGTATGCCACATAGGCGTAGATATATGGAATGAATTGAGCCCCCGGATGAATGAATGAGTCCTGGCAATAGGGTGCTTCCTGACTTCAATCATTAATGGATGAGCCCCTGGTAGACGTGTAGGAATCTTTGTTTTGCTTGTTTTACTGACGAATAAGAACCAAGCAGATGTGTAGCAATATCTTCTCGCTGGAAGCAAGCAGTAATGAGTAAGCCCCGGACTGTTGTGAGGAACATTCTCTTGCTTAAGCAAGCAATGAATGGGCCCCTAGCAGTTGCATGATGTCCTAACTTCAATGATCAATGAATGAACCCGTGGCTCAACGAATAAGCTGGCAGCGTCGCGCCTACAAGTAAGTGGGTTTGAAAGGGACTGTGGGGGTTGTCAGGGGGGGGATTTCAATTCTGCAGGAGCACCAGAAGTGTGGTTCTTTCAGATGCAGGAGTGCACAAAAAAATCAATTTCACTAGGCAACAGCAGGCGTGCATTAAGGGAAGACCCAAGGGATTGTAAGCTCGTGTACAGTTGTGGCATGACAAGGGCTTGTGTGCCCCTGCAGACTATTGCGGTTTGTGCATGACCATGGCTTAAACAAACAGACTTTTCAAGGTCCTGAATGGAACTCGTTCACAGCCTGGTCCTTCTCCCAGGGGGCAACATGTGGGGTTGACAAGAGATGAAATCCGTGTTAGATGAAATACGTGGATCCCTTTTGTCAAGGATGGAAGATGAGAATCTGGTCTCTTCTGTACCTTTACAAACGCACTTGCATCCAGCATGGCCTCACTATGCAGTAGAGTCTCTTAGAACTTGGCCCTGCATTCTGGCTGGTGTACCAAGTCCTGCTGCCAATCAGCCTGCCCTTCAGTACTGGCTTCAAATCATCTTATGACTCACTAACTTTGTTTTGAAGATGTCTTATGCAAGCCAAATTCATTCACACAGGCACAGGCCCATGAACACATGCATACGCACGCATGTTTGTGTGTGTGTATGTATGTGTGTGTATGTGTGTGTGTGCGCGCATGTGTATATATGTGTGTATGTGCGCGCGGGTGTACGCATTTGCGTGCGTGCGCCCGAGTGGGCGTGTGTCCATGTGTGTGTGTATGTGTGTGCGCGCGCGAGTGTATGTGTGTGTGCTTGCATGCATGCATGCATGCGTGTGTGCGTTTGTGTGCATGTGCGTGTGCATGTGTGCGTGTGCGCGCGTGCGTGTGGGGGGGGGGTGGGGGTGGGGGAGGGGATGCACGTGCGTGCGTGCGTTTGTGTGTGTATGTGCGCGCGCGTGTGTATGTGTGGGTGGGGGTGGGGGTGGGGGGGGGGGGTGCACGTGCGTGTGTGCGTGTGCGTGTGTGTGTGTGTGTGTGTTTGTTTCTGTGTGTGTGTGTGTGTGCGCGCGTGTGTGTGTATGTGTGTGTGTGTGTGTGCGTGTGTGTGCGCGCATTTACACGCATGTGTGCCCTGCTGACATGTGCACCGCGAATTTGTTAAGGCAAGCATCTGGCCCACATGCAAGAGCACATTCCAGCAAACAACACCAGGGAGGCACACCCACCTGGGCTCATACTCATGCACCTCCACCAGCTCTCCACATCCAGAGATGTCATGCCAGCGGATGCTGAGCTGCTGCCCCTTGGAGGGCTCCCCCTCATTCTGACAATCGCTGTCGCTCCTCACGCGCAGGCACGGCCTTAGAGGATAGCTGTTTGCCGAGTAGGTCCGAGTATCTAGGCCGTTCTGCAGCTGCAGCTGTGGTGACGAAGTCCGTTGCTCGCCTTCGCCTTGAGGAAAGTGCTGGGGTGGGGAGTACTGAGGGGGCGGTGGGAGGTGTTGGTTCGCAGAGTTGCTTTTCTTGCCACCTTGCTCGTAGTCGGGCTCCTCATCAGAAATCATGAGAGGGCGCGCCCATCTAAGCTAAGCAGGACAACATGGAACATGGAAGTCAGTGGACCATCCGAGTGGCCCCTAGTTTTCCTGTCCCTTCAAGTCATTGTATACGACCATTTATTTCAACTCCCTAATAACCGGTCAGCCCTAGGAAGCCTGTCGATACACGCTTAGATGAGTGTTGGAATGAAATTACAACTGTGTCCTTATAATTGTTGTATCATTTTTTCAAGGAGTATTATCCCTAAGAAATGGCCAAGGGACTGTACCAAAATGGATTTGTAGTCAGACTCCTCGAATCCTTTAAGGTATCACAGCAAAACAATTGTTGCTATATTTATAGCCTGACAAAGCATATCATGGTAAACTTCCAAGCTACTGGTATCTGAGGCAAACCTGAGGCCCTGAAAATGTGTCTTTCAATTGTCTTCTTCACAAGAGTCCACAATTGACACCCTTAAGAATTTATTTCCTTGAAAAATCTGATTGCAACAGAGTTAAAGTAGTGGCAGTTGGGGGGGACATATGTCACATGCATGCCACATCAGCTGATTTGTGAACCTCATTTTTCTCCACCATCTGTACATGCCAGTTTTGTTAAGTCTGCATGTGTGAATTATCTACAACTGATTTAAATTTCAGAACTCCGCAAAAAAGGCATCCTTCTACCAGCCGAAAAAAGAACTATTTGGCAGAGGAAGCTCTCATTCTCCCTCAGGCTGCCAGGAATGTAGTGCACCAATTAGGGACATTTAAGGAAAAGGAAACACATTGATATACCTCTTCAAGGTTGGTTTAGGATTTGAATTAAGAAGTCATGAGGAATGTGAGTAGGCTTAGACTTCAAGTCTAAGTTCGTGCCCACTGCTTTAATTTATATTAATGGCTGGTGGTTCAAATGCCTGTGCTGAAGTCCAAGACAATAAACATGCAGTCCTATTGCAATTTCTTTGAGGTGTGTGAGTTGCGCAGAAACACAGATATTTTTATTGACCTTCTCAAGCCTTTACATACTTTGCCTGGCTCCCAAATATTGACCTTATTCCTTTCTTGGCGAGCTTTTGCACTATAACTGAATTTGAGATTAAAGCTTCCCTAAATCAAGACTTGAACAGCTTTTCAAAGTTTGTCAGAGTTGGTCTCAATTTTTTATGCTGGTTGAGAATGTTTCCCCAGCAGCCGATCAGCCATAGTCTTGTGCTGTAGGCCACCCCTTTGTAACCCTAGGTTGTTTGTTCTGGTTATAGGCCCTTTAGCTTCAACTAAGCTGCCTCGTTAAAAAATTGGAAAACGAAAGCCACCCCTTGTACATGTACAGCAATGCAAAACCTTTTCCTTTCCTTTTCACCACCAAATCTCCGTGACAGATTGCCCACTGCAGGGACACAACCTTCGAGTAGAAACCCAGCGGCATCATGGAAATAGGTGCCCATACGAGCTTAAAATTTGCAACAAATGCGACTGGCACACTGTACAAGACGAAGAGCATGTTATCCTGGATTGCCCATCTCAGGATTTAACAGAACTGCGCACTCCGTTCCAGCATCTGTTTAGCTCTGCACCCCCAAGCAGTGCATCACGCCTAGAGACTTCATGAACCAGGCTAATGTCCTAAGAATAGCCAAGTTCGTGCCTGCATGGCTGAAATGCTGTGACTGAGCTTCTAGTATCACTTCTTAGATTGGACTGGTTTGGTTGCAGGCACGTTTTGCTTCAGCTAAGCTGCCCCCGCAGGCAGGTACAGCTATGTAACCCTTCCCTTCCCTTCCACTGCAGGGATGGAGCGAAAAAGCTCATTGGAAAAAGGAAAAAACTACGCAGGCAGTGAAGACACTCCCCGCATCAATTAGGGAAAAGAGGATACCTAGGGCCGAGGCACCGTGTATCCCCTTCACCAAGAGAAACAAGAAAGAAGTCAATGGGGATCAGGAGGTAGGTTTAATATCTACCATCTTCGCTGAACGAGGTTTTCTAGGAACAAAGAAGGTTGGGACAATTTGTTTCACAAACAATCCTTGTTCCTTTGTGGAATGGTTTTCATGTTGGATGGTTTTCAGCGGATGCTGAGAAATGCTGTGACTGATTTCTGTTTTATTTTTGTTCTCTAGCTCGGACTGGTCTAGTTACAGGCACCATTTTTACTTCAGCTAAACTGCCCACGTTGGCAGGTAAAGCTAAATAACCCTTACCTTTCCTTTCCTTTCCTTTCAGCAGCTCTCTGGAGTGACTTGAAAATTGGTACTTGTCGGTTCATTGGAGGGGGTCAAGTGGCCTGCGCTGCCTGAAGCTTTACTTTTTGTGTTTCTTTTTCTCATTTCTCCCAGAGCAAAAGACAGGCATCAATCGTTCCTACAACACCTCCAACTGAAACCTGAAAGAGTAATAGTCTTGTCAAAAAATGGAGATAAATAAGCAGTGCAAAAACTCCCAACTGAATGATCGCTATTTTTGGGCCCTGCAAGCAAAGCCAAAGAACAAGGACACCACACTCATCTTTCTATCCAGCTAGCACCCCTTCCCGAGCCCCTTCCTCTGTTTCTCCGGCTTCTAGTGAAGGAGGATCCTTCTTTTTGTACCCAACAGGCTGGGTGGCAAAGAAAGATGGAGGGAGGCGTTTTGACGCATCAAGGAGCTGGAAGGCTTTAAAGGCCAAGCGGATGGAGACTGTGAGGATGAGGGGGATGTCCACCTGCAGGGGCACATGCACACGTGCCACAGCTGAGTTTGGCCAAGCAGATGGAAACTGTGAGGCACATGAGGCGGAGGAGCAGATGGAAACTGTGAAGGACCAAGCGCATGGAAAGAATGA
The DNA here is from genome assembly GCA_914767535.2 of Dunaliella primolecta. NCBI lineage: Eukaryota > Viridiplantae > Chlorophyta > Chlorophyceae > Chlamydomonadales > Dunaliellaceae > Dunaliella > Dunaliella primolecta. Next base: position 3,953,706 of record OU611763.1, on the reverse strand, counting down.
GGAGGAGGGGAATGTCCACCTGCAGGGGCACATGAAGAAAGGGTCACAGGCGAGGAACGGTTAAGCAGATGGAAACTGTGAGGGAAGACCAGGCTCATAAGAAAGGCTGTGAATGTCAAAGCGTATGAAGACAGTGAGGATGAGAAGGACCTTGTCTAGGTGCCAGAGAAAGGGCACAGAAGATGGATTGTTGAGGGCGAATGGCAAAAAAATGACCAGCATAAGCGGCTGGCAAATGAAACGGTGAACTGATATGGCCAAACCTCAAGCCGCAGCGTCAGTCAAGCATGCTATGATGAAGATGTTGGGGAAGAAAGCATAGCAATGCCAATGTCGGGATCTCAGTTCAGAATGCTTAAGAGAACCATCCGTGACTGATCTCTTGCAGTGCATGCTCAAGCATGCGTGGACCATGTTTCCAAAGCGCATGGTGTGGGCTGGGTGCTATCCAGCTCACATATACTGTCAAAAGCCAAAGATGCCAACCAATTTCTTCAGAAGCTGTCGTGTACCTGCATAGGAGTGCAGGAGCATTTCCTGCATTTCTGCTGGAAGCATACAGATGTGTCTTCCCTGCCCTTGGTACACACACAGGCACATACATATGCACAGCCACAGCTTTGCTACCAGAGCAGACTGAAGCTCAATTCCTCACAATTGATTAGGCCATGCCTATTCCTGCACGTCTGCAACTCACCCGGACAGGAAATTCCTCTCTGTCAGCATAGTTAGACATGAAGGACTCCACCTGTGCAAGGGTTGGGCAGAGATGGGCTTCTTGCAAAGATGGCAGAGGTGAGCTTTTTGCAAAGATGGGCAAAGATGGGCTGTTTGCGTTGAGGCAAAAGTGTTTGAGGAGGAACAGAGGACACTGCAGACGTCTTTCCGTACTGCATTGCCTGAGGATGTAGAAATCAAAAGCAATACCAGCTTGTGCTAGAAATCAGTTGATCATGTCATCTATGACGAAGGCAGGGTAGGTCAAAACGGAACAGAGGACACTGTGGGAAGCCTTGCGTGCTCCATTGCCTAAGGATGAGCAAATCAAGCTTGATACATCATGCCACATGATTCATGTGTGCATCATGATTAGATCTTGTATGGAGGAGTTAAGTGTATGAACAGAGGACACTGCAGGCGGCCTTGTGAGCACCATTGTCTAAGACTGCACCATTTTCTAAGAATGTGCATATCAAGCAAAATTATCATGCTTTCACAATGCGTTGATCATCAATGATGAAGGCAGGGAAGGACGAAGTGGAACAGAGGACACTGCATGCGGCCGGTTGTGTGCGCCATTGTTAAAGGCTGTGCATATCAAGCAAAATCATCATGCTTTTACAATACGTTGATCATGTCATCAATGATGAAGGCAGGGAAGGACAAAGTGGAACAGAGGACACTGCATGCGGCCTTGCATGCAACATTGCCTAAAGCTGTGGGGACCAAGCAAAACCAACACATGTTTATCATTGTCGATCGTGTCGTCACTACGAAGGTAGGAAGGGTTGAAGTGGAACAGAGGACACTGCAGGCGCTTCAAAGGCACTGTGCAAACCAAGCACAGTCACCGTGTGTCTACAATGTGTCCATCATGTCAGCGCATTTGAGGGCAGATAGGGTCAAAAAGTGGAGCAGAGGGCATGGCAGGCGCTTTTGCACGCCTGCCTCCATCGCCTGAGGACGCAGCCACAAATTTGGGCTGTAGGTCGTAAGGGAGTGCAGCAGGATGCATGTGCCACATTAAGAGCGACATGGGCCATCAGCCTCCGTCAGGCCCATGTCGCTCTAAGTTCTTTATCAGTCCTCTTCCTTTCTATGATGCCGCGTTGCTCACCCTCAAGGAGCCTGTTTCAATACACTTAAAAATAGCAAGGAAGACTCGATGCCAGCACTCGTGGAAAAGAAGAGAGGGCAAGACACGACCTCCAGTCTGTGAAAGTCTTTCGATTTATTGGAATCAGACATTTACTGCCTTGCAGTGCAGGCCTCAAGGAGTAATCTTTTTGGCGAAGCCCCACTCATGGGGCGTGAGCCCCTAGATTTGGCAGTTTCCCGGTAAAGTTCACACTAGGCTGCCCAGGCCCTCCCAGCGCACCCCCCCTCCTGAAACCCAGCATGCAGGCCAAGCAAACTTCTTCAGCCAGGCCTAAAATGTCAGGGGGGCAGATGGGGCCCTGTGCAAAGTGTTCTGAAACTCTTTTGTTTGGTAGCTGAGCAGAAGATGCCCAGCATGGCCTGCCCAGCGCACCCCCCACCCTGACACTCAGCATGCTTTGCGAGCAAAAAGTTTCATCGGAGAATTTGTGACCGGGAGGCCGGTCAATGCAGTGGGCAAAGTTTGGGAGCCAAGATTTCAAAGTTTGGTAGCCAAGATGAAGCTGACCTCGATTGCTCTTGAGTTGCTGAGCTCAGACACTCACACAAACTGACCGCGATGATTTTGCGTCACAGTATAAATAATGTACATAGTAATGCAAGCTTGCCGCTGTTGCTGTCTTCAGTGCTCGTTTGTTGCTCAGCAAGGAATGTGGAGCAGTGGGCTGGTTTGCACATACCTACAGGTGAGCTATGTACTGGTGCAGGTGCCTTGGTGCAGAGGCAGGCACAAGCAGGGGCAACACCATGCGCGGCCACAATGCGCACAGCAATGCATGCAGTAATCACTGCACGCAGCAATGCATGCAGCAATACTGCGCTGATGATGCCTTCATGCATGCAAAGCATGTACATCATGGCATGCTCTAGTGCTGTCAAGGGCGTCAATGGCGTGCCATGTTTAAAGCCAGTTAGTGAGGGCTGGCTTCGCCAATTTTTCAGCGTCGCTTGCGACGCTTCCCCCACTTGTCCACTAAAAGTGAGGCCCTTGCTCACCCTTACAAATCTTTTGACCACACAGTTTACCTTTCCTTTTGGCCTTTCATCAAAATTGCTCACAAGTCACATAGGACAGGCAAGTCTTAACACCAAAACAACCCCACCGGGAAGCCATCTTGCTGCTCCCTGATTGCCTTGAAGAGAATTAAGTTCATGCCGTTTCTGTACAACTTCATGCTTGCAATTCTGAGCCTGCCTTGCTTCTGCCCTTCTCTCAAGGGCAGGTGGAACAAACAGGTGTGTTTCAGGCCCTCAAGATCAAGGCCCCAGTACGCAAGGCAGGCCCCAGTAGGCAAGGCAGGCTTGTTGCTGCTGAGCAAGCTGCGCAGGTGCAGGCCCCAGTACGCAATGCAAGCTCTTGATGAGCATGAAGTCTTACAAGAAGGCGCAACTCAGTAGTTTGTGTGTGTGTTTGTGTGTGTGTGTGTGTGTGTGTGTGTGTGTGTGTGTGTGTGTGTGTGTGTGTGTGTGCATGTGTGTGTGTGCACGCGCGCGGGCGTTGACTGTACAACAAGTCCATGGATGTAGTCAGGCAGGCAGAGGGTATGAGAGGAGCTCTTTCATGGCGTGCACCAGACCTCAATGCTTCTTGTGCTGTGCAACCTGTGCAGACCACTGCTGTATGCAAGCCTGAGGCTAGTGTGCAGCCGGCGCTGCTCTCCATCCCTATGCTAGTGTGTAGCCAAAGGCGGGTGTGCAGCGCAACGCTGCTATGCAGCCCAGTTTTGGGTCACCCTTGGCACCTTGTATTTCAACCTCCTTTGGACAACAGAAGTTAGACAAAGGTTTTTTGTTTTATAACAATTCTTCAAAATCAGGCACATAAAAGAGCTCCATGGATTCTCTCATTTAAACTTTGAAAGACAGGTACCCTCTCTTCATTCCACTCTTGGCATGACAGGGCCAACGGCACCCTTAGCACCGCCTGTGGCTTGACTACGTCAAAACTGTCATCTCTGCTTTGGGAGGGGACGCTGGATTGAAGGCAACAAGAGTTGCTTTGCATCACCCAAGCTGGTTGCGCACTGCACCCACCCAGGACGAAGCCACAGGGGCGGACCCCACCCCCAGGGCTTAGGCCCTAAGCCTGAGGTTCTAAGCCTTAGGATATCAGGCTGTTGTGCCGCTTCACCGCATGGACCTCCCATAGGTGTCTCCCCCTAAGATACCATGCAAAAAGGAGGTGCTCATGATGTGCGTTTGCTTCTGCAGGCTGGAGGCTGGGGGCTCTGCGGGTGCCTCTGCCTAAGAGCCCATGCAGTAAGGGAGGTGCTCATGATGTGCACTTGCCTTTGCAGGCTAGAGGCGCTGCAGGGACCTCCAAGCCCTTGAGTCAGGGATTTAAGAAAGGTCTATAAGTAGAGTTAGCTTGCCCAGTAAACCGCGGGGACTTCACATTAAAGCAGGGGTGACGTTCTCCAGCTAGACAGTGGTAGGGCCGTAGACGTCCTGTTATAGGCTGCTCTGGGATACTTAGGGATACTGAGAATCCCAACATGGCTCTTACAATCGAGCATTGGCAATGCTAGAGTGTGACTCCCATGAACTGTGTTCGCCAAGCCATAGCCCCTCTTCACTTCCAAAACAGGTTGTAACCTGCAGGACGTGCAAAACCTGGAGCATGAAAATCCCCTTCCCCGAAAGCCATTTTCTGCTGCTCCTCGCCTGCCCTGTCAGAGCTGCCGCCAAAACTGCTCATGAGCTGAAGGGCAAACAAATCAGAGCAACACAACAGCCCCACTCAGAAGCCGCCCTGCTGTTCCCTTGCTTGCCTTGTAGAAGTGCTTGTTGGCTCCACCTATGAGCTGTAGCACCGGCAGGATCTGTTTCAGGGACAAAGGGAACTTGTTGGCCATCCAGCACCTGCGCAGCAACAGCATAAGCGCATGAGCCACATTTGTGAGCAAAGGTTCTGCTTCAGGGACAACTTGTTGGATGCCGTCCAGCACCTGTGCGTGCAGCAGCAGCAGCACAAGCGCATGCGCAACATTTATGAACAAACTGAAACGCCATCGCAGTGCATTGTTGCAGTATAATAATGCCAGTTATTGCCATTTATTACCAGGCTGCTGTAAGGTCCTTAACAGGGCTCCTCAAGGCAGTGCATTGTTGCAGTATAACAATGCCAGTTGTTGCCATTTATCACCAGGCTGCTGTAAGGTCCTTAAAGGGCTCCTCAAGGCACTCTGCGAATAAAACAACAACACAGACACACACCTGCCGCTGAGCCGCTTGTACTGCTTGAGCTGCTCCGGGGTTGCCTTGAACGAAGCAGGCGGCGGGGCGCCTTCCCTCTCCTCCTCTTCTTCCTCCTCTTCCTCTTCCTCTCCATCCCCCTCTTCCCCCAGCCCCTCCCTTTCTAACGCCTCCAAGTCAAGGCCCTCCACACCACTTACACCATCCTGCTGGCTCTTCTTGTCCAAAGTGCTGAGGGCGTGGCTTCGCTCTGCAGACTTGGCGGTACCGTCACTGCTACGTATCAACCCCTCTCCCCTTTTATTTCCCGTGCCTAGCCCTTTGGCCTCCTTGCCACCGGCCCCCTGCCTTTGTTGCCTTGCTTTGGTGCCATCCTGCAATCCTCTGTCGCATCCCCTTCCCGCTCCACACCCCACTGAATCCCCGAGGTCCCCCTCAGCCCCACCTGCACCTGATTTGTGTATCCTCCTCTGGCCCGTCGTCCCGCTCACACCTCCCCCCAGCTTGCCCCCCTGGTCCTCTCCCTGAAGAGGGCAATGATCCCCGGTCACAGCTCCACAGCCATCAACGTCATCACCACAGTCACCCACGTCGTCATCACCCCTGTAGGGCCCCTCCCTCGCTGCATGTCCTTCTCCACCTTGCTGCTCCGAGCTGCCCCCGCTGCCCCCCCCTTGCTTGCTTTGAGGCCGTGCCACTGGCTTGGTGCTCTGGTCTGCATCCTTGCTGTGGTCCACACCATCCTCCTTCCCGCTTAAACCAGGCGTGCCCGTAGCAGCACCTCTGCAACTGCCCCCAGCTTGGCCATCTGCCTTGGCCCCCAGAGGGGGCTTGGGCTTGGACTTCTTGTAGGAGGCCGGATTGTAGGGGTTTATGGGCACCTGCACCATGCGCGTGCAAGCCCATTGCACGTCTGGTGAGAGGCTGGAATGTGCGGGTTTCATGGGCGACTGCTCCATGCGCATGCAAGCCGATTGGGCTTCATGTCGGAGGCTGCAATGTAAGGAGGGGCTCATGAGCACCCCCTACCATTGGAGTGCGTGCCAACAGAGGCAAGGCGGTCACAATGAGGGAGGGGGCATGGCTCCCTGCTGCTGCACATGCGCCTGGAGAGGACATGAATGGACACGGTATGGGTGGCGTGATGCATGTAGCGCTAATGCGTGCTAACAGAGGCAAGGTAGTCACAATGAAGAGGGGGGCATGGCTCCTTGCAGCACTACGAGGCACAAGGAAAGTGCCAGTAGCAATATCTAGTTGCCAAGGCCACTCATGGAGTCCCTGTGTGCGCACCCTGCCCTTGCGCACACAGGGCAAGGCAGTCACAATGAAAGGAGGTGGCATGGCTCCCTGCTGCTACACAAGTGCCTGAGGAGGACGTGTGCGACATGGTATGGGTGGCGTGATGAATGTGATGTTTAATGCGTTCCAACAGAGGCAAGGCAGTCACAATGAAGGAGGGGGCACGGCTCCCTGCTGCTGCACAAGCGCCTGAGGAGGACGTGTGCGACATGGTACGGGTGGTGTGATGCATGTGATGTTTAATGTGTAAGATGAAAGGATATGTGTGGCATAGGGTCAAATACACAACTGAAAGAAAGTGTGTGACTTGGTATGGGTGGTAAAGTGCAAGTTGACATTTGATGTGTAAAATGATTAGGGCTGTATGGCAGTAGGCAAGGCGTACAAAGCCTGGAGGGGCAAAAACACACACGCACGCACACACACACGCACGCACACACACACATGCACACACACATACACACACCTCTTGGATCACATCAGGCTCGAGTTCGCATGCCAGGTAGTCTTCAAAGGCGTGAAGGCATGTCAGATCGCGCGCGCCCCTGTACCTGGTGACCTTGACCATGTTGGCGGACGCATCATACAGCTGCACAGTATCAGGTGCATCATACAGCAGCGCATCTTAATACACATCATAGAACTTGCGCACAGACGTGCCCCTGCACCTGGTGACCTCCGTCACGTGAGCAGATGCATCAAAGAGCTGCACAGCATCAGGTGCATCATTCAGCAGCACATTGTTTTACACACAGAACTTGACAGGCGGGCCCCTGCAATGGGCCACCTCCACCATATTGGTGATGCTTTATGAAGCTGCACGCCATCAGGCACATCACAAATGAAATTGCACACATTGGAGGACAACATGGCCTATTTAGAGTAGAATGTTGGATCAACAGGCGTGAAGTGCAAGAGCATCGCTTGGCAGAGGCACACACAAGATGCCGACAGCAGCATATACTGGAATGAGCATCATCAGAAGGAGCTGCAACAATGTAGGTGGATGGAAAGTATGTCAGAGGGCACGATGAGAGGGAGATGCAAGCACGAACACAGATGGAGAGTGTGTCAAGCTAATTGTGCAAGGAAAGGGACCTTTTGAGGGGTCTTGCATAGTGCGCACAAGCTTGAAGGCGGATAAGGCGGTTGAAAATCCTTTGCATCCCGTGGCGCATAAGCTAAGGAGATCCACTCCTCTGCGAGCTTTGACTTCTTCCAAATGGACACGTACATCAGGTTTGGAGCAGGTATTTTACATCATTGAAAAATTTAAATGCTGCCAACTTTCAAAGTGTTTAGGAAATGTTTGGCAGCAGGGCTTGTAAGCAGCTGCTTCCCATACGCAGCCACACCCTTTCTCTCTCTCTCTCTCTCTCTCTCACACACACACACACACACACATGCACGCGCGCACACACACATACACACACACGCGCATGGTGAGTCAGTTTTGAAGCTACTGCCGCAAAGTCAAAATACACACCCACCCAACAGCTCCAAAACACTTAACCCAATTCTACTTTTCCTTGCTCGTCCAGAAATCAACAAATCACTGATAGCATGCACTTACAACACTCATGGCAAATGCATCGGGATGATCACCCCCAGACGCTATAATTTCCTCTTCACGCATTCCACAGAGCCAACCGGCATTCACCGGCATTCATTCTACATAACTGCCTGTTCCTATTAGCTTGCGCTTGACTTGAAGGAACTCCTTGCTCTCAAGACACGTAGATAGAAATATGCCTTGGTCGACAAAGCGGCTCATGCAAGCATCAGCCCAATAGACATACATATATAACATGACATTACAATAACACGTTTGCAGCCGTCAGCCAAATAAATAACAGAAACATTTTGCAACCAGTGTAAGTATATATAGCAATGTAACATAACAAAGGCACATGCAGGCGAGAGCCAAGTATAGATACTACATTCCCAATAAAAGGGCAGCAAACAAGCCTTGCCACACCTTGGTAGGCCAGCCCTCCACCTTCTCTGTCAGGCTTTGGCCCAACCACCCGCGAGCAGGCTCAAACCTGAAGCATGGATCATATAGAGAAATGAAGAATGAAATGACCACACTCAACCTGGAAAAGGAAATGAACACAAAGGACAACATCTGTGCGCGGATTGAAAGCCTGCACACATAACAACAGGTAATGGCTAGCAAGAGCCTCTAAGTTTTGACCTTTTCAGCCATTTATGGAAACCCTGCAGAATTTCATAAAGGTCCTCCTCATACCAGTGACACATGATGATCATTACAAATATATGTGTGACACATAATGATCATTACAATAGATGTGTGACGCGTGATGATCATAACACATGGATGAGTGACACATATTGACCATTGTACATACTTGTGTGACACATGATGATCATTACAAATAGATGCGCGACACATGATGATCATTACACGTGGATGTGCGACGCATGATGATCATTACACACAGATGAGTGACACATGATGATCATTACACACAGATGAGTGACACATGATGATCATTACACATAGATGTGTGACACATGATGATGGCAATGGGATCTCAGCAGACTCATGCGACCTTACAGAGGCTTTCAGTGTGCTTTAATTGGCTGCTGTAGCCTTTTTCTTTTCATTTTGGTGTTCCAGGGGACTCCAGGGCTCTAACTGACTTATGTACGACAGGTGCTTAAGGACTTAATTGGAGGACTCCGCTAGCTGAACGTTCCGGATAAGGGGTTCAAGGACTCTGCTGAAGGACTTTGCTGGCTGAGCGAGGCGGATGGAGGGGGGGTTGCAAAAAATGGCATTTACAACCACAATCAAGATTTTGCACTGTTCGAGTGCGTGAATGGTTGCTGAGCACTGCATGATCCATCAAAGTTTTGAGTGCATGAATGGCCGCTGAGCACTGCACGATCCATCAAAGTTTTGAGTGCATGAATGGTTGCTGAGCACTGCATGATCCATCAAAGTTTTGAGTGCATGAATGGTCGCTGAGCACTGCATGACCCATCAAAGTTTGAGTGCGTGAAAGGTCGCAGACAACTGCATGATCTATCAAAGTTTGAGTGCGTGAAAGGTTGCTGAGCACTGCATGATCCATCAAAGTTTGAGTGCATGAATGATCACTGGGCACTGCATGATCCATCACCGTCCTGTACACGGTTGCAAAAAATGGTAGTTACAAACATGATCAAGTTTTTGCACTGCTTGAGTGCGTGAAAGGTTGCTGAGCACTGCATGATCCATCAAAGTTTAAGTGCATGAATGGTCGCTGAGCACTGCATGATCCATCAAAGTTTGAGTGCGTGAACGGTCGCTGAGCACTGCATGATCCATCACGGTCCACGCATCCTTTGTGGAGGGGCGTGTTCTTGAATCTCGAAAACCCCACGTCACACTAGATTCTCTCTAAGCTCAGATTATTGTTGAGGCCTGTTAAGACGCTCAGAACACACACACAAAACCTGAAGTTCTGTAACTTGGCGTAACAAATCTTAAGCTAAAGGGCTACATCAGCTCCCCCCCCTCACCCCCACCCACATACACTCCCGCCCACACACCTCACCTGAAGGCCTTCGGTTTCAATTTGCGGCGTGTGAGCCGCTTCTGCTGCATCATCTCCTCCACCTCCTTCTCCAAAATTTCCTTAAGTGCATTGCCTTCGCCTTTCTTTTTTGCCTCTGCAATATAACAGCAGTGTGTGTATGTGTGTGTGACAGGCATTGGCCTCCTTGAGTGCATTGCCTTCGCCTTTCTTTTTTGCCTCTGCAATATAACAGCAGTGTGTGTGTGTGTGACAGGCATTGGCCTCCTTGAGTGCATTGCCTTTGCCATTCTTTTTTGCTTCTGTGCTATAACAGCAGTGCGTGTGTATGTGTATGTGCGCACGCGCGTGCACTCTGAGTCTGTGGCCAAGCACGGCCATCCAGTTCCTGAGACTGCTGCCTGAGAGGGGGTGATCAGACGCAGCATGACCTTGTAATAAAAACCACTCAGATCAGCACTCACAGACCGCAGCCTGGGTGCAGCCCGAGGGCATTGTTCTATATAAGCTGCTCAGGTCAATGCTCACAGGCTGTGGCCTAAGTGCAGCCCTGGGGCTATCTCTTTTCTATAGAATCCATTGAGATCGTTACTCACAGACTGCAGGCTGGCTGCAGCCTGAGAGCACTTTTTGATACAAGCCTCTCAGATCAATACTCAAATTGAAACCCAGGGACCGCAGCCTGAGAGGGCGGTCGTCAGACCTTTTGAACATCTCAGCTGCCATAACCTGTAATCCGTTATCATCCCCTATTGCAAGCACGCAACATAAAACCAAAGTGCGGACATCAAATGGTAATCTCCAAAGCGTGCATCCCCCCTGACTCACAAGCTTGCAGCCAACGTCTCCCTCACCTTTCAGGTCCGTGTATGTCTTCTTCTCATGGTCGATGAATGCGCCTTGCGATTTGTCACCTGCGCAAATGCAGATGTGGTGGAACAGTGGTCGGAAAACGTCCTGGGATGGGTCGGGATGGGGGCTTGTGTTGGGGATATGCCTTGTAGTTTTGCCACCTGTGCAAATATACAGGTTATGAAGCAGTGGTGGGATTACACCTTGGATGGGACAAGTGGTGGCAATGTGCCTTAGAATTTGTCACCTGTGGGACCCTCCAGGTGGCAACGTGGCTTGCAGGGCGTGCTTGGTTGCTCAATTTATGTGCAAGAGATTGACAGTTCACATGCTAAAATGACTTTGCAATGTGTGCATGGTTGATGCAAAGTGGATGGTGCAATGTGCAAGATGTGCAGTTAGTTCTATGGCTTTGCAACGTGTGCTTGGTTGCTTGGTTGGTGTGCAAGGGATCAACAATTCACGTGAGGTAAGATGTGTGCATGGTTTGTGCAAAGTGGATGTTGCAATGTGTTAAGACGAGCAAACTGTTCCAATGGCTTTGCGATGTGTTTAAGGTGCTACGCAAGGGATTGAGGCTAGTGATCTAGATCGTGCAAAGGGGAAACCACAGCAGAGGCATGTCACACATATCACACATGTCACACTCATGTCAATGCAGCGCACCTGTGCCGTCGTACACGATGGAGAAATGGCCCCGCTTCCAGCCGGGAATCATAGAGTTGTTGCCCTCATCTACACCCTTCAAGCTGCCGTCCATCCGGATCAAAGAGCCCTGTGTGTGTATAAGTGTGTTGCTTTCTGTCATACAAGTGACTTTTTGCCAATCTACATCATGCTTGACACCATGACTTCCGTGTATCATCAAACAAAGCTTTGTGTGCATGTCTTTGAGCTGCCATCCGTGCGCATGAACCTGCTCTGTGTAGCACAGGCAAAGCATGGCCATGGCTGTGCAGATGGGAGGGCAGGTTGATATGAAGTTTGCTCTCTGCACGCATCAACCTGCCCTAAGTGGCGCAGGCAAAGCGTGGCAACGGTCGTGCAGAGATGTGTGAAGGCATTGCTCGAGCTACCAGCTGCGTGTATCAACCTGCCCTGTGTGGCAGACTCAGCGTGGGAACGGCTGTGCGAGTGCATGGGCACGTTGGGACAACATGCTTGCGCAACCCACATCTTCCTCTGCAGTCTTCACACTCTCTGCATTCCCAGCAACCTTCCACATCCCCTACGTTCACAGCAGCTCCTCCACCATCTTATGATGGTACGACCTTGCAGTCTGTAAATCCACTGAAACTAAACTTGCAAACCCCGATCGCCTGCCAGCCAGGACAGTCCCCCTTCCCTGTTGCCCATGCACACCTGATTGCAGGTCTTGTCCACTGTCTGTTGTCTGTTCACACCTGCTTCCAGATCTTAGACAGCACTCCCTACTTCTAGAGTACTTTCCTTGCACGTAGAACCAAACCTGCACCATTCGTGGTACACAAACAAACACAAAAGCACACGCATTTGTGGTATGCACACCTGCTTCCAGATCTTGTACACGTCATTGGGGGCAAACTTCTTCAGCAGCAACCCAACACCGGGCACGCTGCTGTCCAGGGTCCACCTGAAAATGCGAAGAGAAGACATGGGGTGCGCATGAAACACGGACGTTGCAAATAAAATGCAAAAGAAGTGTGCGGTGGAAATAGCATGCAGATCAAACATGGACGTGCGAATCAGACCTGGGTGGGCATTTCAAGCACGGATGTGCGAATCAACAAGGGAATGTGCAGGGTGGACATGGGCGTGCGGAAATGAAACAAAAGGGCATGTTGTGGGCACAGCATGCAGATCAAACATGGACGTGCAAATCAGACATGGTCAGAGCATTTGCGGTAAGAATGTACAAAGCAAATATGGAGCGTGCGAAGCGGACATGGCGTGCACTTTGAAAGGCTCTTCCTGCGTGCGAATCCTGAACAAAATATTAAATAAGCACACTCTTGCAGCAGCATCCTCACAACAAAGGCCCACCACTGTTCAGATTTACGTAAAATTCAGTGCACAGAGAACGAGAGCTTCAAGTGCACAATTTCAAGTGCATTATGCTATGTTGCACACTTAAATTGAACTTTATCTGCAGCGAACGCACACCAGAGGCCCACTGCTGTCCAGAGCTACAGACATGCAGCACAGAATTGCTCATGCAATCATCATTTAAGGCACACATTCTCAGCAGCATTCGCATGCTGAAGGCCCACTGTTGTCCAGAGCAACGCACATGTAACACAGAAGCGCTCATGCAAGAAGCAGTTATCGTAAAACACAAGGATGTCCACTTTGTCTAGCAAAGGGCGCCCCGCAGGTTTCAAACAAATTGGACAGTGCAGCGTGGACAAGGGCTCCAAGTGCACAACATGGAGTGTGCTTTGCAAACACAAAATAATCAGCTACAGCCCACATTTGCGGCACGGTGTTGTAAGGGCCACCTCACACAGTCCAAAGCGGATCTTTTGCAAACAACACGCCAAGCAATGATCAGCAGGAAACTACCGGCTTGTATCACTGTATACACATTATTTACTTTATAAGTTACCATATTTGGTACAGATTCAGCATGAGCCTGCAATACGAGGTCCAGTCCTCAGATTCTGAGAACCGGATGGCCTTTACTTCAACACATCCAGGTTGGGCATTCACAGGAGCAAAAAGGCTTACACACACTAAATAAAGAGGTTTGGGTGCACAAAAGCTGCAGAAAGAAGTGCAAAAAGGAAGGGTGGACTGCAGTGAATGTTAAAAAGTCTGTTAAACTCGCTGCAGGTGCGGAGAGTAAGGGCCACTGGAGCTGCAGCCACGAGCGTAAAAAAGTCAGTAAGAGCTACTAGCTGCGGTAAGAATGCTCTCTGGAGCTGCAGCAGTTGGTGTTCAAAAGTCTGCCATCAGGATTTGCTGGCCCTCGCACCTAGCCGTCCAGAGGCACCAACATAGCTCAATTCCAATTAAAGCTCATGGCTATCAGCGCCAGTTAGCCACATGTCTGGCAGAGGTTGAAGCATTGAGACTCATGACTAAGCTTTTGCCTCAGTGAAGCTGCCTCATAGACAGGTACAGCTAAGCCATCCTTTTTCCTTTCCTTACCTCAAGACTAATCGATTCACAACCAGAGCACTCACAGAAACTGCAGTGACAAGTTGAAAACAGTGCCAGCCAGACCACGCACCTTGCTAAAGGAATGGCAGTGCTGCTCAAAGCCAAACAAACCACAACCAGGGCAAGCATTTGGGCTGTGGCGAAAAATTGGGCATCAGCGTCAGCCGGCTGCGTGCCCAGCAGAGGGAGGAGCGTTGTGACCCAAGACCAAACAACTCGCTTCAGAGTGCACTCACTTGAGCTGCAGCGAAAAATCGGGCATCAGCGCCAGCCGGTTCATCAGCTCCTTCCGCTTCTCTTTGCCCCTCAGCCGCTGCTGCTCCACATCAGCATAGGCAAGCATGAAGGCCACATCTCGTTGGCCCGTCTGCGCGCACAATACAGGGAGCCATGGCAAAGACAGGGAAACTGAGCACAGCTGCTGCTGCTCCCCGTCAGGATGGGCAAGCATGAGCGCCACATCTCAATGGCCTGTCTGCGTGCAACGTGGTAGAGAGTCACAGGAAAGAAAGGCATTAAGAGCACAGCCGCTACAGCTCAACATCAGGATGGGCAAGCATGAGCGCCACATCTCGTCGGCCTGCCTGCGCGCACAAGGCAGGCAGCCGCAGCACAACAAAAGCCTTGTTTTCTGTCCACAAAGTCAAAAATGAGTCTGCAGCAACTCGATCTGGGGGTGATCGCCACTGCAGGGAGAGGTGCTCAAAGTAGGCATATGACCTGCAAGCCTGGGCGAGCTTACCAAACATGCGCAGCACAAAGCAGGGCTCAAGCAAGAGGACATGCGAGCTTTGGTGGTAGGTCTGAGCGACCACATACAGCAAGCTCACACGAAGGGCTCCTTGTTTGGACATAATGGTTGGTTTGGTTGGACGCTGCGGGCTGCAAACAGTTGCTGCTGCTGCTGCTGCTGCTGCTGCTGCTGCTGCTGCTGCTCTGCATCAGTGTGCCTAAGAATATGCAAAGAAACGCATTCCATCGACCTGTGCGTGCAAGTGCACAGCGAGTAAGACTACTACTCAAGCATCATGCGTGCTCAAGCACACAGGGTAAGCTTTTGCCTGGGTGTGATCATCTGCAGAGGTCGTGGCACTTGGTGTGTGCAAGCACACTCAGTTCAGGAGTGTTATAAGAGTCCGGAAAAAAAGAGACTGTGACAAATGGCCAACAAAGGCCATGGCGTTGAAGGCGTCACCCTGCAGGCGCACATCCCAGTTCCAGTCAGCTGCTTTTCAAGGAACAAGAGTTGACCACGCCAGCCAAGAAGACTGCATGCATTAAGGAAAACGTTCCCTAATTTGCAAGCTAGCGAGGGTCTCACCAAAGAGCAGCTTTTCACAAGCAAAACCAGAAGTGCAGGTGTCATAAGAATACTCTCAAGCAAACCACTTCCACTGACCACTTCCCAAGAACGCGTTCGTTTTCAAAATGGACAAAACAAGGTGGCACGCCTGAGCATAACAAACAAGAGGAAGGGCCATGCACCTTTCCAATACAGAGGACACGCTTGACCACCAAGCACAAACTTGGATGTCCCCATCAGACACGAAGTGCACGCTTTAGGCTGCTTTGCGCCTCTTGCATTGCCACAGCTCTGCAGCAGCTTAAATTTATTTCAGCATTTCATCTTGAAAGGCAAGCCAGCTTTGAGCAGTGTGAGATGCATACACACACGCGCGCGCGCGCACGCACACACACACACACACACACACACACACACATACACACACACACACACACACACCAATCTAAATACAGAGCCTATCGAGCCCTCTCACCGCAGCAGCCTCGTGGCAGGGCCTCCAGCTTTCGGAGCTCTTGGTCTTTGCAGGGCAGCCAGCCTCCAGCAGAGCAGCCACGCACTCCTTGTGGTGGCGCAGCACGGCAAGGTGCAGGGCCTGTTGCGTAGGGTAAGCAGAAAATGAAGATAGACTGAGATGTGAAGGCAGAGGAGAGACTGAATGATTTCACTTGAGACCTTTTGTGGGGCAGCCATCCTCCAGCAGGGCAGCCCTGCAGTCTTTGTGGTAGCATAGCAAGGCAATGTGCAGGGCCTGTTGTGCCAAACAATCAGGGGCATTCCAAATTGAGGGCAGGTGCCTATGGCGCGTGCAGGGCAGCCAGCCTCCAGCAGGGCAGCCACGCACTCTTCGTGGTGGGGCAGCGGGGCAAGGTGCAGGGCCTGTTGCGTTGAGTACGCAGAGTTCTGTTCCATGCGATTCGACTGATGGCTTTGCACTTTTGTTGACCAAACAAATTGTGCTGCACCCGGATACCAGGGGCTCTAAGAGCTGGAGCGGAACAGGTTGTGAGCAAATGAAGGAGCAGGGGCTGGGTGGCTCCATGCAGCCTTTGTGGCGTTACTGAGCAGGGCAGAGTGCAACAGTGCATCTGCTGTTGTACAGGACATGATGCAGCAGTGTTCAGGATGCAGCAGCAGCGCATTCTCTACTGAGCAGAACAGTATGCAGTGGTTTTAAGGATGCAGCAGAGCAAAGGGATAGAAACCTGTTGGATTGAATCAGGGCCTATTGTATGGATCAGAACTTGCTGGATTGGACCAGGATGCGCTGGATCAAACCAGGATGTGCTGGATTAAATAGAGGACCAGTCAAATGCAACACCATGTAGGATTGCAGTGCGCCAAAAATGTGCCCTGCGCTGCAGCCCCACCCCACCTCCTGTATTGAGGCACATGCAAGGCTTTGCTACGTGAGGGAGTCAGAGGAAGAAAAAGCATGGGGGCCACCTCCCCCACGAGGAGCACTTGCAGTCATCTTCCTGCGCCTGCTACCCTTGGTTCACAAAAACATTGTCTCTTGCTTGTTGGTGTGCGCCCATCCAAGCTCCTTGATACTTGCATCAGGTGGGCTTCTGGTGCAACACTCTCTTTGCCAGGAGCCACATCATTGCCACTTCCATGCACAACACGCAGCGCAACACTTGAAATGCAAAGCTCCTCATGGTACCTGTGAACAAACTTGTTCCTGTGAACAAACACCCATGTGAGGTTCCTGTGAACAAACTCCCATGTGAGGAAGGACCTTCATGTTCTTCAGTCTGTGTGCATTTCCATCTGTTCTTGCAGGCGCATTGTGATGAATTGTTACAAGCACAGACCTAGCCACATGGTCTCCTTTTCCACTTCACTTCCCTCAGGCTCGCTGGCCTGAAGCACTGCAGCTCCACCTCACCCAAAATTTGTAAAGAACACCTTGGAGAGATCTGGATGGTTGAACACAAATTCTCTACTCACTTGGTATCAAAAATCCTTTACCATCTCCACAATTTTCCAAAAATGGGCTCTGCAATACCCACGCTGTTTGTCATGACCTTTCCGTCCCCACTGCGGTAGTGTTGGCTGCCAAACACTCATTCCCTGTCAAACGCACTCTTGATATGCGTCAACACTGCTGAACACACTCAACTGTCAAATGCGCACTGCCTTGCCTGCAAACGCAGACAAGGAGACACCGCCCATTGCACATGGCTTCTTCGCAACTTTGAACACATTTACACAATGCTGGACGCTTATTTCCTGGCGAATGCAATGGATTGCATTCAATGCACGCTGCCAATTAAGCGCTGCCCTTTGCAATTTGCATTTAATGCACGCTGCCCATTACGCGCTGCCAATTGCAGTGCTTTGCAATTTGCATTTAATGCACGCTGCCAAGTGGTGCATCTGAATTGGGACAGGCACACATGGCCATTTGGAAAATGTCAGAGGTGGATAACTCCCCTGTGTCGCTCGATATGCTCCTTTCTAATTTTCTTTCTCAATTAGAAATCTAACCATGCCAACCAGTATTATTCCATAATACATCATGTTCACCAAAAATAATGAAGATTGGAGGACCCCGGATGACTCTCCTGGCCTCAAATCACACCCCAAAAGGGCCCACAGCTCCAACCTGGGACTGTGTTTAACTCCCAAGATTATGTATTTGTGACATCCATATACACTAATAACATCCTGCATATTCAAAAAGGAAAAGATGAGGTCAGGAATTGACCTTTTTGGCACCCCTTCAAGGCTTGTGCTGGATTTCCTTTAAGGGAAATGGCTGAAATTCTATATCTCACTAACCACTACTAGTGACAAGGTCTTTTTACTCCATTCTTTTTGTAATGATATCATTTTGGTCTAAGGACTCCAATTTACCAAATATCACCCAATTTGGTGATGTGGGTGGTCGAGAATGGAGATTGGGTGGTCAAAAAGTAGGGTTCACGCCGTGGCTAGGCGTAAATCCCAAGAACTGGGACTGTTAAGCTGTAGTGCATAGAAAGGCACCATTTTGTTACCAAGCTGTAGTGTCCCGGGTTATGGGACACCTATGCTGGGAGCATTTCAAAAGCACCTTTTGGGAAGGGGAGTTGTTTAGCTCTGGGAAAATGCATTTTACCTCCAGCTGCTTTATTCCTGTTCCCCACGGCCCTACCCAACACGGAACACCACCCAACTGGTTCACTTGTACCAAAGCAAAGCCACACACACAACCGTGCTTCCACCAGATGGGCTTGCTTCCTTAGTGCGAGGCAAGAAAACGAAAAAGTACGGAAACAGCGAGACTCTCCTACATCACTGAGAGATTGAAATCTGTTGGCCTGATGCGCTTTGACCCTTTGAATGAGCATATAGTGCCCAACATTGGGAAGGGTGCGAGATGAGTCACTGTGGTTGAAAGTGGAACTGCAAAGAAATCCTTGGTGGAAGCTTCAGCTTCAGTCACTTTCAGAGCTTGATGTCAGCTCCTGCTTCAGCCTTTGCCACGTGGGTGCAGCTTCAGTCACTTTCAGAGCTTGATGCCAGCTCCTGCTCCAGCCTTTGCACGAGATTTCCAAGGTCTTCCTCACCGTGTGTCCATGTGGGTCCAGCTTGGTGAACTGTTCGCAGCTCAGACCTTTTGCCAGCAGCTTCCGCAGACCTTGCAGGTCCCCCATGAAGCATACCCTGCATGCACAAGACCGATTTGCAAGCATGCAGCAGTGGTAAGCACACACCCTGCGAGCACAGAATGCATGAGCAATACTCCATGAGTATGCAGCGGTGGTCAATGCGTGAGCAATGCCTTTAGGTTAGCCGCTTCCATACATACATCTGCGTACACACAAATCAGCTCATGCGCATGCAGCGGTGGTCAATGCGTGAGCAGTGCCTTTAGGTTAGCCGCTTCCATACATACATCTGCGTACACACAAATCAGCTCATGCGCATGCAGCGGTGGTGCAGCACGACCCGCCCAAACTTAAAGCATGTGCATGAGCATCAGGACCGTTTCAAATACGGGAGGAACGTTTGATGTATGATGGTCAGGAGTGATGATACCAGGGGTTGATGGGGTTGATGGGGTTGATGTATGATGGTCAGGAGTGATGATACCAGGGGTTGATGGGGTTGAGGGGGTTGATGTATGATAATCAGGAGTGATCCTACCAGGGGTGGAGGATGTGAAAATGCGCGAAAGTCAGTCTTTGAAGGAATGCTTCCAACGCAAGCAACCCTGAGCAACTTAGGAAAGAAATAATGTGTGCGTGCGTGTGTGTGTGTGTTGCAGAAGTGGAATTGCCCTGATCGAGTGAACAAATAATTACTTAGGTCATTCTGGGTAGAGCTTTCAACATATGCAGCTCCACATATTTTCACCAAGACATGTGTGTGTATGCGTGCGCGCGTGTGTGTGTGCGTGCGTGTGTGTGCGTATGTGCGTGTGTGTGTGTGCGTGCGTGCGTGTTTGTGTGTGTGTGTGTGTGTGTGTGTGTGCGTGCGTGCGTATGCGCACATTGGGGTGGAACTGCTCTGAACAATGGGAATCTTGCAGGTCATCCTAGGAAGAATGATCAAATTGCGCAGCTTCACGTAGTTTCATCTGGACACGCGGGTTTGTGCATGCGTGCGTGCGTGCGTGCTTGCGTGCGTGCGTGCGTGCGTGTGTGTGTGTGTGTGTGTGTGTGTGTGTGTGTGTGTGTGTGTGTGTGTGTGTGTGTGTGTGTGTGTGTGTGTGTGTGTGTGTGTGCGTGTGTGTGTGTGTGTCCAATGAGACACATGCTTTCATGTGCTGCACACAAGTGAAAATGGACCCCACCGGTGCAGTTCCCAGCCTTCCTGCCCAGCAACAGGTACCGAGGCACACCCCTCTGCTCCACCTTCAGTTGCATCCTGCCATTCATCCTCTTCTCCTGTGTGGTAGCCCTCGTCACTTCCCTTTTCACTCATTGCTTGGCTCTGAAAGACGGACTAATCTGACAAACAAATACAAACATGAACCATCCTCATTTATGTTTTGTTCCAAAAAAAATAGTCGCGAGAAAAAAAATAATGCCGTTTCCATTCATGGCTGGTATTGCTTGAACAGAGGAAGGTCCCATCGGTTCCATGCTGTCTCCAACCTGGAACAGAAGGTGTTCTAGTAATCTTGTGGCTCCTCAATGTGGTGGAAGAAATAGGAGGATACCAGTTGCCAAGCCTTCGGCATCCACTCCTCCCTGTCATGAGCAAACCCAAATACAGCGCCTTCCAATCCAAGCAGATGGGCAGCAACAGCAGCAGCAGCAGCAGCAGCAGCAATGTATAGGCATTGTGCGCGGACTGAAAGTTATGCGCACGCTCAACTCTGAACCTTGGGACAACAGGCCTGAATTTGAGGTGTGGAATTGTTACAACTGTGCCGGCTTCCTTGCAGGCACGGCCCGAATGTGCCTGATTGCTGTACCTGTAGGATCCGCGGCATGGATCATAAGAGTTTGTCCAGGAATGCTGCCTAATTTTTCACGCATTGCCTATTTTGGTCCTTACATGTGTGCCAAACATGCGTGCGGGTCCATGCATTCCTGTATGAACACTCTAACTCTCAGCGCACTTGTGGTGACCTGGCACTGCATTCTTGAAACTGCCTCATCTCTGCTACTACTGCAGTTGCTGGAAGTAAGGAGGAAGGAGCACATGCTGCACAGAGTTCCTGCTGGTACGCCTGGTGCCCCCCCCACTTGGCGCATCTGGTAAGGCTTGCACTTTTGTCCACATTGAAGCAGTCATGTGGGGGGCAGCGTCGCGCCTTGCTTGGTTTGTACGCCAACAGCGACTGCAATCTTCAGGGATTGTAGATCTGCAATTGCACATGCATTCTGGTCTGCACTCTTAGTTCACAGCTGATCCTTGCATCCTTTTCCTCCAAATTCTCCCTCGAGGCTGCCTTGCGGTGTGGGTGTGCTTGCTGATTAAGCGCAGCAATTGGTTGGATGGAGGCAGGCCAAGATTGGCGAGATCCGGTGTATTTTTGGCTGTCTCTGGAACAAAGGCTGTGCTGTCAGGGCCCTGACGTCATGATCCAGGCAGCCTGTAGGGCTCTAGAGCGGTGCGAGCCCATCTATCACCTGTCATCGGGGCAGCATATGCTGGGTATAAGTCACAAAGCAGCAAGTTCCATGCCATTTGAAATGATACAAAGACATAGCATGCCACGTAAAACAGCACACATTTTGCCATATTGAATAGCAAGTACCATATGACAATGCCCTTTGTAAATGTCATGGAGGGCAGATCGGTTGCAACTTATGACTGCCTGTAGCTCAAGCCCCTCTGCAGCTTTCCTGTTAACTTGCTTGATTTCCCCCTGTAGCTGTCAAGGAGGGCACGCCTGTTTGTGCCTGAATTAAGCCTAAATCAAGCCTACCCATGGCTGCCTCAGCGATGTCCTTGTGCCTGGCACAATGGTGCACAATGTGACCCACTCACTGACTCCTCACCCAAGGCCCCAGGGTCAAGCATACCCCTGCCCCAGCAATGTCCTTGGGCAAAGAATTGGGGTACAGGGCTGAGCTTGTGCCTGCGGTGTGGAGACCCTGAAGACCCTGAGGTGCAGCAACGTGGGGACTGTTTAAAGGCTGCTTGTGATGCGAAGACTGCTTTAGTACTGATGACTTGAAGATATGGGGACTGCTTGCAGGCTGCTTGCAATGCGAAGACTGCTTGAGTACTGATTTCTTGAAAAAGTGGGGACTGCTTGAAGGCTGCTTGCGACACGAAGACTGCTGAAGTGCTGATTTCTTGAAGATATGGGGACTGCTTGAAGACTGCTTTTAGTGCAGACTGTTTCAAGACTGACACAAGACATCGGTCTTGATGATGTAGGGACTGCTTGAAGGCTGCTTGCTTTCTGAAGACCCATAGAAGCAGGGAGTAGATGTAGGGTACTGCTTGGATCAGCTGGCTGGGGGGAGGTGTTGTTGGGGCTGTACTTGTGCTGCAGTGTGAAGGCGCTGAGGAGCAGCAAACAAAAATGTGGGGAAAGCCTGGATCAGGTGACCTGAGGTGGCATCAGGGATGGCATTGATTTTTTTGCAGTGGTGTGGGGATTGCTTGGATCAGGTGGTTTGAAGACGGTTCATTCGTTTTTTGTTGGAGGGATGCAAGAGTCGCTTTGTTTAGTGGCTTATTGATGGCGCTCATACTTGCCCTGCCACACAGAGGGACGCTGCTCTGTTGTGTAGGGGCCCCATCATCTCGAGTCGGACAAATTAGTTGAGGTCCGTCTGTGTTAACGTGCACACTCACAGCCACCAAGCACGCTCACTGCCTAGCTTAAAAAAGCCTCCATTGTCTGGATGTGCAGAAGGCAGGGATTTAGCTGAATTTTAAAGAACCCACAATTGTCTGGATGTGCAGAAGACATTGATATTGATGAATTTCAAAGACCAGACAGCAACCAGATGTTGCAAGCTTGGGTGGAAAGGAGTTCATCTTCTGCTCATTGGTTTATTTTTTCCACAGTTGCCAGACTTTTGTGTGCTTGATGGATTGGTTGCTAATTTGTCACCCCTTTCCTTGATTGCCCAATGCAGGCCTCTTCATCGGTGGCGGAATGGTGAGGTGGCAGGTGCGCTGACAGTTATGTTTCCTAGAGAGCCTGGGCTGCAGAGGTCAAATAGATCACAATAGCAATACGCCTAAGCCAGTTAAAGCAACTGCTCAACTGCTTGTCTGTCCAGGGAGAAAAGGCATTCAGGTGCAGGGCACATACTGTTATGCTATCAGAGTGCTTTGTATGAGGGCAGAGAGTGCAAGGCAACTGGGAAAACAAGCTGTTCAGGTACAACACAGCGCCAGCAGCCAAGGTGCCGTAGCAAGGAATGCTCGGAAATTTTAGATTGGCAGATTCCCTGGAGGATTGTGTGTGTACAGTACCTGATTTGTAGCATGAAATGTGGAGCCATGGCACCCACGGTTTTCCCAAGTCACAATGTCCCATGCAGTCTTTACAGTAATTGAGAGAAAAGAACTGTGTATGTGTTGCACATGGTATATTTTTGGACAGCCGCCATGTGTCAATCGCTGCTCAGGATGCTTTCACATTACCAGTGCTCTTGAAAGGCCCCTCATCAAGAGCAGACCCTGCACTTTCAGTGTTCGCCTTAACCTTCCACTTCTCACCCTGCACTTCCGCTTCTCCTGCACTTCTGCTCCTCACCCTCCACATCCGCCTTGCACTTCTAATTCTCGCTGTGTGCTTTTACTTCTCACCCTGCACTTCTCACCTCATTGCCGGCAGTGATCACACTCATTGTGGCATGCCTGTCTTGTGCCTGTGACTGTGCTCTGCATAATGATCACACTCATTTGGGCATGCCTGTCTTGCGCCTGTGGCTGTGCTCTGCGTAATGATCACACTCATTTGGGCATGCCTGTCTTGCGCCTGTGGCCGTGCTCTGCGTAATGATTTTTGGTGGCACCTGCATTGTAGGCAGCTTCGCCATTCGCCAAAGACGAAGTCCTTCTGTTTCACTCCCCTGAGGGAGTCCCCTCACATGTTCATCTACCTGTCCCCTCTTGCCCTGTTCATGCTTCAAATTATTTGCATCTCCATGGAGGGATGGTATGCATCATTATGGAAAATAATTGGTGCTTCCTTACACGGTAGCTCCTTGCTTGCTGCAACAAATGGAGAAAGAAGGGATGCCCTTTTGATCGTACATGCACCTTTTTTTCTGTTCTGGCTTCATGCGCTTGTGCAGGCTACATCAGCTTGCATCTTCCTTTGCTCCTGGATGGGCTGGTGGTCAAAGGTGTGTATGACTACTTCTGTTTGCTGTGGCTGGTTTCGTTCCATGCAGCCTTTGCCGATATCCTTGTGCTTCTGTGTGCCACCACACGTGTTATGTAGTCTGTCATTTTCTTGTGCTCCTGTGTGCCATTGCTTGTGCTGTCTAGTCTTTTCTTTTCTGTACTCTTGTGTGAATGAATCATGCTGCCTCAAGGAGCATAGCGTCTCTGCAAGCAGCACAGTGTCTCCCTTTTTGTCTTGTGCTCCTGTGCACCATCGTGTATGCTGCCACAAGCAGCGTAGTGTCCAGCATGTTATCATGTGCACATACATGCCGCTCACAAATGAATCATCATGAGGTGAGGGTATGTATCTGGAGTGATTGCCTCCCATTCACGCACTTCGTCTCCCATCAAAGCCTCATCAGGTGCTTAAATGTTTGCCCACAGTTGCTGGATCCCAGGGAAGTATAAAATCTGCAAACCCCATTGCCTGCACCATGGCTTCTTAAGCTTTATTTTGGCTCCTATCAAAGCCTCCGCAAGCGCTGCTATGATGATGTCAGTGCCACCTTGTGAACACAACCTTTCATGCCATCGCTTTTTTTTCCTTTGATGGCTGCTTTTTAGGTGTACCGGGCTTGCGGGGGAGCAGGGGTGAGAAGCACGTAGTTGGTAGGTGGCGCAAGGGTGCTGCAAAAAGTGGCATGCATTTTGTAAGGTGGCGCAAGGCTGCTGAGCAGGGGCGACAAGTACGCGGTCGGCAGGTGGTGCAAGGGTGCTGCAGAAAGTGGCATGCATTTTTCCTAGGTGGTGCAAGGTTCCTGCAAAAAGTGGCGTACATTGTTTCAGGTGTCGCAAGGTCTAAGGGCTCCTCAAAATTGTTGCTGGCTCCTTGTCGCTGGATGCTGTTGCAGGCTGCTCGATGCTAGCTGCTTGTTGTAGGCTGCTTAAAGCTGGCTGCATGTTGCTGGCTGTTCGCTGTTTGCTGCTGGCTAGTTGTAAGGCCCTTCATGCGAAAGTCGTCAGATGGATCCTCGGAAACCTTGCATGATGAGGTCTTTTATTTACTGCACAGACAGATGGAGTGGGCTATGCTTCTTCTTGGGCACCCGCTTGAGGATGCCTGAGAAGTTGTGTGTCCCAAGCTAGAACTTAACATGCAGATGTGATGCATAGCAGGCAGTGAGTAGGGCAGATGCATAGCAGGCAGTGAGTAGGGCAGATGTATAGCAGGCAGTGAGTAGGGCAGATGCATAGCAGGCAGAGAGTAGGGCAGATGCATAGCAGGCAGTGAGTAGGGCAGATGCATAGCAGGCAGTGAGTAGGGCAGATGCATAGCAGGCAGTGAGTAGGGCAGATGCATAGCAGGCAGTGAGTAGGGCAGATGCATAGCAGGCAGTGAGTAGGGCAGATGCATAGCAGGCAGTGAGTTGGGCAGATGCATAACAGGCAGTGAGTAGGGCAGATGCATAGCAGGCAGTGAGTTGGGCAGATGCATAGCAGGCAGTGAGTAGGGCAGATGCATAGCAGGCAGTGAGTAGGGCAGATGCATAGCAGGCAGTGAGTAGGGCAGATGCATAGCAGGCAGTGAGTGGGGCAGATGCATAACAGGCAGTGAGTAGGGCAGATGCATAGCAGGCAGTGAGTAGGGCAGATGCATAGCAGGCAGTGAGTGGGGCAGTTGCATAGCAGGCAGTGAGTTGGGCAGGTGCATAGCGGGCAGTGAGTTGGGCAGGTGCATAGCGGGCAGTGAGTGGGGCAGTAGCACCAACTGCCGGGAGGCACTGCCAGATCTGCCGAATGGAGGACGCAGCACATATGCACGGTGTGGCTGTGCGGCAAATGCAGATCGCCTCTGTTGCAGCAAATGCACCAAATGGTGCAACAAATGTGCAGCGTGGCTGCGCAGCAAATGCATGGTGTGACTGACGCAACGAATGCATGGTGTGGCTAACGTAGCAATTGCATGGTGTGACTGACGCAATGAATGCATGGTGTGGCTAACGTAGTAAATGCATGGTGTGACTGACGCAGCAAATGCATGGTGTGGCTAACGTTGCAAATGCATGGTGTGGCTAACGTTGCAAATGCATGGTGTGACTGACACAGCAAATGTGGAGCGCTAGAAATGCATGCTGCGGCTGACGCACCAAACGCATTGTGCATCAAATGCACGGCGTGGCTGATGTAGACAAGCATGGTGAGGCTCTGCTACCATGGCCAGCAAGCCTCCAGCCTCCCTAATGACAGGATGGGACTCAATGCACAAAAAGACTCGTCGTACACAGGCACCATGAAATGTAATGTGAAATCTAATCCCATGTTATTTTCAGATGTGTCCAAGTGTTGAATCAATTTAGTGCCAACTTCTCTCAGACCCAAATTCTAAGATGGTCTGCAATTTCGACGCTCTGCCCTGCTTCTCATGGTAAGTAGCCAGATGGATCCCCCTGCAGAAGCCACAACTTTCACCTCATCTCCTGCAGCCCGCAACGACCTGGCTGTTGCTGTTCCTTGCATGGGCTTTTGCGCAGACCTTACCTTTCCTACGTTCGATTAGAAATTGAGATGTATTTTGTGCGTGCTTTTGCGCAGACCTGTACCTTTTTGCATCCAATCCTGGAGCACACAGCGCCACCGCCCGGTGTGCAGAGCAGCATTGGCTGCAGCCGTGCTTGGTGGAGGATGATGCCGGCAGACGCTCAGCAGGCGAAACGCGTGCTAGCAACGGCAGCAGCACCAGCAGATATGGAGACAGTGGCACAGCCTCGACAAGCAGCAGCATCCATGATGCTGACAGGTGCTCAGCAGGTATGGCGCAATCAAGCAGCAGCAGCAGCAGCAGCAGCAGCGACAGTGGCGGCGGGAGCAGCAGCAGTGGAGACAGCGATAAAGCCATAACAAGCAGCCACAACAGCAGCAGCAGCAGGTTGGGCCTTAACGGTATCGGCAGCACCCAGAATGAGGACAGCGGCAAAGCCACAGCGAGCAGCAGCAACAATGGCAGCAGCTGTGGGACCAGGACCTTACTCAGTTCCAGCAGCAGCAGCAGCAGCAGCAGCAGCAGCAGCAACGACGGCAGCGACAGCGGCGGCAGTGGCAGCAGTAGCAGCAGTAGCAAGAGGGTGGTGCATGGTGGTGTGCTTTGGCCTCCTGACGCCCCTAGCGCTGCCCCTCCCAGCATCCTACACTGCCAGAGCCTTGACGTGCCAAATGGTGGTAGTGTGGACGCCAACCACGTTCCACGCAGCTTGCAGCATTCTGACAACTACAACCAGCACGCGATTCAAGATCCGAAGCTTTCCCTGCTCCACCTGCCTCATCATCAGCAGCGGCAGAAGGTGCAAGAGCTGCAGCAGCAGGGGCGGCTGCAGCACCTGCGCGTGAGATTAGGGGACACTGAGCACCAGGGTGGTGGTTATGGAGATGATGGGATTGTTGGGGACCAAAGTGCTCCCATCTTGCATCTGCAGCAGTCACAGCCGCAGCCGCCCCTTGGAAGCATGAGAGACGCTCTGCAGCAGGGCAGCAGTGGTAGTTGCGACAGTGTAAGGGTCCATGGTGGGGATGGGGTTGGTGTCAGGAACAACCTCACTTCACATCCACAGCAGCCGTGTCAGCCAGCAGGGCTCCAGTCCAGTATGGTGAATGGTTGTAGGATCTTGCAGAAGGAGGCCAGCGTTGCCTCAGAGCGTGCATCCGGCTCCTCCTCCAACTTCTCCAGCAAATCAGCAGGGCTGCAGCGTTGCGAGGTGGACAATGGCAGGATCTTGCAGAGGGGCTGTGCCGCCTCAGAACGCGCATCTGACTCTGCCTCCAGCAAACCAGCAGGACTACAGCCAAATGAGGTGGACAGTTGGATTTTTCAGGAGGCCAGTGCAGCCTCTGAAAGTGCATCTGACACCGTGTACAGCAATCCTGAGCTGGCACGTTGGGCGCAGCTGCCACTGCCGCAGGTGTGTGTATGTGTGTGAGTATGTGTGCGTGTGCACGCGCGCATGCGTGCACGCACACATATGTTCGTGTGTTGGCAGGAGTTGAGGATGACAGAAACAGGCTGATTCAACTTCGGCGAACAGAATGTGCTCATTTTCAAGTATTTGAGCAGGTTGAATTATTAAGATGCTGGAGCAAAAGATGGACGCAGTGTTCTTTTGTATATCGGAGCATGCTTATTTATGTGCTGCAGCTACTGAAGGCTTGCATGGGAATGAAATCATGCCTGCTTTCGCTTCATGTTATCACAGTCCCTCAAAACACATTTATACCATATAAACCATGCGAGTCAAAAAATCCTTCAATGTGGTTTGTTTGTTTTGTGTG
This sequence comes from Dunaliella primolecta, assembly GCA_914767535.2. Lineage (NCBI taxonomy): Eukaryota > Viridiplantae > Chlorophyta > Chlorophyceae > Chlamydomonadales > Dunaliellaceae > Dunaliella > Dunaliella primolecta. The sequence goes on along the minus strand of OU611763.1, from coordinate 3,925,425 downwards.
TGCTTGTGCACAGGAGCAACCTCTGTGTCATTTTTGCATCACAATCCCTCTGACCACCTCAAGCTGTATTGTTGATTCTCACCTTGATAACAAAGTCATGTGCATGCTCCCTCAGGCGCGCACACGCAGACAAAATCCACTTAAGCGCAAAAAAAGGTGTCGCAAATGGGTTTTTCCAGGATTGCACGTACGGCGTTGAGTTGGAGCTGTTGGTGTGGAGGGACATTACCCAGCAGGAATTGCAGGAGCTGCTTGAAAACCAAGCAAATGTGGAGGGCTGGAGGTAAGGGGCCTCTATCGTTTAGCGCAAGGTATTCTGATGCGACGAGGTTTTGGAAGGCATGCGCTCCTTGAAGTCCAAGGACTGCCCCCTCCCCCCCCGGCTCATCTGGTCAGGAAGGAATAGGGGCGTTAATCAGTTGCGAACACTATGGTGTGGGAAATCCTTCATAGGCAGTAACTCTTTAGGAACCAAGGAGGATGGAAGGCTGGAGGTGATCATTTGAGGGCTTAGGGTTCTCAATTGGCACGAAGCCTGGTTTGCTTTAGGACTGTGAGGTCTGCAAATGTGATTGAATTGAAGTGAGTTGGCCATTACAAGAGCAGCACAAGAACAATTTTAAAGGCAGCACAAGGGCTTTGCTGACATAAAGGAATCAGGTGAAGGTGAGGAAATCAAGTACATGATCTCATGACCGTGGCAAGCCTAGCTCGCGTCTCACCCCTTCCTACCAGGCTTAACTGATGTTGAGGATCAAGTGTAGCATCCTGCAATGCAAGTGCATGCATGATGACAAGACTGCCAAGAGCTTGGCTTGCTTCCTCCCCTCCCTTGGAGTGAAGTGGCGCTGGATTTAAGATAGCTGTGGAGCGCAGCATCCTGCACCTCTAGTGCCCCTACACAACATCTTGTTGTGATTAGTGTGGCATTGTGTGTTATTGCTTTTTTTCCTGTTTTCCTCCTTCATTCATGCAGGCTCGCACTTGACTGCGACCATACCAACCCTCCCTAGAGCTTTGTCATTATTTTTGTCATGTCTTCCCTTGTGTGGGGTGGGTGGGGCGGGGTGGGGGTAAACCGGCAGCAGCCCTCCTTCCAATCCAACCCTCTGCTGTCCACACATTCCATGCCTTTTCCCATTTCAACTTTCCCCCAAGGACACATTCTCAGCTCGAACTTCCAGCCATCTTTCTATTCAAATTCCCTTCTGTGCGCGCAGGGTTGTGCGTGATGGCAGTATCAGTGCCCCTTCCCGAGGCTGCACTGCTGTGGAGGTCATCAGCCCCATTCTGCACGGCACCTCAGGCCTGGCGCAGATCTACAGGTGTGCATGAGTGATCATTTTTGCACATCCTCTTGCTATTGCACGGCTGTGGAGATTGTCAGCCCCACTCTGCACAGCAAGCACCCTGGGCCTGGCACAGACCTGCAAGTGCATGAGTGATCAGGTTTGCACGTCGTCTTGTGGCTGCACTGCTGTGGAGGTTGTCAGCCCCACTCTGCACAGTACCCCAGCCTCTCTAACTGGAAATTGTGTCATTTTGTTGTGTTCCGTGCCTGCATGCCAGCCACCAAGACTGGAAGGAGAGTCGGACGATTCATGAAGGCCACCACCTTAAGCATGTTGTATTATGTGCCTAAGGGGGCCTTTGTAATCGGTTATGAAGTGATCTTTATCTTGATGTCCTCCTTGCCTGCAGGTTGACTTTCATAATTCAAAATGAAGTCAATTTGTACATCATCCTGTCCTCGCTGCCTGCAAGGTGGTCTCTGTGACTGGAAAAAGAGTCACAAACTACACACTGCTTGAAAAATGCTGTACTATGTGCCTGCAGGGTGACCTCTGTGCATGGAAATAAGGTATCAGACTACCTAAGAGTTACAGTTTCATTTAATAGCAGAGCCACAAGCTGTTGAACCATATTGTGCTGTGCGCTTGCAGGGTGAGCTTCGTGACTGAAAATTGAATCACAGGCAAATTGAACTCAATTGTGCTGTGTGCCTGCAGGTTGACCTCTGTGCTGGCCACCCGCCTAGCGCCTGCCAAGAAAGACAAAAAAAAAAGCCGCAAGCTACAAAGTGAATGGAAAATGCTGTGCTTTGTGCCTACAGGGTAACCTCTGTCCTGGCCACCCTCCCAGCAACTTCCAACGCCAGCTGTGCGGTTCATGTGCATGTGGGCGTGCGTGGTGGTTGGCAGCTCAACCACCTGCGGGCCTTGCTGCAGCTCTTCTCCATGTAAGATGTAACTCTGAGGTCTCAGGTGTTACCCATAAGTGCGTCTCAGAGCATGCATTTTGGGGCCTTCTGTGTGTGTGTGTGTGTATGTGTGTGTGTGTGTGCGTGTGTGCGTGTGTGCGCACGTGCGCGCAAGTGGCGGCTAGCAGCAGCTCTTTACCATGTAAAATGTCCGATGTTAAGGGATCCAGGCTCTCTCTGTGAGCATATGTCAGTGAGCGGATTGAGACATTGTTTATCTGTGTGTGTGTGTGTGCGTGTGTGTGTGTGAGGATCTGCATCGGCGAGGCAGCTCATTTCCATACATTTGTGCACTTTAGTTGGCATGTGATATCTCCCCCCATACAGTCACGGACCCAGCCTACTCAAACCCTCTAGACTAGTTGTGGCCCTCAGCCCTAGGTTCCCTTTTTTCTTAATTGAAGACACTCCCCACGGGGGTGCTTTCACTAACTGCATAGTTTCCCTGTACTTAACTAGTTGCTCGGCCCTAGGTTCCCTCTTTTCCTTAATTGATGTGCGGAGTGTTTCCACGGGCTATATTGAAATAGCTTGCATCTGTGCATGCCCTGTTCTTTTCTAGAAGTGGCCCTTTGCTTAGGCCCAACCTTTTCTGCTGGTCAGCAGTTGCCGGCTGTGCAGGCTGGCGTTGTCTTTTCTTATACTTCTCTCTCCTCTCCTATACTTTTCTTTTCTGTGCAGGCTGTGCACAAAGACCTCGCGCTTATTCCATTCGTTCCTATCCCTTCAAAGTCATGGACATGTTTCATTTTGTTCCATCACAACTGCCACTGCTGTCTCAGTCTTACAACTAGATGGACAGGCTGGCACCCTGCCCAACCACCTTGACAGCAGCAGCAGCAGCAGCAGCAGCAGCACTGGGCTGGCGGCTACAGCTATCCCCACTGACTGCTGCACAGTCCTGGGAGCTCTTGCTGTGCTGTTGCTGCCACTGAACTGTTTCTGCCTTTCCCTGAATACGCTGCCGGCATGTGTTGCCATTTTTTGCTGCCTTGAGCCCAACTTTCTCTCCTACCTAAACGGCAGTTGCCCCCCAATTTTTGTAGCAGTGACCAACAACATGAGCCAGTCTCTGCCCGCTGTGGCCATGCCTTCCCTAGAAGTGCCATTGCCAACATGCTTCTTACATTCTATCAAGAAGTCCTAGTACTTGACAACATGCATCCTCTATTCTTGCACCCAGGGGTAACAGAAGTGCCACTGCCAACGTGCATCCTAAATTTTGGCATCAAAGAGTCATAGAAGTGCCATTGCCGACATGCATCTTTGATCCTCACATCCAAGAGAGTTCCAGAAGTGCCATTGCCAACGTACAATCTTCAACGCTCACGACCAAGGGCCCTCACTCGCCTGCGCATGCGGTGCCTGCTTTGACCATGCCTTTCCTAGGAGCGCCATTGCCAACATGCATCTCCAAGTCTCGCACCCAAAAGCCCTCACTCGTCTGCACATATGCTGTCTGCGCGCATGCACCTCTCTGCACATACTTGCATCCAAGGGCCCACACTCGTCTGCACATTCACAGTCCGCGCACACACAATTTGCACACACATGTGCGTACACACTTGCCTGCGCACTTGTCTGTGCATGCTTGCTCCCGCACTGGGCCCCACTTGCCTGCTCCGCAGCAGCAAGAGCCACACTGAGCCTGCACCTGCTGTACTGAGTCTCCACACCTTACACCCTCAATGAGACCACACTTGCCTGCGCACTTGTCTACGCATACTTGTACCCACACTTGCCTGCTCTGCAGCAGCAACAGCCACACTTCTGCTGTACAATTGTCTTGCCTGGGAAGTAAGGGCTCCTTCCAGCGGCCATGCCACTGCAATCAGGTACTCTCATTCACACTGATCCATTTGCATGTGCTTTCATTTCCTTTTGCGACTCCTTTTTAACTCCACTCACATGTAACTGGCATTTGTATTTCAACAGATGGAGGAGCCAAGCTTGGTGCCCCCACCCCTCTACCACAAAGACCAAGCCACTTGGTTTAACATGCAAGCCTTTCTTGGATTCACGCTGCCAGTGTACGCCTCATGCCAAAATTTGCAAGCATCTGGAGCTACCTGGTGACCTATACTGACTACCATTTAGCAGCCGTTCCATTTGAATATTTTAATGCTAATCATGCCTTTCTGCAGAGCCATAAGCCCACGTGCACGCTGGACAGGCTGGTGCCCTTTTCCATGTCTGCCATGCTGCTGCCTCTTTTGCCTTATTGCAGCCATTTTTATGCTATTCATGCCATGTTGCAGCCATGAATACACCCTGGAAAAGCTGGCGCCCTTTACTTATTTTACTTATTGACCATGCTGTAGCCATTTGGCCACTTTTGCCATCTCGTAGCCCATTTTTGATTTGCATGCCACTTTGCTCCCATGAGCCCACCTGCCTCCTTGCATTCACACTTTTGTTGCTTCGCACAGCCATGAGCCCATGCCAGACCGTCACAGCAACAACAACAGAATTTCATTCGCACTTATGTTGCTGCCCATAGCCGTGGACCCACCCCAGACAAGCTGGTTCCCTTCCACTGTCAAGTCAACAACATCATTTCGTTAACATGTCTGTTGCTGCCCATAGCCGTGGACCCACCCCAGACAAGCTGGTTCCCTTCCACTGTTAAGTCAACAACATCATTCTGTTAACATGTCTGTTGCTTCTCATAGCCGTGGACCCACCCCAGACAAGCTGGTTCCCTTCCACTGTTAAGTCAACAACATCATTTCGTTAACATGTCTGTTGCTGCCCATAGCCGTGGACCCACCCCAGACAAGCTGGTTCCCTTTCACTGTTAAGTCAACAACATCATTTCGTTAACATGTCTGTTGCTTCTCATAGCCGTGGACCCACCCCAGACAAGCTGGTTCCCTTCCACTGTTAAGTCAACAACATCATTTCGTTAACATGTCTGTTGCTGCCCATAGCCGTGGACCCACCCCAGACAAGCTGGTTCCCTTTCACTGTTAAGTCAACAACATCATTTCGTTAACATGTCTGTTGCTGCCCAATGCCGTGGACCCACCCCAGACAAGCTGGTTCCCTCACACTGTCAAACCAACAACATCGTTTCATTAACACATTCTTTGCTGCCTGCAGCCATGAGCCCACTTTGGACAAGCTGGTGCCCCCCCATCGACGTGGCAACAACAATCTGCACTGTGTCAGCGTGGCCGCCCCTCCCAGTGGAGGAGGTGGCCTCTCAATTGGGGTGCACCAAGCTACAGACGTGGACAGCCTCATTGCTGCTGCCAACCCGTATGGAAGGTGAGTGTGTGTGTGTATGTGTGTGTGTGTGTGCAGGCGCGCGTTTATTTATGTGTGTGTGTCTGTGACAAATTGACTGACACGGGTACATATGAGATGACATTTTGACTAGCTGTGCTGAAGGAAAGGAGCAGGCTGCTACACGTTGCAGCGCAGCCAGAAATATCAAGACCTACCTACCAGCACTGCCCATTTTCACCCCAGCTGCAGCTACCAGCTACGTCACCAATTTAAACGAGTCCTGCAGGACCAGGCAGAGGCTCGCCTAAACACATGCCTCTCATACTTGCTAGTAGCTCGCTTTTGAGTTTAACAGGTATCAGGTAGACCTTAACCTGTAAGGTCTGCAGGCGGAAGCAGCAAGAGGATGAATCATGCCTGTCAATTCTCCAAGGGTGCCAGTGTTGCACCTTGACTGCCTGTGTGCTCATGTTCCACACCAGTTTCTTACAGGATGGGGCAAAGCATGGCATCTGGCAGTATGCAGTGAAGCCTTATCCTTTACATGCTTATGAAGGACTGGTGCTTCATCAGTCTTGGTACCCAGGCCCCGCATTCGCCACCATCATGGCATGTAGCTCACGCGTCAGCCAGCTCATAAACATCAAGATCAACCACACATGCATGCATGCATGCATACATACACACACATCCCAAGCACATTACCTTGTATGTAGGTGCTACAAACTCAACTTGCGTGCGCTGTCCGAGTATGGCACTGTGGAATTCAGGCACCCAGGTGGGTGGCTTCCTATTATTGGAAAGTAACCAGAATGCAATTTAACAGCCGAGGAAAGGCACCTGGATGGGTGGCGCGTTGTAAAGAAGAGGGGAATTCGCAGATGTTTGCAGATGCCTGCAAACTGGAAAGCTGCTCAGGAGCCCTCAAAGGGCAGTATGTGGGGACTGAGTGCTGCATAGAGCAAAAAGGAGCAAAAAGTTTGCCAGCGAAGTGCAAGCACATGGATGATTTGCCAGTGTACAAGCGGTGGATGAACAAGGGCCTGTAAGCACCAGGTGTACAAAAAGTGTGGATGAACAAGGGCGCTGTAAGCACCAGGTAGAAGGGACTCATAAACACTGGCATACTTACCTGACACATGTCGTTGGCTTTGACCCATCTTTAGGTCAGGTCATCTTGCATGTGCTGAGTTGCAGTGGGCGCCGTTTGTGGACGTTGAGCGCTTGAAAATGGTGTTCCTCGCGCAATTTTTTGCCGTGCACGCATACATTGGTGTCCTCCACCTACTCTTGGTTTGAAGTGTTGCATACAACCTCTATGACCCACAACTCGCGTGCAATGCACTTCCATTGTACTGCACCCCCATCTCTGTTCCTCAGTTGATGTGGCAAGTTCCTTGGTGCCTCTATCCTTAGCTCCCTTGTTCTCTTGCTTCCAAAAGCATGTAAGCTCCTCACGCTGCTTATTAATCGCTTACTGCAATCCCTGATGCATTCTCTGAACGCTCTTACCTTCACTACATGCTTGCAGGCTCCTCGCGCAACCCCAACACACTGTGTGGCTTTGTCGTGCTGTACCTCATGCTGGTGCAACAGGCTGGCCATGTAAGCAACGAGCCTTCTGCAGCCTCAGCTGTTGCAGCTGCCGCTGCCACTGCTGCCGCTGGAGCTGATCCTGCCCACCCGCTCCACAACAAAAACGCTGCTGGCTCATACAGCAGCAAGGATCCTCCCAACCCATTTTCTGACGGTAACGCTACTGCCACTCAAGGAGGGAGGGCAGGAAGCGCGACTGCTGCACATGGGGTTGCAGGTAGACGCGATGTGGGGCTTGCAGGGGTTGAAGCAAGGCAGCCAGGCACAGCAGGGCAGCCGTTTGAAGCAGAACACCTGAGCACTGCAGAAGCGGAAGCAGGGCAGCCGTTTGAAGCAGAACACCTGAGCACTGCAGAAGCGGAAGCGGGGCAGTCAAGCACAAAGTCCAAGCACAGACAAGCATGGGCCAATCACAGCAGCCAGCCTGAGGTACAGAGACCAAGCACAAGAGAGGTTGGGGTTGGGCAGCCGAGCACAGCAGACAGCTTTGCAGACCTGGCAGAGCTCTTGGGCCCTGGCAGCCTGATAGACTGGATGGTTTGGCAGGAGCACTCAATCTCGCATTAGCTTTACAGGCCTGGCAGAGCTGCTGTGCCCTGACAGCCTGATAGATAGTGGATGGTCTTTCAGGAAAATGTATCTTGCATTAGCAGCACCGAGGGTGGCACAGCTTTGCAGGCCTGGCAGAACCTTGGGGCCCTGACAGCCTTATAGAGTGGATGGTATGGCAGGAAAACTTGATGCCTTTGAAGTAATGCCTCTGAAGGCCTGGCAGGGCTTTTGGACCCTGCAGTCCCGTAGGGCAGGTAGTTTGGTAGGAGAACCCAATTCTGCATGAACAGCACTGAGAGCGGATGACATGGCAAGAACGCCATGCATGGACAACATTGTCGCTCTTGCTTTGTTTTCAAAGGATCCGTGACCCATGGATGAGATGGACTGGTGATTGCATCATGAATGGATGCGAAGGGCACTGTCTGTCTGTTGAGTGGACATCAACATGTTGACAGGGAGGGCTGTCCGGGCTCGTAATCTTTTTTAGATGGAAAGCATGCTTTCAATCGCAGAGATGAAATCTAATTTTGTTTCAATTCCAAGGAGTCGACACAAAGGTTGTGTGCACTCTTGTGGCCTTTTGTTCAAGCTTCTAGGTGTTTTCTTGGCCTGCTTAAGTTATGGATACAGAGCTGAACATGTTGCTTTCTTTGGTGGTGACATACGCGAGGCTTGACTGCCTTCTGCACTCGGCGCCGGGCATAGCGGCTATGGCATAGCGACTTTGCCTCCTTCCAAGGTCTGTCACCCTAGCCAGCTCCTGCCAGAGCAGAGGTATGTCCATCTTGTGGAGATCAAATACTGTGAAGACTCCCGGCCCAAGAATCACCTTGAGGCCCCCAAGCAGCAGCATCGTGACCTCTGTCGTGATCTTTCAAGGGCCTCAGCTCAAGTCACCCTTCATACCATTCTTTTTAGGTGTGCGCGGGGTCATCTGCACCCCTCACACTTTGAAGCCTCTTAAAGAGCTTGGTCTTGACACTCATACAGCCACCAGGCTTGCTCTAAAGCTTCATGCCCATTCTTTCCAGTGCGCTTATAAACTTGCTTGCACCAGACACGATTGTGGAAAGACTCCTTCTCTTATCAACAAGATCAGGCACGGGGAAAAAAAGAAAATAGTATGTAGGCAGAGGAAACTCTTCCTACATCAATTAAGGAAAAGCAGACACATTGGCTCAGAAGAGCCTTAAGTTTTCTTCATCAAAGGGTAAGCTAGTGTAAGTCTGGTGGGTTTCTGGCAGTATGCGGCCACAGAGCATCAAAATTATCATGAGTGTGTTTTCAATGGCACGTCTGGTTGAAATAAGTTTGTACCCATGTTGCATATTGCACAGATTAGGCTCAGAGTTTTCATGCAAGTTTGGTAGACTTTTGTGGGTTAAATCCTAGTCTCTTAAACTGATCCAGGGTATGGGCAGTGAAGATAATCCCACCCACACCCAGGAGGATTGTGTGGTTAAGGATACATAGGGAGACCTTCAGCCAGACTGTTCGGCTGATCAGCCTGTGGCTGGTTCACACCAGCCAACAGCAAATCCAGAAGCTCAGACATGAAATCAATAGATCTACATATTTAAAGAAAGGACTGAGCCACACTGTTGGGCTAATAGGCCTGGTGCTGGTACATTCAATGGAAGTTCCAGCGCACGGAGGCGAAAACTGTAACCAGTAAACTGAAGAACCAGGGGTAAAGGAGGGGACAGGGAAAGGATAACTGTTTGAACGAGACTAGAAATTGAAGTGCGAGCAGCAAAAAAATTGTCCAAACGTCCGCCATCTGTGTCCAGACAAGGCTTGCTTGATGTACCAAAGGAGAGTGGTCTTGGCACCTTGAAGTTGTTTGCACAGTTTAATGTGTTATAGCTGCGAGGCTTCTATCTGGGCACCAGCCCTCGTATCTTCACAGTATTTGATTTCTTTTCAGATGATATGAAGATGTTGGATGCTCAATTCATGAAATTGCCTGGTTGGAATTGCGCTGCTCCTTGCCTATCCGTTTCCTCCCCTACTGCGGAGTACCCGATGTGAGAGGGCAGTAAGAACCTGAGATCTATTAAAGTTAGTAGGGCAAGGCTCTTCTGAGCCAATGTGTCCCCTTTTCCTTGATTGATATAGGGAGAGTGTCCTCTGCCTTCGTAGTTTTTTTGCTTAGTAGGGCAAAAAGTGACCCAAATGGTGCCAGGGCGGCTGGAGTTTCTTCTAGCTTGATCAGAAATACTGTCACAAAGAGGTCACTAGAGGTGACTCTGTCACGTTAAATCGTGGTTATTGCTGAATCGTTGCAAAACCTAGGAAAGGAAAGGAAAGGGTTACATAGCTGTACCTGCCTACGAGGGCAGCTTAGCTGAAGCATAAAGAGATGCCTGCAAAACCTAGAGTGTGAGGTGTGACCTGTATTTAAGTGGGGTTCTTTTGTTGGATGCTCTCTCTTATTCAACCTTCTGTTCCACCTTCCATTGAGGTTTGGCGCTGTTTCTATTATCCCTGGCCTTGTGCCAGGGGTGCCTTGTCTCTGATGTAACCCTAACCTAGTGAAGCTCGTCCAAACGCTGTGTCTGCCCCAGACATTCTCTACTGTGTTACCTGCTTGGAGAACAACAAAAGTGCAGTAACGGTGATTCAGCATGACAACTCTACTGTAGGGAGGCATTGTACTACAATCGTAGTACGATTAGAGACTTGCTCAGTGATGTGCAGGTCATGCTGGGCCAGACGGTCCGTACTGCCTACATCCATATACACAAGGTTTGACCCATTGAGCTTCCAATAATTGCTTTCAAAATCATCCTACTCAGTCAGGCTGGCAATGTTGTGACACTCAGTTACCATGTTTTGGATGATGAAGCATTGGCGACCTAAGGGGATATTGAGAGCGCTATCCATGTAATGACTTTCTGGGAGAGGGCATACAAGGCTAGTTGAACTTTTGAAGCATTGCATGTTTTTGAATAGAGAGGGTGCCTGTGCGGCCCTGGAAGCTGAGCTTTTTAATCGGGATGGGATGCAGGGCATGTTTCAGAAGGTGTTGCTACTCAGAAAAAGAAAACTACGTAGGCAGAGGAAATCCTCCCTACATCAATTAAGGAAAAGGGGACACATTGTCTCAAAAGAGCCTTGAATCCCCTCCACCACGAAGACTGCAAAATGAAGACTCTAATGGGGATCAGGAGGATTATTGGAAGCACCCGGCTCCATAACCTGGCTGCGAGAGAAAAAGAAAAGAAAAACTACGTAGGCAGAGGAAACTCTCCCTACATCAATTAAGGAAAAGGAGACACATCATGATTGGCTCAGAGAGCCGTGAGTCCCCTCCACCACGAAGCTACAAAAAGAATATCCTAATGGGGATCTGGAGGGTTATTGGAAGCACCCGGCTCCATAACCTGGCTGCAAGAAGTATTCTTGTTTTCAATAGCACGCCTGGTGGTAACAAGCTTGTTGGCATACATGACAGAATGGGCATGAAGTTTGCGAGCAAGTTTATTGGCGCGTTGGTGGTCAAGTCCCAGTTGTTTAAACTGGTTAAGGGTGTGCTCAGTGTAGCAGGTCCCACCAACACCTAAAAGGATGGTGTGCAGAGTCACACTTTTTGCATCAATGAGTTTCCAGAGGCCTGCATGCTGCCACTGTGCCGCCTCAAGTTGTTGTCCAGGCCTCGTGTTTTCACAGTACTTAATTTCGATCAAGTGCACATGCCGCTGGCTTACATTCAGTTGGTGGGGTGCCTCACGCGGTTGGCTGTTGAGGTCCTCAGTGTGGGGTTGTGTCTGCTCCGTAACACATGATGGTGTGAGCAGGAGGTAGAAGGAGAAGAAGGAGTGAGTTTGGCTTTATAGGGAGTAATCAGTATAGCATCAGGACAGCTGGAGGTGAGTCTAAATCTCTTAGAAAATTTTCTTGGAATGAGGTAAGGGGGTATAATTCTGTTTGATGCATGTGCAGGGATTTGAAGGTTGTGCTGTGCCAACCTATCACCACTCCCTATGTCCATCTTAACCAAGCCTGTTCCCCAAGGGCTTTTGCTAAGAGCTTTGATGGTCATTCTTCCAGCAACATTGTGGCGTTCAGTTTTCATGCTGGAGATAATATGATTTTGACAGCCTGAAAGCATGTGGAGTGCGCTGTCTAATTGATGACAGCCTGTGAGAGGGCAAAGTGGGTTAGTGGACCTTTTGAAGCGAACCGCATGTTTTTGGTTATAGAGGGTGCCAGTGCGATATTGTAAGATGGTGCGCTTCATGGGTGTGGATATACAGGACATGTTCCTAAAGGCATTGCTGATTTTCTTATCTACATGTGGTTACAAACTCTGATAATAAGAGTAGTAGCCTGTTTTGGGGTTGGCATATCCAAGTCTGTGTTTTGTATGCATGTGAGACTTGAGAGCATTTTGAAGATTGGAGAGGTAGGTGATTTTAGGGTTGGGTGCAGGAGCTGTGGATGTGCCAGCAGTTTGTTTGCTTTTTTCCTCTTTAGCTAACCAAAATAAGTGAGAAAAAGGATTTCCGCCAGGGCCTGCGCTAGGGATCCCGGTATCAGCCACATCATTATTGGCTTGGCTTGCTTGATATTTTGCAATAGCATCTGCACATTCGTTACCAGCAATGCCAGCATGAGATTTTACTTTGTAGAAACAAATATTGGTTTGTGAGTTGCTAATGAGGGTAGATATGGTTTTTAGGACATCCCCTTGAATATGTTGTTTGTGCTTCTCTGGGTAAATAAGTTGTTTACGTATTTGATGAAGAGAGGTGAGACTGTTTGAAGCAATGTGTGAATAAGAGTGTGTGATGGCAGCAGCAATTGCTGCTAATTCAGCTCGACATATGGTGTTGGTAATTCCAGCACCGTTGGGCTCGACAAAACTTATGCTGTCAGTGAGAGGGCAGTAGACGCCTGCTCCAATTTCTTGTTTGCTATTCTGGATTTGACAACTACCATCAGTGTAAGCCCATGTCCTCCAGTCAGGTACTTTGAGCTTGAGGGTTGGACTAGATTGGTTAGGTACAAAAAGTTCTTCCTGATTACCTACGTGTGGGGAGGTAAGATATCTAGATATTTGTTGTTTGTCAGAGGGGAGGCGTTGGCAATTATTGAATCCAGGCATATCAGCATGCATTGTATTGAGAGTAGAAAGGGTGCCTATACTGCGTCGCTTCCAGTTAACTTCTGGACCAGAAGTTCTGGTACAGCCGAAGTCAGGCCTTGTAGCCAAGCTGGGTTATGATTGTTTAGATAAATCCTTGCAGCTGTGTTCCAGACTGCAATAATTTGTAGGTCCCAGGTGTGCTGAGAAAGGGGTATTTCATGGTTGATGGAGGATTGTGGATCGTTGTAGCAAAGTTTAGTACGAGCGATGGAACCAAGTTCACAACAGAGATGTGGATAGGCAGTGATGAGTTTGGAATAGGGGTTAGTATCATGTGTTGTCCCCATGCAGGGAGGAATATGAAAGTAGCAGTGGCCTCTGTGTTGAGAATGGCCGAGCCTCAGCTAGACTGAGTAGATAGCATGGCGTAAGGCCTGAGTCATAGCTTCCTCGGTGTAAATGGGATGGCAGACAGAAAAACCGGAATATCTGGATGAGAGGGAGTTATGATGGGCACCAACTTTGAAAGAGAGTGTCTCGGGGGTCAGTGCTCCAGTAGTGTTGGTATTGTGGGTTGTGGCCCAGTGGGGAGGCCATTTTTTCTTGAGTTTCCGGGGCCCATTTTTTAAGGGCGGCGTGGATGGGGGTTGGCAGGGCCCGCGAGAAGGAGTCTTTAATCTTTTTACTAGCGTACTTGTTTTCTAGTATAGTCTTGCGAGCAAGGAGCCCCTGCAGCTCAGATGCAAAGCTAGTAGGAGCAGGTGTTATGGCTTCATGCAAGCCTGCAAGCTTGGCCCTATAGAAAGCCTTGTAAAGGATTTGAAATCGGCTAGGGGTTATCATCCCAACACATTTACCTTGTGTGTTGTAAATGCATGCCATGTATGCTTTGTAAATTTCTGGGAGGAAAAGGGGAGGTGGAGCACGAGGGTTGGGGCTTTGTGATTCAGTGTCTAGTGATGTTTGATTGGGGTTATGTTTTACTTTGTACTTGACAAGGTCAAGATTATGCAGCCAAAATTCACTGCAACCAGTGGGTTTAATGTCTAATCGTGGGTTGGTGGGGTGTATGTCTAAGGTAATTTTATTGCGTAGTTCTGTGTCTAGTTTTTGCCTCCAAGTGTTAATAGCGTGAGGCTTATCAAAGCCTTGTGTTTCAAGGTTAGAAAGGACAGAGTCTGCTGTGGGTCGGGAAAGGTCTGGTTCGCCCTGCTTGGCTTCAAATTCGAGCAGACGCTGTTGGAATTTAGGCCAGGTCTCTTTAGTTTCCTCAGGCTCCCAGGAGGGCATCCAAGTGACCTTTATGAGCTCCTCTCTAGACTGGCATTCTCTGTCAATTTTCTGTGCATTGTTAAGGCCTGCGCAGGCAGGACAAGCCCATGTGTCAGCTGCATCTATCTCTTGTCTCTGCCCATCAGTATAGCAACCAAGTTGTTTCATGCATTTCCAGTGGTACGTTTGTTGGCAAACATCACAGATATACATATCAAGGTAAGGAGGTTCAGAGTTAATAGGTTCATAGCCACCATGGTAATTGCATATTTGGCAGCAAGCACACTCAATATCAGTGCGAGCAGCAGTTGAGGTAGTTGCAGGCTGAAGGCCAGCTTTCTTGAAGAAAGGCAGGGCCCACTTCTCAATAATCCTTGGGGCAAAATGGGTGTGGTATTGCACTTGATGGTGAATGAGGCTTCTCCATCTGTCTTCTTTATTGACCGTGCAGTTTCTCCAACCATCTATATGGGTTATGTCAAAATTATGGTTATATATAGCGTTGATAGCATGGCTAGCTGATTTTGCTTTTGTAAGCTTGCGGACTGAGGTTTTCTTATAATTCCAGACCTCACAGGCTTGGCATAGCGAGCTGAGGGGGTTGATGACAGGAGGGGTCAGTTCTGTCTCTATGTGAAGCAACTTTTTCTTTTTTTCTTCTTCCCTTCCCTTCAGTTTCTTCTTTTGCGTCTGCTCAGGTTCAATCAGGTTGTGCTTTAATCCAGCTGGACATGTGTAGAGGCATCCCAGATTGCCGGTGCCCCCCTTTCTTTGTGCGCTCCTGTGGTTAAACATTGGTTTTGCATCCTGTGGACATACCCCTTTTCTTTGGTTTCCTCGTTTACAGTTTCCGCCTCCGTGTGCTGGAATGTACCAGCACCAGGCCTATTAGTCCAACAGTGTGGCTAACAGTCCATTCTATAAATCTTGCAAAAAGAAAAAGAAAAAAGAAAAAGAAAAAACTACGTAGGCAGAGAAAACTCTCCCTACATCAATTACGGAAAGAGAGACACATTGGCTCAAAGAGCCGTGAGTCTCCCTCACCAGAAGATGAGAGGGGAGTTAGTGTGGATCAGGTGGGTTTCTGGCGGCACGCTGCTCCAGGGCACCAGTGTTATGATGAGTGTTCTTATATTCAATGGCACGTCTGGTAGAGGTGAGTTTGTGCGCAAATTGTACAGAATGGGCATGGAGTTTTCTTGCAAGTGTTTCAGATCTCTGTGAATCGATCCCTAATTTTTTAAATTGATCAAGGGTATGGGCAATGTAGATAGTCCCACCCACACCCAGGAGGATTGGGTGGATAGTAATCTCTGTACCTTGGAGTTGTTTGCACAGTTCGCTGTGTTGTTGCTGCGAGGCTTCTAGCTGGGCACCAGGCCTCGTATCTTCACAGTATTTGATCTCTATTAAGTGAATATAGCGGGCTGGAGTTGTACTAGTCCCCATACTGCGCAGTACCCGGTTTAAAGGTGAATTGGGTGGTCTGTTTGGGTTAGTTGGGTGAGGAGTGACCAAGATTGCATCAGGGCGGCTAAAGTTGCGTCTGGTTTGAATAGGAATCATGGGTTTGAACAGGTTGGAAGGTACAGCTCGATTAGAGACTTGCTCAGGGATCTGCAGGTTGTGCTCGGCCAAACGGTTTGTGTTGCCCGCATCCAACTGCACAAGATTGGCCCCATAAGAGCCTTCACTGATCAGTTTCAAAATCATCCTGCAAGCAATATTGTGACGCTCAGTTACCATGTTACGCATGATGGGGCATTGGCAGCCAGATAGGATGTGGAGAGCGCTATCCATGTGATGGCAATCAGGGAGAGGGCATGTCAGACTAGTGGATCTTTTATACCGGACTGCATGTTTCTTATTGTATAGGGTGCCTGTGCGGTATTGGAAGACAGTGCGTTTCATTCGAGTTGAGAGACCGGGCATGTTCCAGAAGGCATTGCTAATGTTCTTGTTTACGTGAGGTAGCAAGCTCTGGTAGTAAGTGTAGTAGCCTGTATTCTTGTTAGCATAGCCCAGCTTGTGCTTAGCATGCATATGGGATTTCAGAGCATTTTTAAGGTCTGGGAGGTAGCTCAGACGGGGAGAAGAAGGGTTGGTATGATTTGGCCTAGGATCTGCCTTTTTACTAGCCAGCCAGGTTGTATTGTGGAATGGATTTCCTCCTGGGCCAGCGCTAGGGAGACCAGTATCAGTTAGGTTGCCATCTTTGAGGGAGGCCTGGTACTTAGCAACCTGATCTGCACATTCATTTCCAGCTATTCCAGCATGAGACTTGACCTTGTAGAAGAAGATGTGGTCTTGAGAGGCTCGGGCAAGGTTTGAAACCTTTTCCAGAACATCTCCCTGCACATGATGTCTATGTTTCTCTGGGTACAGGATTTGCTTTCTAAGTTGGTGAAGTGAGCTGAGGCTATCTGTGGCAATATGTGTATAATCATGAGTGAGCGCAGCAGCAATGGCAGCCAGCTCAGCTCTTCCTATGGTATTGGTAATGCCAGCGCCATTAGGTTCGACTAGTTTTTGTGAGTCACTCATAGGATGGTACACACCTGCCCCTATAACTGTCTTGCCGTTCTTGACCTGGCAGCTGCCGTCGGTGTAGGCCCAAGACCTCCAGTCTGCGACTTTAAGCTGGAGGTTGGGGTGGGATTGACAAGGAGCTTGGACAGTAATGTCTAAGGCAGATCTTTGGGGGCCCTTAGAAATCTGTTTTATGTCTAAGGGGAGTTTTTCACATTTCCTTATTCCGGGCATCACTTTATGCCTTGTATTCTGGATGGGGTAGTTACTAACATTCCTAATACGTTATTTCATTCTGATGGCTTTGGCTAAATCCTGAAGCCAGGTACTATTCTGGTTATTCAGGTGGACCCTTGCAGCCGTATTCCAGACTGCAATAATTTGTAAGTCCCAGGTTTGCTTGGGTAGGGCAGTTTCCTGGCTGACCCAGGATTGGGGTTTGTCATAGGTAAGTTCGCAATCAAACTCGAGATGGAGCACATGCTGTTTTAATTGTGCTAATGAACATGTTTGTTCTTTGCGCTGCAAGTATCACGTGCTTTTTGTACCTTACTTCCAAGATCTCTCTGAGACGCAACCTTTTTTGCTGCATCAAGTGAGTTCTCAAGTTGTTTCTCAATTTCTTCATCAGCGAACTGTGACCTTTGTGAGGCTGATGACGATGTCCAGGATGAACAACATGTCCTCTTCCATTGCACACATCCCCAGGTGGTCTCTCTCCGCAGGAAATATGCTCCCTTGTTCTCACAGGCAGAATCTCATGATGTGTCTGCTTTTTTGAACCAGAACAACAATAAACTTCCTTATTTCCTTCATGAATTGATTGCCTTTTATGAGCAGGCTAGCAGTCGCACTTCTTGACTGAAGGCCTTATCCTTGTAAACCTTGTAAACCTTCATCAGCGAAACACTAAGCTTTTCTTCTTCGTGTCTTATGGAAAAACAAACCTATGCACCCCTGCCTTGGTATCTTTTTTTGGATTTGCCTAAGCAAGTTATTCGTAATGTGAGCAGCCAAACGACCTGGCTGAAGATCACCCCCCATTGTAACCATTGTAATAGGACGAGAAACATGTTCTTTTCTACTGCAATTGCTATGAGTTGTGTGAGCTGCGCAGAAAATACAAGGACCTGTTCATTGATCTTTTTAAACCGTTACACACTTTTGCCCAGCTTCCAAACACTGATTTTGTTCCTTTCTTGGCGAGCTTTCACGTTGTGACTAATCTTGAGGTCAGTGTTTTTCTAAATCAAGACTCGCACAGATTTTCAAAATTTTTGTCTGAACTGGTTTCAATTTTTGATGCTGGATGAGAATGTATCACCAGCAGCCGATCAGCCAGATTTTCGGGCTGTAGGCCAACCCCCTTGTAACCCTTTGTAACCCTTTGTAACCATTGTAATGTGAGCAGGTTCCAGCTTCGTGCTCATACTTTGAAAGTTGAATCGGCTGTTTGGCAGGATGATGGTACCTCTGTGTGTGACAGGTGTCCTTGCAACCAAACTCAAGATGAAGCACATGTCCTTTTTAACTGTACTGATGAACACGTTTGTACTCTGCGCCGCAAGTATCAAATGCTTTTTGAACCTTACTTCCAGGATATTGTTGAGATGCAACCTTTTTTACTGCATCAAGTGAGCTCTCAATTTGTTTATCAGTTCCTTCATCAGCGAAACGCAAAGCTTTTCCTTTTTGTGTCTGAGCTTATGGATTTATTTTTGGCTGGCAGAGACCAGCCACAAGCCGATCAGCCAAACGACCTGGCTGAAGGTCACCCCCCATTGTAACCATTGGCAGGATGATGGTACCTCTGTGTGTGACAGGTGTCCTTGCAACCAAATCCAAGATTAAGCACATGTCCTTTTTAACTGTACTGATGAACATGTTTGTTCTCTGCGCCGCAGGTATCAAGTGCTTTTTGAACCTTACTTCCAGGATATTCTTGAGACGCAACCTTTTTTACTGCATCAAGTGAGCTCTCAATTTGTTCATCAGTTCCTTCATCAGAGAAACGCAAAGCTTTTCCTTTTTGTGTCTGAGCTTGTGGATTTATTTTTGGCTGGCAGAGACCAGCCACAAGCCGATCAGCCAAACGACCTGGCTGAAGGTCACCCCCCATTGTAGCCATTTGTCCAAGTTACAGAGGGATGGAGCTGCAGGGCGATTCCAGTACCTCGTCAATCTTAAGTCGATGAAAACCAAAATTGCATGCAGGATCAAATGAAAGCCTTCAAGGACAGGGCTTGTCCTCAGTAAACATTAAATCCAGAAAATGTGCTGCAAAGCAAAAGACACTGCGCGTCATGATCAGCTGAAATCTGAACATAACCAACAACACAGAAGCCAGCAATAGGCGCTGGCCATTGTGTAAATTATGGAGAAATGGTTGCACAATGCTTTGCCTGGCGCACGACAAAGAGAAATCTTATTTGCACCGTTTCAAAGTTGCTCACGTCCCACTCCCCAAACCAATTTTTAAGGTATTCAAAAATGGGAGGGTTGCCACAACTTCTCTACAGACACATCACTTGGCGGAAAAAAGAAATGAATTTTAGAATGGGACAAATGGGACAAAAATGTTGACAAAGGCCTAGCCACACAAAATGGCCACAAAATTTCACAATGTCTGATGCCAGCATCAGGAAAACAAAAATGTTTGTCGCTCCAGGCAACTTATGAGTAAATTCAAGACTTGCCCCTTACTTTTACTTCACGTCCCCAAGGTTGTGCGAGCTTGTAAAGCAATGCCACACCATTGCCTTTGAAGGCAAGACAAACAGGCACTCTCAAGGCATCAGGAAAAATGTAATCGGCACTGTAAACTAGGAAATGCAACCTCTTGCTCATGCCCTCATGCAGCGAGCATTAGCTTTGTGCTGCATGTTGCAGGCACCCCTACAAGAACTCCTGATCACTCCTTCCTCAAGTGAAGAAGTGAAGAAGGAGACGTGTATGTACAAACCATAGCCAAATGCTACCCAAATGACAGAATCCAAAACTGAGGCCAACAGTGATATGCAGACTTGCCCTAGTCCATGCCATAAATACAAGTGTTTCAGAGCACAGCATCCCAGCTGATTATATGTGTTTGGTGTAGCAGCATGGGCTTACAGGATAAATGCCCATGTAGGATGAAGTCTCTTGGGCTGCAAAAAAGATTCTTCGACTGTTACCTTTCTTCCCATTCCACACCATTCACATCAAGTTATAAGCTTAAAACATCCCACTTGCGCACAACCAGGGCCAAGTGGGGCAGACAGAACACAGGCAGTCCCTGAAAAATGGGTGGCTGAGTGTTGAGAGCCCTGCAAGCCATCGTTGTCTAAAATTGAGCATTCCTTCCAGCTCCATACGCCTGCTATCTTTTCTAGCCGTCACCCTGGCATACCTCTTGGAATCCCTGACTTGGTTGCGCTAGTGTGTAACAGGGCGGCAGATATGAATAAATGTGCAGTTTCTAATGTACACAAGAATGACGCAACCAAGAATGAAATATGAGCAGAAGCGACTCTTCTTTCTGCAAACCTCCCTCTCGCGAGAGCGGCAGATGAGACCTCTGCAAACCTCTACCTCTATATAGCTTTTGTCCTCAGATGCAAGCATATGGTGGTCACCATCCTTTGCTACCCGACAAGGCGACTGCCAACAACGACTCAGGCTGTCACACAACAAACTCCAGCCGACCATGCACTCCTTAAAGAGGGTCCTGTAGATATGAAGCGAGTAGATCATGTCCATCCTATGTCTTCCGCAAGTTGCTCCTGGACTATAACCACGTATGGGGTCGCACGCGCTACACCTCATGACACTCATCAATGCACCATTGCCACCTCAGACTCTGAGTGGAGGCACCTGCTTACAACGAGGAGAAATCCCCACCCACAATCACCATTTGCGGCTCCCAGTTGACTGGGTGAATCCTGCTGCCGCTGCTGCCAGTCACGCTTGCAGGCGGCCACACAGCAAAGTGTGACTGATCCTGCAGCTGCAGCGGCTTGCAGGTGTCGTCTCCTGCTTGCCTCCTGGAGGTCAGCATTCTGTTGTCCACAGAGCTGTCCATTTCGCACACTGGGCGTGCTTGCAGGCCTTGCATGCCTTCCACCAGATCAGGTGGTGAGGGCCTGGTGCTCAGATCACCCAGATCGCCTCGCATGCCCTCCATCAATCCAACTGGCAGCTCGCTGTGCGCGCGCACCTGCGCCTGGTTGTCTGAAGGATGCGCTTGCGCTTGTTGGTCCAAAGCAGCAGCAGTTGCATCTTCCGCAGCAGCATCCCCCGCAGGAGCGCCTGCACGACCCCTGCCGTCATGAAACCCGCCTTCACAATGCTGCTGCTGCTGCTGCACAGCTTCGGTTGCAAGGCAGAGTGCATTGGTGACGCCCTGCTGTGTGTTGTGGGGGTGAATGGGCGGCAGCTGCTGCTGCTGCAGTTGTTGGGTGTCGGGGGCGTGGCTGGTCTGGAACAGCTGCTGCCGCAAAAGCTGCTGCTGGGCCAGCAGGTGGGATACGTCGGGGCCAAGGAGGTGCTCTGTGCTGCTAGGGCCAGATGAGGATGGTGGCGTCTCCAGCGCATCAGCTGGCGTGTCTAGGGACCTGTGTGTGTGTGTGTGTATGAGCGCGCACGCGTGTATGTCACATCATGCATCTGCAAGAAAAAAAACTTTCACAAGCACTAGTGCATGCAGCTGGATCTCCCCGCGCCAGGGCATGTGAAACAGACTTGACAAGCGCAGGGCGCATCTGCTCCACCAAAGCTGACAGTGCACGTGCAGGGTTCGTCCAGTCCACCAGAGTTGACTTCACAAGCGCAGGGCGCATCCACTCTACCAAAGCTGGCAGTGCAAAGTGCAGAGGGTAGGGACAGCCCCTTTATGCACCTGAAGGCACCGTGCAAGGTGCAGAGGGTAGGGACAGCCCCTTTGTGCACCTGGAGGCACCGTGCAAGGTGCAGAGGGTAGGGACAGCCCCTTTGTGCACCTGAAGGCACCGTGCAAGGTGCAGAGGGTAGGGACAGCCCCTTTGTGCACCTGAAGGCACCGTGCAAGGTGCAGAGGGCAGAGACAGCCCCTTGGTGCACCTGAAGGCACCGTGCAAGGTGCAGAGGGCAGAGACAGCCTTGTGTGCACCTGAAGGCACAGAAGGTCAATCTTGTAAGGGTCCATCCTGGCTTGTCTAGGTAGTCAGCTCACCCACCCACTCCCTCCATGCAAATCAGGTACCCACACAAGCACACACCTGCGTGGCCGCCACTTTGACATCATGCTATCCGCGTAGCGCCAGGGGGGCAGCTGTGTTGCTTGTTGCTGGAAGGCCAGGGCCATTTCCTTGCACAGGAAGCGCACCAGAGGCTCCACCGCATTTTCCTGCGAGTTCATGGCATGAGAACATGGTATGAGGAAACCAGCTAGGTCTTTCAAAAGTAATACGCAGGATGTCATCCCCCTGCACAGGGAGCGCACCAGCGGCTCCACCGCGCTTTCCTGCAAGTTCCTAGTATGAGAAAATGAGCAAGGTTTTGACAGCGATGCAAGGGGATGATGTTGCCATTCCCTTGCACAAGCAGCGGCTCCACCGCGCCCTTCTGCAAGTGTACAGTACGATAAAATGAGCATGGCTTGAGAGCAATGCACAAAGATGATGGTGCCATCCCTTGGGAAGCGCACCAGCGGTTCCACTGCGTTATCCTGTAAGTTCATGGCAATGACAAAACAGGAGATTTTGATCGCAATGCTAACGGATGACTGTGCCATGCCTTTGCACAGGCAGCACCCCAAGTGTCCCTCCTTCCAAGAGCAATAACAACTGGAGCGATGCAAGCAGTGATCAGAAAGAAAATTCTATACTGTATAGTCTATACAGGATCCCAGCATACAGAAAGCAAGGTGAACAGGAGTGCAGTATTTGCTCTTGCATCTCCCTTGCTCAGCATCACCTTTGCCCTGCAAAGAACACACGCACACACACACCACTCACACCCATGCATCCCCCCCCCCCCCACACACACACACACACACAGAGCACATGTAATCCAGAGGCACTCCTCACCTCAGCACACGTAATCCAGAGGCACTCCTCACCTCTGCAATGTGCACTCCTCGCCTCAGCACATGTAATCCAGAGGCACTCCTCACCTCTGCAATGTGCACTCCTCACCTCAGCACATGTAATCCAGAGGCACTCCTCATCTCTGCAATGTGCACTCCTCACCTCAGCACATGTAATCCAGAGGCACTCCTCACCTCTGCAACATGCACGCGTGGGAGGCAATCCAGCAGCACAGCATAGCGCTCGGTGGGCTTTGCGATGATGAACTGCTCCTTGAACGCCAGGTCTATGACAAAGGAGCGCCCTGCAAGTGCGTTGGAACGCCAAATGGGTCTTGCATTCTTGTAGCCAGCCTCGGAGCAGTTTAGATGCCTTTTGTTGTTTCTCCGCGTGAGACACCAAGGACAATGTGCCAACAGGTGCTGGTTCCTTCCGAGTGTCGTGCTCACAACTTTTTCCTCGCAAATCTATTTTCTTAATTGGCGAGGTGAAGGGCAAGGGCAGCATACACTTTTTTGTTCACACATAATCAGGTAGCAGGCTCTTACTTACTCCCCTCGCAGCAAGGCAGCAGACTCTTATTGGCGCCGCATGTAAGGTAGTGAAATTCCATTTCCTCTCCACCCTAGATGCAAGGTTTGCTTCCAGTTCACAGTACCCCTGTCCTATTGGAAAATCATGATGTGACTAGACCTAAGCGCCCTTTAAGTTGAGGTCACTAACTTACAGGGATACATTTAGTGCGCCACAGTAAACCCTCAACATCACATTCCCCCTGTCCCACAATCTGTTTTTTCTTTTCACCATTGGAAGTTTTACTGGTCTGCATGTCGTTGAGCCGAAGCGGGAAACTCTCATCAGCTAGTAATTAGCTCCCTATTACACCCTGTTGTGCTCTCTCGTCCGCTTGCCAGTGCAGCATGTACACCACACAGTCTGCACGTCCAGCATCCCCATTATTCGCCCTCCCATAAAGAAAGAAAACAGGGGAAGTCACAAATTTAATAAAAACCAACAGAAAGGCACTGACAGTGGCCTGCAACATGACGCTGGTGTTCACAAACCCCTTTGCTAGTGAGTCATGCAGACGAAATTGAGTGCAAGATTCCTTTGCCAAACAATTGTGAACCACCAACCCATCCATACACACCTGATAATTGAACAGTAAGAAATGTGTGTCGCAGGTTGCGCAGGCAGCTTCGGCCTTCACCCCCTCCTAGGGCTGTGCGCACACGCATATCAGGGTAGAGCGGGCTCAAGCGCGAGGCCAGCTGGTGGGTGTCGTCCGCTGGGCTGTCAGTGAATATGCAGCCCTGTGCTGCCTGCTCCACATCCTCTCTCAGCTGTGTGTGTATTGTGCGTTTGTGCATGTGTGTCTGATCAATGATCACTGATCATGCTTTTCTGTGCGTCGCGACAGTAAGTCATTGTCAAGACGTGTAAGCCAGTCATGTGAGCTCTTAACAAAACATGTGCTTACCTCCAACTTTCATGTGCTTCCCTGCAACAGCCCGGGTGTTACCCTGTTTCGTACCAGCTTGTCCAGGATTGTAGGACCTACAATCCTTTTTGTTCTACAACTCCTACAACCCTCTTTGCAGCGCGACTCCTGTGCTGCACTCCTGTGCCGCAAGTGTGCTTCCCTGACACACCTGACTAGTTCAAAGTTCAAAACAGACCCAAGCTCACACATGTGCTGCTTAGAGTGCAGCATCCATGCGGGAATGGCTGTACACACCTTGCCCTCCTCTTCAGAGCCTGGTAGTAGGCACAAGTAGATGGTTTCAGCTGTATGAAGGTCCAGCACCGACTCCTTGCTGCCGTCACTGCCCTCCATGTCCTTCTCGCCCTCCATCTGCCATAAGGAGAGGAAGAGCAGGTGCGGTGTGACGTTCCGTGCACCTTCTGGTCAGCGCATATGCTTGCACGAGCTCCCATAGACCGACACGCACGCCGAGACCTTTGATGCCGTCCTCCCCCTGGCAGCATCAGTTAGAACGCTTACCTCGATGTCGAAGAGCATGGATGGCACTCTGCTGTGCCCAGCCTTGGGGCCCATCCCAGCAATGGTGATATTTCTTTTCAGCGTTTTCCTTTGTTGTCCCAGCAGGCCAAGCGCTGAGACAATGGTCATCTTGGCATGCTGCTTGGCATCCCCCGTACTGCGACAAGTCGCAGCGAAGCGGGAGGAGGGCACTCCGTGCTGTCGTCCCTCTTTATCTTCGTTCATCCTTATCTATGATGCGTCCGATTCAATTTGCCTGTAAATGTGTATACATTTAAAGATTCGGTTCATGGTAAGGTAATGAACAAATATCCGGTCCACATCAGCCTGGCTTAGATTCTCAGACAGAAACTGCTTCGCTGAGTTGGCACGGAAAGATCTCTGCAGGCCGGAGCCTGTAAACACAGTTTCACTGTGTGAACTGGAAGGGACCCGGTCCAGGGACAGCTCTGTAGCTTAGAGAACTTGCAGGTGAGTCCCAGACCAAGCAGATTTATACAGTGGATCCTAACTAGGTCTCTTGAGTTCAACACACAGGCAAATTTGTGGATGAGATCCTGTTTAGGTCTCCTGAATTGTACACACCTTGCCAACGGATCCAGGGGGCCTTATCACGCCAGCCCATCTACGAAGGTGTTGGCACAAGGTCTAAGATACGCATCTGCCGAGCATATGCATGGTTACCCACGTATTACATGCATGTAATACGTGGGTAACCACGAGCTGTGTCCAACGCACCTCTTGGGGCCAGAGCCAGATGCCTTTTTAAAAGCATGATCATGTAACTTCAATTGTTCCTCCAAAGATTGTGTATGCCGAATCAGGCGTTGTGGCTTCCTAAATGAGTTATTACGTGACAAAAAGCGCACCAACGGCCTTCTTTTTTATTTCAACCAAGCACCATGAAACTGCATTTGGACGTGGATATATACATGTAAATGTGAATATATATACATATTCAAATATGAGCTAACTTTAGCAAAGTAATTCAGAAAGCAGACCCATTTTACCCCTGAATTAATCCAGAGCAGATAATTTGCATGTCGACTTCTTCATGCTTTCTTGGAAAAGAAAGCATAAAAGAAAGACTAGGAACAATTAAAATAGTACATACATACATGATGTAGGTGGAGGAAAACTCTCCTGGCATCATTTAAATTTTCTTTAAATTTAAAGAAAAAGTGGTATACTGGCCCAGAAGAAGAGGCACAACTTACTTGAAGCCCCCCTCCACCACAGAGCAGGAACAGAAAAGGCTAATGGGGATCTGGAGGGTTGGTGGAAGCACCCGGCTCCAGAACCTGGCTGTGAGGACTCCTCACAGGCTCCTTCTCCTGCTCTCCACCGCCACGCGCCCAGCAAATCCTACCCCATAAGTCCCCTGAAGATGAAGTGCATGTCTGGTATTATTGATAATTGTTATTGTTTGGATAATATGGTAACTTGATTTGGAGACCAATGATTTAGCCTTTTGCCAGGTTGAGCCCAAGTTGATAAGAATTCTAATGGTGTAGTCACTATAGATGGTGCCTGTCACACCAACTAAGATGATGTGCAAGGTCACCTTGTTGTTCCTGTTGGGTTTTCTTGAGCTGCAGTTTTGAGCCTGGTCATAGTGCTGGCATGCTGGGGAGTTGCAGCTTCCAAATTTTAAAAGGGTTATGTGGACTAGAAAAGAAAAGAACAGACTACGCAAGCCAGGTCCAGCTGCGTGCATTAAGGAAAGGTCTCCTGACTAGCAAGCTAGCTAGGGCCTCACCGAGTGGACTTTCTTATGGCTGACCTCTGTGCACAGGGTGTTGGAACAGGAGTGCTCCAGCAGGAGACCAAGTGGACCGTGGTGCGGGACTGTGCTTATTCCTGTGGGCCTCATACTTTTTCCTGGTCGTTGATTTATTGGCTGAAACATTGTACTAGACTTTTCAGGGTGGTGGGTTTTTGGACAATTGTTGCCTTATCAAGGTTGCTCTGCTGAGCGCTTTCCAGGTTTGCTACAGCCTGTAGCAAACCTGAGGTGCTTTACCAGCCTGGTATGGACCTGAGGTCCATATCAAACCTTCTGCATCATTATTCATGCTTAACTGGACTTTTACTTGATCATGTCCCTGATGTTCTCCAGTGGGTGCTAGACAGAAATGTTCACTTGTTGTTAACCTTGTGAAACTATGGTTGAGAATGTTTCACCAGCGACCGATCAGCCAGAGATGCAGGCTGTAGGTTAACCAATGTTCCCTCAGGCTGCCAAAATTAAATCTTCTCCAGGATGAAAATTGAACGCCACAATATTGCTGGAAGAATGATCACCAAAGCTCTTAGCAAAAGCCCTTGGGGAGCAGGTTTGGTTAATACAATCCTAGGAATGATGATAGGTTGGCGCAGCACAACCTCCAAATCCCTGCACATGCATCCAACAGAATTATACCCCCTCACCTCTTACCACGTAATTTTCCTAGGATATCTAGACCCAAATCTAGTCGTCCAGATGCTATACTGATTACTCCTTATCAAGCCAAACCCACTTCTTCTTCTCCTTCTTCCTCCTGTTCACACTATGCGTTACGCAGCAGAAGCAGCCCCACACAGAGAACCAGCGTGACTAACCACGTGAGACAGCCTCACCAACTAAATGCAAACCAGCGTCACATGCACTTGATTGAGATCAAGTACTGCGAACACACAAGGCCTGGACAACACTCAGAGGCGGCACAGCGGCAACACGCAGACCCCTGCAAACATATTAATGCTAAAGTAGTGACTCTTCACACCTTCTGGGTGTTGGTGGGACCTGCTATAGAAAGCATACCCTGAACCAGTTAAAAAAACTGGGACTTGACCAACAGCGTGCCTTGAAACTTGCTCGCAATCTGCATGCCCATTCTGTTAAGTATGCTCATAAACATGTTACCACTAGGCGTGCTATTGAGAACAAAAACACTTGTCACAGCCAGGTTCTGGACCCAAATGCTTCCGGTAACCCTCCAGACCCCCATTAACACTTCTTGTCCTAAAACTTTGTGGTGGAGGGGACTCACGGCTCTTCAGAGCCAATGTGTCTCCTTTTCCTTAATTGATGTAGGGAGAGTTTTCTCTGCCTACATAGTTTTTCTTTTTTTTCTTTCACTTCTTCAAGTCAAGTTGACTGCAGGCCTTATCCTTGTAAACCTTTTTTTTCTTTTCCCAATTACTTCTGAGACAGTGGATGTCTTCTGTTCCATGAGACTTATCATTTTATTTCTGATCTCATGGATACTTTTTGTGCAGTTGGAACAGTTGAGCAGGCCGAGCAGCCAAACTACCTGGCTGAAGGTCAAACCCCATTGTAACTTTCCAAACTAACTTTCTGTTCCACTGGATGCAATGAGCAACTTGCATAGAACATGTGCTCCAAATGAGTTAGTCGTTAATTAGTCCCTGCTGTAAACTTGTAACCAACTACAAGGTCAAGGGTGAGTTCGTTGAATTGTTTCAATTTGATGAACGTGCACTCAACAGGTTTTGTGTTTGAGAAGCTGGGGACGCACTCTTCAACCAGGGAGCTTGCAAGTGGCAGTCAACTGCACACCAGTTTTCGTGACGTCTCCCATTAAAGGCGCTATAGGCTCACGTTTACATCTATGACCCCCCAAAAAATAAAAAACCAACACTTTCTATGCAATATTGTCAAAGTTTCAAGCCGTCATCTAGAAATCATCTAAGCTATTGCACGTTAGAAGCGTTGCCTGCTTGTGAAAGCAACATGTCAATTTGTTTTGTTGAGCAGTGTAACAGAGGGAATAACAACAACGCAGCATGCATCCCAATTGAATCTTTCCGTTCGCTCCCAAGGTCTGGAGGGACATCAGCATTGATCATATCAATTCAGGAGATCAGAGGAAGCAAACATAGCTGATTACGGGAAAAAAATGTGCACGAATCAAGCAGCTGCACCCTTATGCACAAAGTTGTACGTACCTCTTACACGAGAAAATTTCTCTCTTCTGTCAAAGCGCTGTCAGGTGTGCTACGACCACAACAAATCTAAAGCATGTACACTTCCTGCCCAGCACACATTGTGTAGGTGTAGGACAGGCCATTATAAATTAATACGTGCCCAACACAATCCCATCCCCAAGGATATGTTGGGAGCATTTCCTGGCAGGAAAACTGAGCAACCTGTCCTCACTCTCAATTGGATTTCAATCATCAGCATTTGAGGCCTCTGCCTCTGTAGTGGCTCCCCAATCACAGCAGCAGCCTTAGCGCAAGTCAGTCACCCTGCCAGTGTGAGCCATGCACAACATGACTTGAGCCTTCATACAACTTTCCCGATCTGGCATCATGAGCAAGCACTACAGCACCTCTGCAACAGACGCCACTTGCAACCTCATCTATGCAGCAACTAGCTGCGTGCTGAGCTAGACTCTGCTGCTACGTTCACAGCAGGCTTGCCGCCCTGGCAAGCGCCCTTGGCTGGGGACTTATGCTGCATTGACTGTGGAAGGGAGGCGGCCACAGCAGGGCTGGGTTTGGGTGCAAGCCATGGCAGGAAGACTGCGCGGATGCCCTCAGACCAGATGATGGGGAAGATGATGCGGCTGGCGGACACCTGCACATGATGACGCAGGGTGAGGCAAATTGGCTGGGCTCAGGTGCAATGGGAGCGCCCTCTTGACCGAAACATCCAAACAAAAACTTCAGAAATGTCATGTGTCCGTGACAAGTTGGCAAAGGAAACAAACTAAGAGACCAAAAGTGTGACAGCAGCTTCCCACATGAAGCCCCGCCTAAGATTCACGTGAATGCCAGGCAAATCTCCTTGGCATGCTGCTCGTCCATGCTGTAATCCCAAGTTTCAAGTAGCGCCTCACGCATGCAACACCCACCAGCACCAGCAGGCCTAACCACAGTCCTTTCAAGGTTGGGCGTGGTTTCAACAAACGCCCCACACCGTACAAAGCAACCTGCGTGTGTGTAAGTGCGAGTGGGAAAATGAAAACAAATGCACATGTTTGTGAAATCTGTGCATTAACGGACAGGATGACCACTTTGGGGCATGACATGCCCCCAATGCGTGTTGAGCATCCAGATGGGAAACTCTTCCCAGCGCTGCAGCAAGCTGGGACAGCGTGTGTACAAGCAGCATGCGCAGCAGCTTACCCAAACCTCCAGGCACGTTTACAAGTGAGCACACCATTTAACATTTGGAGGCGTCACACACATGAGCACGGGAAGTGGCCTACAGGCTGACGTGAGTGATGCAGGAAGGCCACAGCATGCGTTTGACACAGCACGTCAGAGCATGCCTGTATCACAGCCCTGAGTATGTGTGTATGTGTGCATATGGGTTTGTTTTTTTCAATCCTGTGCAGCGTAACCCCATCCTTCCAGGGCTTGAGTGGGGCAGCAAAGGCACAATCAAAGAAATAGGCATTCATAAAGCGTCACATGGCGACATGCGTGTGCATGCCACTTTTGCAATACATGCGCTTGTTGCTAATGTGCGAGAGCTTCTAGTTCTGTGTGACTCGCTGGACGCGATCTCATGCTTCATATCAGGCATTAGGTGCACAAGCAAACAAACAAAGAGGCAAGTTCACATCTTCCGCGGGGATTCTATGCACGTCCGCACGCACACGCACACACGCACGCACACACACACACACACACACACACACACACACACACACACACAGAGGAAGCAAGCGCACACCTTGAAGGAGTGCGTGCAAATGTGAATGGGGAGCATGCACCATGACCAGGAAGAGCATTACAAAGAAGTGCACGACAAAGGAGTACACGACGAGGTGCGCACTCTGAAGTGTATGACGAAGTGCCAGGGAAGCATGCACCATGACAAAGGCAGTGCATGACAGAGCACACGACGAGAGGTACCCACCATGAAGAAGTGCATGACAAGCACACTGGGGCGCGGGTTCAAGCCGGACAGCAAGGACACAGGCCCCGTGGAGTGGATGCCCCCCAGGGCCAAATAATCAAAGCAGGCTGCCCGCATCTCCTCGTGTGCGCGGTCACCTGAACAGGGTGATGGGGCAGTGCGTTTGTGTGCGTGTGTGCGTGTGTGTGTGTACGGTGTGTGCGTGTGTGTCCAGTGCTTGCGAGGCGCAGGCAGACTCAACTGATAGTGGATGAGGTTCAGCGCGCATCCACTGCCCAAACGTTACCCTGTCTGACCTCTCATCTTGTTCCCATCGCAGGCCTTGCTGGGCGGTAGATGATTCTTGTACAAAAAGCGTGGCACAGAGGCTGGCAGGCCTAAAGTCTCTTAATGAGCACTGACCTCATCAAATAGCGATATCACACACACACACACACACAGAGGCTTGGGGTGTGGCAGCACAGGAGGAGACAGGCCTAGGGTGCCGAACACAAACACAAACCTACATACCATCCCTTCACACACACGTGAATGCAGCTTTGACGTTTCAAAAATGCCAGCTCTCCTCATGAGATCCAGACTACATGGGCCCCCTCCTGCATACCATGCACTCCCGCAAACGCACCACACCTACCTGTGTAGCAGAACACCTTGTACAGCGCATTTGCCAGGGTGTTGATGGTCGCACTCATGGGCTTGCGCTGCGTGTAGAAATCTGCAGTGGCCGAGGAGGTGGCCAGCGCATTCTCAAAGCTGCATGGCACGAGTATGATGATACACGTAAGCAAAGTATTCAGAGTAGAGGTCGGCAATGGTGGAAGAGGTCAGAAAGGAGGCGAACAAAGCACTTGCAAAGGTTGTGCAGCATGAAGAGCTGCCTCTTCTGACTTCCCCGCAAGAGTAGCTGCCTGAGGAGGTTTTTTGGATGGTAACAGGCTGCTAACTTCATACCCAGGTAACAGCTGCAACTCGTCTGTGAGCAGCTTGCAGTCCAGCAGCACAGCCGTCATAAACCTTACCATCCTTCACAAGAGCAGCCCGCAAGCTTCCTACCAAGGCAACGGCTGCAGCACATCCATGAGCAGCTTGCAGTCCAACAGAGCAGTTATCATAAACCTTACCATCCTTCACAATGGCAGCCCACGAGCTACCAACCGAGGCAGCGGCTACAGCATACCTGTGAGCAGCTTGCAGTCCGACAGTGCAACTGTTTTGAACCCAACCGTCCTTCACAAACTCAGCCCGCAAACTTCCTACCTAGGCAGCGGCTACAGCATATCTGTGAGCAGCTTGCAGTCCGACAGCCCAACTGTCATAAACCCAGCCGTCCTTCACAAGAGCAGCCTGCAAGTTTCCTACCTAGGCAGCGGTTGCAGCATGTCCGTGAGCAGCTTGCAGTCCGACAGCGCGACTGTCATGCCGCCACCTGTCAGAGGGTGCCTCATGTTAAAGGCATCCCCCAGCAGCAGAGCACCTGCATATCATGGTCAAAGGGTGCCTCATGGCTGCTTCATTATAAGCCTCATGTTAAGGGCGTCCCCCCGCAGCCAAGCACCTGCACATCAGGGTCAGAGGGTGGTCAGGATGCCCCTCATGTTGGAGGCATCCCCTGCAGCAGGGCACCTGCACAGGTTCACACGCGTGGAAGGGTGCAGCATTGAGCACAGCCACAAGTACACGCCTGACAACAACGTGTGCAGGTTGGGGCGTCCAGTGTTTACACCAGGTGGTAACGGGTCTTGGCTCCTGGAAAGCCAGGCGCAGCCGCACGCATCATATGCCTTCATGATGCAGAATTCTTCTGGCTCATGACACCAGGAGGATGTGTGTGTGTGTCATTACACCAGGAGGATTTGTGTGTGTGTTGTGCATCATACAATAGGTTATAACAGTGCAACACGAGCCGAGTAACAAGGGGCCATGGCCTCTGAAAGCTGCGCAAGTAGGGCCTGCACTTCAAAAGGCAACGTCTTGGCCGCTTGTGACCCAACTCACCACTTGCACCATGTCATCTCATTCCGTGGTGCAAGTTGGGTCAAGAGTGGCCATGGCCTCTGTGAGTGTGAAAGTGGAGCCTGCACCTCTCTCAAGGCCGTGGTCCTAGCCAGACGCTGTCAGACAGCCCAGCTTCTCACAGACACACACACATTCACACTGCTTGACCCCCCTTCCGCAAACCAAGATGTGGCTTGCCAGCAGCCACCTGTCACGCCAACTTACAACACCTCCAGCATGCCTGGCAGAGTGATGACATGGCATGAAATAGTGGCGAACAGAACCAGCAGGGAGTGCAATGCTGGGGAGTGTAATTCAGGGGAGCACAGGGTTCAGGGGAGTGCAATTCAGGGAGTGTGATGCCCCGCCAGCTGGACATGGCCTGCTGCCCAGGTCGCGCCAAATAACGAGACATTCAATAGCATGCTAGGCACATGCAGGGCAGGACCTGATGGTTTTGAGCAGCACAGAGGCTGATAGACCGCGGGACCCTGCGCATCTGGTCCCTGTAACACATAGACACAGACACAAGCCTGGGACCTTGCACGCTTGGATGGTGCAACCTTGCCCGACACGACAACATGGGCACCAACACAGACACAGACACAGACACGAGCCTTGGACCTTACACACATGGTCAGTACAACACTAACCAACACACAGACAGACGCAGACACAGACCATGGTACCCTGCACACCCGAGATGCAAAAAAGCTGATCAACACACAGGCCCAGCCACAGGCAAGGGCATGGGACCTAGCGTACCTGTGGTGGGTGCGACACTACGTATGACATGTTGGCACTGACAGCAACACCTGCACAGACACAGATACAGGCTTGGGACCTGGCACACCTGGTTGGTGCAGTGGCTTGGCCGACAGCTGCTTGTTTTGCATGGTCCTGATGAGGCCTGTGTCGATCGCATTCAGAAATGCATCCCGCAGCTGCTCAGGCACCTGTGTGTGTGCGTGTGTGTGTGTGTGTGTGCATGTGTGTGTGTGTGTGCATGCATGCGTGCGTGCGTGCGTGTGTGCGTGTGTGTGTGTGCGCGCGCGTGTGCATGTGTGTGTGTGTGTGCACGTGCACACGCGTGCTCATGTGAAAATGCATTATCATGTCTTTGAGTATGTGGGTGTGTGTGGGTGTGGACGTGCGCATGCGTGTAAAACCAGCGTTGAACCTCAGGATAGAGGTTACTTCACTGCTGAGGTGCTGCTGAGGATGCAGCATGCACAAGCGTTCATGCACCACCATCGCTATGTAAAGGTGACCATCACTATGCCAGCAACATAAGGTAAAGGCCAGGCTGGAATATGGAGTGCAGCACTGAACAGGCCCACACCGGAAATTCAAGAGCAGCGCGAAAGCAATGGTGGTCTTCTCTGGGCAACAGCCAACGTGCATGAAGGTAACACCCAACAGTCAGCGCAGCAATCATGTGGACTGAGAGCGCTTAACCAGGAGGCAAGAGACGGACGCAGAAGCACAATGGGGAAGAGGAACAAGGGGTGCGTTTGCTCCACAACCCATTACTCGGACGTACCCCTCCCACCATGCTGGCAGACATCCACTACACATGCACACCCACACCATGCTGGCACGTGCAGCACATCCAACACACACGCGCACACCATACTGGCATATGCAGCACATCCAACACACATACACACCATCCTGGCACATGCAGCACATCCAACACAGATGCATACCACTAGCTGGTACAAATGCGCGCAGGCACATGCGCATCCACCTCCGAAGCCACCCACTGTGAGCTGGCACATGCGCACATTGACTGTGTGCTAACATACACGCACCAACCTTTGGGGCCACACTGGCACATGGGCACATTGACTGTGTGCTGGCAGGAGCATGTCCACTAAATGCTAGCATACACACACCAACCTTTGGGGCCATATGCACTGCACACTGGCACAAGCACATCCACAACACGATGGCATGTGCGCATTCACATTTGGAGCAGAACCCACTGCACACTGGGACAAGCGCACAATGACTGAGCGGTAGCACATGCACATCCACCTTTGGGGCAAGCAACAACCACGCCAGCATCTTGGCCAGCCGTTAGCACACCCACCTCTGGGGCAACCACGGTGCGGAGGTATTCCTTGAGGTTGGGGGGCAGCTTGGATCCAGGCACATCCACCAAGCACCTGTGCACATGTGAAGTGTGTGTGTATATGTATGTGTCTGATTCGTAAGTGTTTGTGTGCGCGTGTGTTGTGTTTAAGAGGGGGGATATTTAGTTTGTATGTGGCTGATTCATGGGTATCGCATTAATGAACATGTGCAGCTAAGTGGGGGCAGAGTGTGCCTGTGTGAAAGATGTGCATCAACTGGTCCCAGTTTATGGAGAGCTCTGTGCATAGCTGGAATGCATGACAGTTCCAAACCATCGACCACAGACACACGCACGCACCTGACTTCGGTGGAGCTGATGGGGTAGAACAGGATGGGGGATGGCTTTGCTAGCACCACGTGGCCGTGGTTGGGGTGCGGCAGGTTGGCCCCCTTGATGATGACGCCCACAAAGTAGGAGGGGTACTGCATCTGCGCGGCGGTAGGGCAAGGCAGGGGCGGACCTTCAGTCATGTTCAAGGAATTAAAATGAGGGTAATGAGATTAAGCGTCCTGCAGTGTGGCACCCAAAAGGGGAAAGAGGGGTACTGGATCTGCGTGGTGGTAGGGCGAGGCAGGGGCACACCTTCAGGCATGATCAAGGTGTCAAAACAAGGCCGCGCGCCCCCAAGTGATGGCCCCCAAAAAGGAGGAGAGTTGGAAACGAGGGCCCACCTCCAGTCATCTTTGAGGTGTCAAAACAAGGTCGCGCGCCCCCAAGTGATGGCCCCCACAAAGAAAAAGGATCGGAAACAGGGGCGCACCTCCACTCATGTTAAGGGATGGCTCTGTGTCGAGCTATCGGTCATGTGTAGATGCCCAACGAGAATTTAGAACAGCAAAGGACAGAGAAAAGCAACCCCTTGGGCATTCCACATGAGCTGGATGTTGTTGCGCACAATTCTTGGGCTAACAAGGAGATGAACAATTTACAATCACTGAACATTTTTCCATTCCAGGATGGCATTAGCTGTGTAAGCGCCACATCTGGCAGGACATGCTGGTTCCTGAGGTCAGCCCCCTTAAATTCACAGCCTTCAGCTTACAGCTCGCAATCGCTCAATTATTGCGTGACCCTGCTATACATGCTGCCGTTGCACCATCTATGTTGGAAAGAGAAGCAACTTGCATGCTCCAAGTTGCCCACCATCAGACACAATGTTCCTACCAAAGAAAGGTTGCTATGACGTCTGGAGCGTGACTCAACCTTTGCAGTGGTGCGTTATGAAACAACACAGTTGATTGACCAGGGACAAGGTGTGTGCACCAGCAAGTACGCATGGGCGTGCGCATGACAAAATTACACAAACTGCATCCTCTATCCAAAGGGGTGAGCATGAAGGAGTGTGTGAGCATGAAGGAGTGTGTGCAAGTGCTGACAGTGCAGCAGACCAATGCCAAAAAGCTCATGCCGCAGGGGATGACCACACACTGAAGGCCAGGGAGTGGACACCAGGAAGCTCCAAGGAGACATACATACATGCTGGGGGGGTACGAGCCAGGGAGTGGACGCCAGGCAGTGGGCAAACACTCAAGCCAGGAAATAAGCAACGCTCAAGCAAGGGAGTGGACGCCAGGCAGTGGGCAAACACTCAAGCCAGGAAATAAGCAACGCTCAAGCAAGGGAGTGGACGCCAGGGAGTGGGCAAACACTCAAGCCAGGAAATAAGCAACGCTCAAGCAAGGGAGTGGACGCCAGGCAGTGGGCAAACACTCAAGCCAGGAAATAAGCAACGCTCAAGCAAGGGAGTGGACGCCAGGGAGTGGGCAAACACTCAAGCCAGGAAATAAGCAACGCTCAAGCAAGGGAGTGGACGCCAGGGAGTGGGCAAACACTCAAGCCAGGAAATAAGCAACGCTCAAGCAAGGGAGTGGACGCCAGGCAGTGGGCAAACACTCAAGCCAGGAAATAAGCAACGCTCAAGCAAGGGAGTGGACGCCAGGCAGTGGGCAAACACTCAAGCCAGGAAATAAGCAACGCTCAAGCAAGGGAGTGGACGCCAGGGAGTGGGCAAACTCTCAAGCCAGGAAATAAGCAACGCTCAAGCAAGGGAGTGGACGCCAGGGAGTGGGCAAACACTCAAGCCAGGAAATAAGCAACGCTCAAGCAAGGGAGTGGACGCCAGGCAGTGGGCAAACACTCAAGCCAGGAAATAAGCAACGCTCAAGCAAGGGAGTGGACGCCAGGGAGTGGGCAAACTCTCAAGCCAGGAAATAAGCAACGCTCAAGCAAGGGAGTGGACGCCAGGGAGTGGGCAAACTCTCAAGCCAGGAAATAAGCAGACGCTCAAAAGCGACATGCACGCCAGGGAGAGGACACACGCTCAAGGGATGCCCTCAAAGTGACAAGCATGCAGGGGCGTGGGTGCCAGGGCGTGGACCAAGGGAGTGGATGCGCTCTCACGGCTGTCTGGGCACGCACGCTCATGTCCCACGTACAGGCTTTTTTCCCACACATGCTTTTCCTACAAAAACAGGTGCATGTCCCACACACCTCGGGCTCAGACAGTTTCTTGCGCAGGTTGGAGTACATGCCATCACATACGATGGTGAGGTGCGCACGTGCCACGCGCTCCACGCCATCGGAGGTCTTGTACATCACGCCAGACACGACCTGCGCAGGCCAAGCATAAAGAGGTCCTAGAAGAGCCTGAAATGAGATGTCTGGAAATATTTTTCCTACACCACGCCAGACACGACCTGCGCATGTCAAGCATTGCAGGTTATGCCTGAGGTCCAGTGTGTTCCATAATGCAGGTCAGGCAGTAAAGATCTTGTACACCACGCCAGACACAACCTGCGCAGGTTAAGCATGAAGATGTCCTAGATGAGCCTGGGATGAGACATCTGGAAATCATTTTTGCACCTCATACCAGGCACGACATGTGCAGGTCAAGTATTGCACATCACAAAGGTCAAGCTTTCCAGGTCAAGCATTGCACATGATTTGAAGGTAAAGCATCGCAAGCCAAACATTGCACATCACACAGGCCAAGCTTGCAGGTCAAGTAATGTACATCACAGGTCAAGGCTACGCAGGTCAAGCATCAGAAAGCAGGCAGGAGGTCAGCGGAACAGGCCAGCGAATGTTTTGTGGGATAAGGCATCTCACGCCTGTGGGTGTGGGTGTGCAAGTGTGGAGGGGGGAATGAGAAAGATGCTACGAAGACTTCTGTGTGCTCTTCCTGTACGCTGGAGGAACCACTGAACACCCCCAAAAAAGTACCTTGAGATGCATCTTAGAGCAACAATGCCCAGTGCTGTCCATGCATTCACTTACACAGCGCAACGACTGACGCAGCACAAGGCCTGCTACCAGATAGAAGTGTGCACAATCACTGACACAGCGCAATCACTGACATAACACAAGGCCTCCTGTCAGACAGAATTGTACAAGGACAAGCACGAATCATGTTGCCAGCCCCCACTCATGCTAGTGCTCCTGTCCCACCTACTATAGGGGTAGGCCGATGATACAGCTCGAAACAGCTTCCCTCACATGTACACTTCACCCACGCTCACTCATTCTCACATGCCCATACTTTCAAATGCACGTACTCCCGCCCACACCCATCCTACCCCCTGCACTTGCCTTCCCTGCCACTCCTCTCACCTGACATTGATCGTGCACACACACGTGCACACACACACACACACACACATATACACACACATGCGCGCACACACACACCTGCCCCTCTTGCCACTCCTCTCCCTGCGCATTGATGATGCGCTTGGCCAGGCCTTGGCGCATGGTCAGGGAAGGCTGGGTAGCGGCTAGGTTGCGCAGCTTCTGCACAAAGCGCCCTGTGCATAAAAGTACGCATATGCGCAGCCAACGAGAAGCATTCTGGTGAGAAGCGCCCCCTCTTCACATGCGTCAATACTGACACAGCGTCAGCGAGGCAGAGCACAGGGTGCAGAGCGTGCAGCAACAGAGCAGAGCAAAGGATGAAAGAAGAAGGGAAGAAAAAAAGAAAACTGCGTGGGCAGTGAGAACACTCCCCACACCAAGTAGGGAAAGAGCACAGGTCACAAAAACAGAGCTCACACTCACCATGGTGGAAGCTGCGGCCTGCGACGTCATCAGAGTAGCCCTCCATCGGGTAACGCAGCTTCACGCACTGGCCATTCTTGATCAAGGCATAACCATACACCTGTGCTCACACCAGCACGCCAGGAAAGGGAGGCAAGGTATGATGACAGTGTACAATGTGTCGTTTTTAGCATCATCATGCATCATAAACCTTCAGTCTTGTCAGCTGACAGCTATTCAGAACACGCTTTTTTTGTCAAGCAATGCAGCCTTGTTTACTTTTGCGCAAACACCCATGCCCAGCAAAGGATCTCCTACTGTCCAACTAGAGGCTCACCAATGCAAGTCAGTGTCCGTCGCACGGCCTTCCATGATCTTGGGAGTCACACATTTGCGGGTCAATGTCTGTCACATAGCCCTCCCTTGCTCACACCGTTTGCTGGAATCAACGTCCATCGTACATAGTCTTCCATGTTCACACCTTCTGTGAGTCAATGTCCATCACACAGTCCTCCATGCCCAGCTTCTTCAGCATCAGGTAGCCCCCAGGCTGCAGCAGCTCCCCAACAATGCGATCTGGCTGGTGCAGGTCCCGCTCCAGCACCAGCACTCTTCGCCCCGCCTGGAGTGGGCAAATTTGCCAATGGCAATCATGTTGGAGGTGTGTGCTAGGCTGGAGCTTAGGTTATATAAACTGGTTACTGAGGCCATGTGAGTGAAAGCCAGACAAGCTGTGGGTAGGAAGGACCAGTACGAAATAGTGCACCAAATGCCATGTAAGGATACCTAGTGGAGCAGGTGCTCACATGTGCAATGCCAAGATTTCGGTCTACCCTGTTCAAAGAGCTTCAGGTCTCACGCTGACAAGCCCGCTCACAAAGCAGTATTGCGTTTCCCAGATCACCAGTTTTTTTGCCTAGCTATGTTGTAGCAGGAGTCAATGCCGTTTTAGTACATGCAAGCACATGTAAATGCAGTGGTAATTGGAAAAACACTCACTTTTGCTTGGGCATATGCGAGGGCTGAGCCTGCAATACCACAGCCCACCACAATTAGGTCCCAAAGCTGCACATGCACGCAGGAGGGAGGGGCTTGAGAGAGGTGATGAAGTGTGTTTCAGCAAGCCATGGTTATCACTCAGCCACAGATTGAGCAAATATCTGTCAACTTGTCAAGGAAATACCCCTCCTTTGTAATGAGCTGCAGGCACTGAAGCACAAGAACAGCCTCCTACCGGGGGGTCATCTTCGTAAGCTTCATTGGAAGGGATGGGCGGCAACACCACATTGTCTTCTCTGTCCGGAGTGCCCGACATCTGCACGTTTGAGAGATAACTTCCAACAACAATAAAAATGAATTCACTTCTAGCCACTGGTGGTGTGTTGACTTCGTTTCCTCAAGAAAAAAGCAAGCGACGAAAAACTAAGGAGATTTAAAGGAACTACCTTGCGTGTAAAAAAGCACAAAATTAAAAAGAAACAACTCAGGAATGCCAGGCAAGCCCAGCAGGTACGTGCCCTCTTCCTCTCTGCTGCTGTGCATTACTGCAGTTCAAGGTTCTGTGCCAGGGCATGCTCTTGTTATGTTGCAGTTTATCTGTGAGCCAGCATGGACTGTATGACTTTGCATGCGCAAGTATTGCGAACACTGAGGTGGGCTTGCCTGCAGCTTCAACACTTCAAGACGCTTGCGTCAGCATGCTCAGACATCAAGCACCATAGACATGATGTGCATTGTGCGTGATTGTATTTCAAGTTGGTGGGGTGTAAGGCGGCGAAAGTTGTCTCAAGAGGAGGCTGTGCAGGCATGCATCCCAGGCATTCCCTGGAACGAGTTGCTGGCTCTTTCCTGTTTTGGTGGAGACAGCCGTCATGACTGATGCAGACATTCCCATCCAAAGCATCTTATGGTATGCAACATGTGCTTGCGCAGGAAGACCGGGAGTAACCGAAAGAAGAAGGAGAGCAAGCACAAGACCTTCCTGCGCAACAAGTTTGAAACCCGGCATATAGACCAAGTTTGGGAGGACGTGCGGAAAGTTGCTTCCCAAGTCCACGAGCCTGGGAAGGCAGGGCCTTTAGGTACCACCTCAAAGTGAGTCATGCGTTCACATAGACGCCCTCACCTGTAGGGTTCAGTAAGAAGCTTCACTTCAGGTGCTGCGTGCTCGTGCAAGTGCAATCTTCTATTTTGTGTACATGCCTATGAAATGTTTTTACGTGCCCTGTCCCTCATTATTCGAAAAGGTTTTCTTGGTATGTGAAGTCTGAGAGCCATGTCCAAGCGCCTTTCTTGAGGACACATCGCTCCGAAAGGGATTTCTGACATGGCACTCAGACTTTACAGACCTGGACAACCTTGTGCTCGTGAAAGTATGTGTGAAGTAAGAGGTGTTGTCTGGGAGAATGCTAAGATAACCAAGGCCGATTGTGCACTGGTGCAAATGCGAAGGGCAAGTGCGCAAGGGCAAATGTGCAAGACCAGGTGCACAAGGGGGGGGCCTATGGTTGATGATAACAGCACAACCATATCCTCTCTCACCTGCTTGCAGTGCTGAGCTAGATGAGGATGTGCCTGGGCTGGTTGCCACCACAGCATTCCTTGCAGTCGCTGACTGCAGGCTTTCCCGCTACCATATCTTTTATTTCTCTGCTAACAGTGCTGAGCTGGATGAGGATGTGCCTGGGTTAAGCCGCTTCGGCTGCATTTCTCGGGGCCGCTGACTGTAGGCCTCTTGACAACTGCATATTGCATCATGCTTCCTTTGCTTGCAGAGCTGAGCTAGATGAGGATGTGCCGGGGCTGGGCCGCCACTACTGCATTCCCTGCGGCCGCTACTTCCAAGACGCAGCCTCGCTTGTGGACCATGAGAAGGGCAAGCCGCACAAGAAGAGGTGTGCGTGCGTGTGTATGTGTGTGATGGTGATGAGATAGTAGTTATGGATGAAGATGGAGAGTTTAAACCTTACCTGCATGTCCTGTGGCTGCTGTGCCGAACCCACGGCCAGAATGATGGCCATGATTAGAGCTGGCCCATCCGTACACGGTGTGTGTAAGTGTGTGCATACACATGCACGCATATGTAAACGTGTATGCCATATCATTCAGCTTTCTTGCAGGGAAATCGTTGACAAACAGATGGCACATGTACATGGTCATCCCTGCAAATGGCCAACAAGTCTCACTTAACTGCTCATGTCTCCAGCAAGCGCCCTTGCATTCCCTGAGCGTGACAATCATGGTTTGATGTCTCATGCAGAGATTTTTGCTAAAAAGCTGGCACGTTGTGGTGTTCTGTGTGGATCCGGGGTTTGTTTCGCGCCCATTTTGGCAAAGTAAGGTGGATTCCCAGACTTACAACAAAGGATCAGCGCTCCTGGATTTTAGCTGCTCTCAGATTGTCTAATCATGCTGCGATGTATAAGGTCGTCTATTCATGCTGCAAAGCAGGATTTTATGGGGGGGCACTGGGGGAACATGTTGGAGGGGAACCCATCGGG
This sequence comes from Dunaliella primolecta, assembly GCA_914767535.2. NCBI lineage: Eukaryota > Viridiplantae > Chlorophyta > Chlorophyceae > Chlamydomonadales > Dunaliellaceae > Dunaliella > Dunaliella primolecta. The sequence goes on along the minus strand of OU611763.1, from coordinate 3,883,299 downwards.
ACGGATGTGGACGCAGGCGCAGAAGAAAGGACCTCTTTCAGCTTGCCCATGCTGCAAGCTGTCGCCCTAAATTTTGGCACAGAGTGCTAAATGCAAGCAGGGTGCTATGATGCTTCAATTAAAATGGGCTTGATCGGTGGGCTTGTTGGAAATTGGCAAACTAATTTGACCCCTTCCGCTGAGCATTCTTTTGGGTTTGAGGCAGAAGCCTGGACCTGATTTGCACCAGAGTTGCAGGGTGCATAGAAAAATTGCTCAGCATAGGTTCTGTCAGGGTTGTTCAGTGCAATGTACGGCACTTTATCGAACTCACACTTTACACGCATTTTATCGCATTTTAAAAGTGCCGTTCGTCGAACTTTTACCCCCCTCTGCGAAATGCAGCCTGCAAAGTCCACTCGAAGGCCACTAGAAGGTTACCTGAAGGCCACTGTTATGGCACATGAACTCATCAGGATTTTTCATCTTCATTAAGAACGCCTAAAATTGAAAGGTCAAGGGATGGAAGGCCTGGGCAAGCTTGTATGGGATCTGCTGACCCCTGTCCTGGCCACCCCCCTTCTCGACCAAACGTGCGATCGAACAGTTCGACGAACTCGCATTTTACACGCATTTTATTGCATGTTTCATCTCAGAACGTCGCACTGAATAACCCTGGGTTCTGACTGCAGCGTCGCATACATGCATGCACATGACACACACACACACATGTTCACAACTCTCGCTGACTTCGAAAGTCACGTGTACTCATACATGCAGGGTGAAGATGCTGATGAACACCCCACGTCCGCACAACCAGAAGGATGCAGACTCTGCAGGCGGCCTGGGGGCTCCGGACAATGGCAGAACACTCAGGCCTCGCCCTCAAGCCATGGAGGTCTCGTAGTGGTGCTTGCCCAGCTGTAGAGCAAAGTTAGAGGTGGCATCATTGTGCTCCCACAGCAGGAGAACATTCGGAGGTGTCTCAAAGTGGCTTTTCTTTGCAGCAGATAGATCAGGCGGCGCTCAAGCCACGGAGATTGTGTAGTTGCGCTCCATAGCTGGTTGTGGCAGCTGCTGCTGCTGCTGCTACTGCTGAGGCAAACTTGCCGGGCCTGATGCTACTGCTTGAGGTGGATCTGCCTGGTCTGATGCTACTGCTGACGTGGGTCTGCCTGGCTTGCCATTACTGCTTGAGGTGGGTCTGCCTGGTCTGCTGCTGCTGCTGCTAAGGTGCATCTGCTTGGTCTGCATGAGGCGACTCAAGATCAAGGGAGTGCCTGAAGCTGCTTCTGCTTTGCTCTGGACCCCCCTCCTGCCCTTACATTGTGTAGCAGCCAGCACCCATGTTCTTCTTGTTGGCAGTTGCTGTTGGAACCTCTTGGTCTGTTGCGATCAAGAAACGATGCCCAATGGTCATGCTTTTGTGTGTGCTTTCTTCACGCACCATGCTTGTCTCAGTGAGGCAGACAAGCCTCTGCATCTGTGTGTTTCTGCTCTGTACCACTACACCCTTTCTGTACACTACAAAGACTAATTTGGACCTGGAGGTTATGTTCCTATTATTGGGACACTTTTGAGTCGCTTCATGTCATGTGTGTGTATGTGTGTGTGTGTGCGCGCGTGCGTGCGCGCCACAGTTTTATTTTGAAGCAAAGTCAAGTGATGACACATAAAAGCATGTAAGACAGCATGCTACTATGGCAGTCATTTCGACCTACTGGTCAAGGGAAAAAGAACACGTGCTGGGAACCGGAGCACAAAGTCAAGCTATTGTTGTACAGAAGATTACAGAAACAGAGAAGGCCTTCAGTCAAAACGACCGACTGCTAGCCTGCTCATAAAACTCTTTATTTATGGACGGTCACTCTTTATTTATGGACGGTCCATAAAGGGGAAAATACAATTTGTTGTTGTGATTCATGAAAGCGAACATATCGAAGGATTGTACGTGGTGAGTAGAAGACAGGTATACAACCGCCTAGGAAGAGGCTCTGGAGAGTGAAGGAAGAGGACCACAGTACAAGGAAAGGAAAGGGTTACAAAGCTGTACCTGCCTACGTGGGAAGCTTAGCTGAAGAAAAAAATTACCTGTAATCAAACCAGTCTGAGCTGGAGAAAAAGTGTGGGCAGTAAAAACACTCCCCACATCAATAGAGGAAAAGAGGATCCCTAGGAAAGGGAAGGAGAGGAAAAGGTTACAAAGCTGTACCTAGCTGCCGGAGCAGCTTAGCTGAAGCGATTAGGTGCCTGTAGCCAAACCAGTCTAATGTAAAAAGCAATGCTAGAAGCTCATTCACAGCAATGCAGGCATGCAAACAGGAACTTGGCTAATCCTAAGACATCGGCCTGGTTCATGAAGTCTCTAAGACGTGTTGCATTGCTGGGGGGGGGGGGGACAGAGCTAAACGGAGGATCCCTAGGGTCAAAAAACAGTGTATCCTCTCCACTTAGGTAAGATCAAGATAGCATGTTTCGCCAAAGAGAGCAGACCTGGGGGGGGGTACATTTGAAAATAGCATGCATCTTGCAAATCATCTTGGGCATCTGATGATCACAAGGTCACAGGAAGGAGCAACGTCGTCATTCTGAGTGACTTGCTCTACCAGACGTGCGATTGGAATCAAAACCACTCAACAGAACTCTGGTGCCCTGGGGCCGCATGCTTCCAGAAACCCACCAGACCCACACTATCTTCCCTCTTACCCTCTGGTGAGGGAGGCTCACAGCTCTTTGAACCAATGTGTCTCCTTTTCCTTAATTGATGCAGGGACTGTTCTCACTGCCTACACACTTCCTTTTTCTTTTCTTGTTCAATTTTGAGAGTGTGGCCTCGAAGGCAAAACCAGGCCACACTGCGGACGATGTGTTTGGCACATCCAGGTACAGATACTGGGGTAGAATTCAAGGGGCTACCTGATGGCCAGCTTGAATTCTCAAGTGACAAGAGTAAGGGTCCTTTAAAAAAGAAAAGAAAACACACAGGCAGCAAAAAACTTTGCACATTAATTTAGAAAAAGAGGATACTTAGGGCCAAGGCACCGTGTATCCCCTTTGCCAAGAGGAACAAAAAAGAGAGAAGTCAATGGGGATCAGGAGGGTTACTAGCAGCAGCCCGTGCCTGGCCTCGGTGATGAGAGTTCAGAAAAGTGTTCTCAAAAGCGCGGCTGGTGCTGCTAGCAAGTATATACGCATACTAAACAGAATGAGCATGAAGCTTCAGAGCAATCTTGGTGGCTTTATGTGTGTCCAGATCAAGCTTTTTAAGGGGCTCCAAAGTGTGCAAATGACCCCAACCACACCGAACAGAATGGTATAAAGGGTAACTTGGGTTGAGGTCCTTGAAAGATGGTGAAGTAGATCGCGGAGCTGCTGCTTGGAGGCCTCCAGCTTATTCTTGGGCCAGTTGTCTTCACAGGATTTGGCCCCCACAAGATGGATGTGCCTCTGTTCTGGAAAGAGCTGGCTAGCCTGAGGGTGGCAAACCTCGGAAGCAGGCGGAGTGGCTGTGGCACTAGCTAGCGAGTGCTCCCTGTTCCCCTTGCACCCCCCACTACTTCTCAACGGATACCGGGAATAGGTCCTAGGCACTCTTTTGTCGGAACAACTAATATTGCATCTGCGCGACTAGAAGCGGGCCTTTGTTTGTCAGGGAAACGACGAGTGGAAGTATACTTACTGAGGGTTCTACTTGTTGTTTGCTTAGGTATCTGAAGGTCCTGTAAAGCAAGACGATCTGCGCTGCCAATGTCCATGGAGGCATGACCTGCCCCCCAAGGGCCTTTGCTGACACCTTCAAGGAGGATTCTGCTGGCAATGCTGTGGCGCTCGGTTACCATATTTGATATGGTGGAGTGCTTACATCCTGAAAGAGTGTGAAGGGCACTGTCTGGCTTCCCACAGAGGGGACATTGTAGGCTGGATGACATTTAAAAGCGCACTGCGTGCTTTTGATTGAAGAGGGTGCCTGTGCGGTATTTGAATATGTTATGTTTCATTTTGAAAGGAAAAGCTGGCATGGTTTAAAAGGCATTGCTGAACTTTTCATGGACTGTGGGAAGTAGAAAAGGAAAGAAAAATTACGTAGGCAGTGAACTACTCCCCACATCAATTAAGGAAAGGGGGCCACATTGGTGCACAGACCGTATGACCTCCCCACCAAGAATTTTTTTCTGAAAGAAAGACTACGCTTGCCAAGAATTGCCTAATGCAAGTTTACTCCAGCAAGTTGGCCCCCACCATAGGACCTACGACTCAACTGGCAGGCAGGCCCTGTCCAGCAAGCTTAAGACCCATCCCTGAGCCCTAAGCATGCTCTCCAATATCCCAGCATCCCGATATATCCAGTTGCTATTACACAGGCTGGCAGCAACTCATGCAACCACCATCTCATAACAGCAATACCAACACAGGCTTACCTAAGCTATCCCCTATACTTGCCAACCAAAAAATTAGCAATTCCTTTTGGAGCAACCCCGAGATTTCCCTTAAACAACAAATAAACCTCCTCAAGTACCGCACTGGCACAATCTACACCCAGAAACACGCTGTCAGGTTTAATCACACATCTGGGCCCGCCAGCTGCCGATTATGCGGCAAGTTGGACAGCATCAATCACATTGTCCTCGGATGTTCACACCCAACATGCCAAGGGATGTTCATAAACAGACACAACATCGCCCTCAGTCTCTGTTGCGAAGCCCTCAGCAAAGGTGCACATGGCTCATTCCTTGTTGCAATGGATGCTTGCTGTAGGGAAAAACTCGAAGAACAAGGCATTGAAGTCCCTGAAAACATCTCCAGGGAAATTCCTGACTGGGCTTTTCCCAATGGTGCTGGCCCCTCTGCCCGACACCAAAGCCGTCCTGATGCTGTCTTTGTGCGCTCTATCTCAGGGAGAGCAACCCATCTCGATCCTAAAAGGATACCTGCTCAAGATAGGGATATCCACCTTGTGGAATTCAAATACTGCCCAGATACAAACCCATTACCAAGCCTACAAAAAGCTGCTGACCAGCACGCTGGTTCCATTTCTAGACTTCGTACCCGTAGTCTCAGAAACCCAAACAGAAATAATAAAGTGACCTTGCACACCATCTTACTTGGTGTAGCAGGTACTATCTATAATGACTACACCATCACTCCCCTGGTTGAGCTGGGTCTTACCACTGGCAGACATAACGCAGAAAAATTAGCCTCTCAATTAAGTTGCCACGCACTCCGATCATTAACAAAAATTATAAACACCAGGCACTCATTATACTTGCAGGGTTCTTCTGGCAGGGGCATCACTGGGGGCGAGGCAGTTCAGAGCAGGAGGAGGAGAGTCCACGCCCGCAGGCGCATGGCTGACAGCAACCCGCCGGACCCGCATTAGTTGCTCTCCATAGGTTCATAGCTTGGTTTAGACTGGGCCAGTGAACCTCCTCAGTGAGGCCCTAGCTAGCTTGCTAGTTAGGGGACCTTTCCTTAATGCACGCAGCTGGACCTGGCTTGCGTAGTCTTTTCATTTCTTTTCTTTTCTTTCCCAGCATGGGCCCCCCTCTTCCCTATGAGAGCCAATGAGCACAATAGGGGGCGAGCACAGAGTTATGCAGGCCCATGTTGAGACACTCCACCTCTGAACTCCTTCTCCACCGCGACGGCTTCCGGGACCACTTCTGCACCAGATCTTCTTCCCGGCACTCACGTGCGCGCTCTGCCTGCGCTGCAAGCCAGCTCCAGAGGCCACTGGCAAAGGCTGCTGTTGGCCCACTGCCTAGTGGTGAGGGCTCAGCCACTCCCGGGTATGTCCGGGTGTGTGCTCAAGCCACGAGGGCGTTTCCAGGGACACCGCGTGGAGGCGTCTCACCGCAATCCCCACCACTTTGTAGACTTCGGTGATAAAAGTAGTGTCCTGTCTTGGTGTTAGCACTGCCAAGTCTGTGTTTTTAGTGCATGTGCGTCCTCAGAACATCACGAAGGTTGGAAAAGTGTTTAAGCTTTAGGGCAGGCGAGCTGGGGCGTTCTGATGTACTTACATGGGTCCTGGCAGCTTCTTCAAAGGCAAGCCAGGTGGTGCCATGGAAAGGATTGCCTTTAAGGCTGACAAGGACAAAGTTGTGTCTTTGGGTACTTTGGACCCCTTGTCTCAGCGTCCAAAGAGCTGTCGAGCTTGCTTTGGAGCTTCATACTCTGTACAGTCTGCTTGTCTTTTCTGCTTGATTTTTTCCAAGTTGGAAAAGAAAAGAAAACTACGCAGGCAGTAAAATCACTCCCCAAAGAAAGAAAAGAAAAAAAAGTCTACGCAAGCCACTCCCCACATCAATTAAGAAAAGGAGGATACCTTGGGCCGAGGCACCATGTACCCTCTCCACCAGGAGAAGGAAAAATCAATGGGGATCAGGAGGGTCACTAGCAGTTCCCTGTGCCTGATCTTGGTGATGAGGGTTACACATAGACTTGGTCTATACAAGCTTTTCCTTGAAGGAAAAGCTCTCAAACTTGCAACTACTCCACTGCCATCATATTGGGATAAAGCCTCAACCCAGACAATTTGGTTGCTCACCCTTTTATTGTAAGCCAGATAACTAAGAGTCACTTTGGCTTCATACTAAAGCAAGATAAGAAGTGGCATGCTTTTTTAGGAAAAGTGTCAAGTTAATACAGAAATGGCAAGCAGTCTTGACTTAAAAACAAACTCAGATCATGCCCTTGAAGGAAAGGAAAGGGTTACACAGCTGTCACAGCTTCAGGTACGGTACCTGTCTACAAGGGCAGGTTAGCTGGAGCATAACATTTACCTGTAAATGATCCAGTCCGATTCGGAGAACAAGTGCAAACACAAAACTCTGCCATAGCGTTTTGGGCATGCTGATACAGTCTTGGCTTTTCCTAGGGCATCAGCCTGGTTCATGACGTCTTTAAGACGTGATGCACCATGCCCTTAGCAGCATGAATTCACCAACATGACCAACACCAAAAATGACCTTCAATTTAACAGTTGCTACAGCGGGGCCTGGGAGGGGAGGATACTCAAAGGGCACCTTACATGATTTTCGGGAGAAGAAGCAACCGCCAGGAAGGATGGCGGACAACGGAACCGGCCCTCGTTGATTAAGGTTGCTCCTTGCCTGCCTCTAGCTGTTCAACCAGATGGTGGGGCAAGGGAGAAAAACTATGGCGGTGAAAACGCCCTACACCAATTAAGGACTCCTTCAGAAAAGGGGATGTATCCCCTCCACCAAGGATAGAAGAAGAATCACTGGGGATTAGGAGGGATTCAAAAAAAGGGAAGGGTTACATAGCTAGCTGGGAGGGATTCAGAAGAAGTAAAGAAAAAAGGAAAAAACTACGCAGGCAGTGAGAACACTTGCTACATCAATTATGGAAAAGGAGATACATTGGCTCAAAGAGCTGTGAGTCTCCCCCACCAGGGGGTATGAGGGAAGCTAGTGTGGGTCTGGTGGGTTTCTGGAAGCATGCAGCCCCCTGGGCACCAGAGTTATGTTTAGTATTTTTGATTTCAATGGCACATTTGGAAGAGGTAGACTTTTGCGCACAATGTACAGAGTGGGCATGAAGCTTTTGTGCAATCTTGGTAGCCCCTTGCGGGTTAATCCTTAATTTCTTTTAGTTGATCCAGGGTATGGGCAGTGTAGGTAGTCCCACCCACACACAGAAGGATTGTATGGAGAGTGACCTCAGCGGGAGGGATTCAGAGCAAGTAAGTTGTCCTGCTGCACAGTGAAAGGCTCATAGAGCTGCCTTCTATTCCTAATTAGATTAATTTTATAAAACGTCAAAATTATTTCTTGAAAAGTTGTATATTTTCTGTTCCTTCTCCTTTTTCCTGAAAAGTCATCTCTCTTTCATTTTTATCCTACATCAATGGCAGGCTTTCCTTTTCCCTTTTCCTGGCAATATTGGAAAAGCCTTGTGTCAGAGCCTCTCCTTGAGAGAAAGAAACAAACTACATACTATGTTGAGTCATTGTTGGAGGGAGAGCGACGCTGCCCAGCATAGAACTTCTCCTTCTCATTCCAGGGCACTCCATCAGAGGGGCTCTCCCTCCAAACTGGTATGCTTTTACATGCTCCCCTTCACAAATTTATTAAATTGGGCAAGCTTAAAAACAAGAGTATTTTGCAAGATTACGATGCACGTGTACCTCACCAGCTTATTGGGCAGATTCTGCTTTTGGAGGAGACTTTGAAGGTCTAGTAGACAGGGAAAATTCTCCCTCCATTAATTGATTAGGAAGAGGAACGCACCTGCACATGCCCCAAACAGAACTACACCTTCATATCTCTTCCCTCGTAGCCTTTCTATGAGAGCAAGATCAGCCTCCAGCCGGCCAGATGCTATCCTGATAACCCCTCACAATGCCCAAACAACCTCTAACAATGTTACTTCCTCTTGCTCACATCATGCTCTACGCAGGAGGCACAGCACCACACAGAGGACTGGCACAGCTAACCGTGTGAGACAACCTCATCAATTGCATGCAAAACAGCGCCATGTGCACTTGATTGAAATCAAGTATTGTGAGGACACAAGTCCTCAACATCAGTTGGACGCGGCTAAGCAGCAGCATGCAGACCTCTGCAAATATATTAGTGCTAAAGCTGTTACTATCCATCCTACCATGATCCTCCTAGGCGTTGGGGGAACGTGTTACACTGAGCATACCCTGAACCAATTTAAAAAAACTAGGTCTGGACCATCAACGCGCCATCAAGCTGGCTAAAACACTTCATGCCCATTCTGTTCAATATGCCCACAAACTTGTTGCCACTAGACGCGCTATCCACAACAAGAGTACTTCTAATAACCAGGTTCTAGAGCCAAGTGCTTCTAGAACCCTCCAGATCCCCATTAGCTTTTCTGTTTCACTTCTTGCGGTGGAGGGGACTCACGGCTCTTTGGGCCAATGTATCCCCTTTTCCTTAATTGATGTAGGGAGAGATTCTCTGCCTACGTATTTTTTTTCTTTTCTTAGGAAGAGGAAACATATTGGCTCAAAGAGCCGCGAATCCCCTTTACTACAAAGCTACAGAAAAGAAAGGGCTAGCGGGGATTTGGGAAGTTACTAAAGCACCCGGCTCCAGAACCTGGCTGTGAGGAGGGTTTTGCCTTCATTTGCATGCCCAGTGGTAACAGGCTTGTGGGCGTACTTAAGCGATTTGGCATGAGTTTATGAGCAAGCTCAATGGTACGTTGGTGGTCCAGGCCCAGTTGTTCAATTTGTTCAAGGGTGGGCTCAGTAAAACGCGTTCCCTCAATGCTCAGGAGAAGTGCTCAAAGACCGATGCACGGTTGCTTGAAATCACAACTGTTGCACTGATTAGTTTGCAGAGGTTTGCTTGCTGCCACTCCTACTCCATGAGGAACAGGAAACAAAGGTCTCTGAAGAGAGTGCAAACCCCATTATAACTTGTAACTATTCGAAAAAAAAAGGTCTTTCAAGAGAGTGCATTGCCTAGGGATGCCCCGATTGGGACCCTGGCTCAATGGGACTCATGAATCCCATTGATGATTATCACTTTGTGCCACTTGGGCTCTCCTTGGAGGCGTCGGCCCTACCTGACGGAAGCCTGTCAGGGGCACATCATTTTGTTTGCGCCCTTGACGTCTTGGGCAAGACCATTGCTTGTGTATTTTTCTTTCCCTCTCTTTTCTCCTAACCCCAGACCCTGAATGAGAGCACGTTGGTGCTGGCCATATGCAGTTTGCTGTAAAAAGGAGTGCTGCTTGCTTCCAAAGTGAATCATGACATGTACCTTAAGACCATAGAGTTGAGGCCAGGGCTTATGGGCTTCAATCTGTGAGGGGCAATGATTTTGCCCAAATCAGGGAGCCGATTGATGACTTCTGTTGCAGTCCCTCAACCCCTAAAAGATGTTGATAAACCTGCCGCAACCAAGCAACACGGAGGTCCTGCTTCATCACAAGAAAATATACACAGACGATACAGACTCCATACAATCTTTGATTACAGTATGTAGCACAAGAGCCCTAGTAAGGATGACAGTTTCAAATATCAGGATCAGCAAGGGGGCACAACATAACCAAAGGCTGACAGTTCCCAAAGTTTCAGGCAATCAGCCTCACAGCCTCATTCCAATTCTTGCAAAAACTTGCAACATCCTGCTGGTAATACATCATGAAATAGCATGCCCCATCTGCAACGGCTGCATGCATCTCTTCTGCTTTGAAAAGTGAACACACGCGCACACACACATAGCTTGCAGCACACAGGTGGTGCACTTGGTCGCAGGCAGACCTTTTCAGCAACCACCGGCACAATGTCTGCCCACCCAAAAAGAGTCGCGTTTTCAGGTGCATAGCAGCAGAAGCATGGAGTGGCTCATCCTGCCATATGAACAAAAATAGCTTGTGTACGGACAACATTTGCCCACCCACTTACTAGAGTTGATACAGTGCCAAGGAGACCGGCAGCAAACAAGCTTTGCTTTGCTGAGGCACACCTGCTCTCACAAAGCAAAAGGCCAATTCCTCCATCTGCACAGCTGCGCGAAATCATGCATTGCATGCACAAATGAAACACCTATAAAAAGCACACAGCCTGCGTTTCTTAGAAGCCCCCAGCACCCCACATCCCTCCACCACCTGCTTGAGATGGCAACAACACAAGTTACACTACAAAATGCTTTCACGCCATCCCTGCCATTACTTCCCAGCGCCCACCCGCGCCTTGGCCACAATCTTCTGCATCCCTTCACTTAGGTTCACCTTTGCCCTGTCTGCCCCCTTTCCGGCCCCACCTCCTGCAGAGCTACTGCCCAGCAGGTCGATCAGCGAGGCTCTGTTCTGCTTAGCAGAAGGGGGCTGCATGCGTGCAGCTGCAGCAGCAGCACCACCACTACCACTGACTTTGTAACTAGGCTGCTGGTGCTGCACACCCACCATCCCGCGCACACCTGGGATACAAGGAAATGTGTGTGTGTTTTTGTGTGAACTTTGCTTTTGAGTGACTGCATAGAACAGAGCAGTAGCTGCAGGCACAGCCCAAAACACAATGGCTGCGTGTGCAATCTTGGCTAAACATGTTGCACCATGTAGAATCCTACACTCCCTACTCCATTAAGAAATCAGAAAATGTAATTGCCATCGTGGCCGCCCCTAAAAGCATGCGCGCGGGCACACATGTGCAGAAAGTACGCAAACCTGCAAAAGAGGGGGCGCCAGCTGCCTTGGCAGCACCTCCACCGGCGGCGCCGTTCCCTCCTGGCGCTTGGTCTCCCCCCTTGCTGGAGCTGTCGCCCCCGGCGGTGTTGCCGGCAGCATGGCTGTTGCTCAGATCACTGCAACAAGGTGCAGTTGGAGAATCGTGCATGGCTGTTTTTGCTCAGATCACTGCGGACAGGTGCAGTACTGGCATCACATGCTTGAGTCCTGGAGAGCAACGATCCGTGCGAGGAGCGCAGTTGTTTGGGAAATCAAAAAGCACAGACCTCTGGGCGCCTGAGTATACAAAGCATACATGTCTCCCTTCTCCGTTTGCATGTGTTCATTCTTTCTGTTCATGCAGCTGCCGCCTGCTGCTGTTCTTGCCCTCTGCTAAAGTAAGGCCGGTTGGGGCTTCCATGGAGCCTTGAGCTTATGCAAACCTTCAAAGCCTGAGCAGTCTTTTGACCTGGTCTTTTGACCTGGTCTCATGCATCATTTGAGCCTTTTGGATCCTCGTATTTTCACATCCTTTGGAGCCTCATATGGCCATGAGCCCATGCATCATTCAAGCCTCACTAAAGTTCCAAGCTCATGCACTCTTGCAAGCCCTGAGGTAGCCAGACTGGAGCCCATGCAACTTCAAATCAGAGTGTCACACACATACAAGCCCTGAGATAGCCAGGATGGAGCCCATGCAACTTCCAACTACAGAGTGTTTCGCACACACATACACACACACACGCACCTGCCAAACACAAAGGAGCGTGCGCCTGTGTTTGAGGCAGTGGTGCGGTGGGAGACGGCGCTGGCAGCACGGCCAAGGAAAGAGGGCTGACCCTGCACAAAGAAAGTACAGCGACGCCCTGTGTTGAATAAGGAAAGAGGGCTGACCCGCATAAGAAGGTACAGCAGCACCCTGGAAAAGCGTGCAAGATGCGTGTGCAATACTGATTGTGCAACATGCAACATAGCCATATATATTGTGTGTGTGTGCGCCCAATCTTTGACCTGCAGGCACGATTCCACATGCGTGCGCGCAGTGATGCAAACATGTGCATACATGCATGTTGTCTGCAGGGGTTTGAGCAAAGTTGGGATTCAATGCGCTCACTTGTGAAGGACACCAAGCGCAAAATACAATGCAAGTAAACAAAGGTGAGCCATTTAAGAGGACATCATTGTCATTGTATGCAATTCGTGAGCAGAGAGAAGATAGTAAAACAGTGAAACATGAAAAATATGTTAGAATTATAAACGACACAGATCCCACGCTGAGTAAAGAAAAAAGGATGTGCAACGCCAGCCCAAAAAACCATGTTCATGAATCAGACCAAACACATCACAATGAGACACGCAGAGCTCAAAGCACACCCTCCCTCAATAGAGAGGATGGAGGATGATGGCTGAAGAGTCGATCAAGAGGTGGCAGAGATTCCTTACAAGGTTGAGATGGGACAACCCCTGATGATTATGTGATTATTTGGTATCAAACTATGATGTGGGTGCTGAATACCCAGAGGACAAGGTGACCAAGGAAACAGACACAAATATATACACACACAGTCAACACGGTGACCTTGGAAGCGGGTTGCAGTGGGCAGCACTGCAAACATGCACATATTCCTGCTCTAACTCCCCCTCCCCACACACACCAGTGGTACGTCACCGCCACTGCCGCCCTTTTTGTTGCTGATGTCTCGCCCGAACATGGAGAAGCGCATGCCTGCAGGGGCGGGCAGGCCGCCCTGCTTGGCGCCTGCTTTGGGGGGCTTGCTGCCAATGTGCACGGGGTTGTGGTGGCTTCGGGCTGTAGATGGCTGGCCTGCAGGAAGAAAAAGGAAATGTGAGAGATGTCATAGTTTAGTGTGAGTGTGTCAGGGGATTCATGGCAGGGTAGGTTAGCAGAGTGGAAAATATGGCACTGTGGCAGAAGAGGGGGTGTGGTGGCTTTGAGCCATGGATGGCTGGCCTGCAGGAAGAACAGGGGAACATCTGAGCTGTCAGAGTGTGTGTGTGTGTGTGTGTGTGTGTGTGTGTGTGTGTGTGTGTGTGTGTGTGTGTGTGTGTGTGTGTGTGTGCGCGCGCGCGCGCGTGTGATTTTTTGTGCGTGCATGTATATGTGTGTGACCCTGTTAGTACCACTAAAAAAAAATCTTTGCAGGTTTATGGTTGCTTTAAACAGGAAAATATATATCAAAGAGGGCTATTCAGAGAGCAGTCACCATTGTGTGGGATCTTTAGAGGCTACATCTCAGAAACGTATGAGTATTCCCAGAAGAAACTTTGTCAGTACAAAGAAGGCATTTCAAGGATCAGGTCTAAATACTTTGGGTCCGGAAACACCCATATGTTTCTGGGATATGGCCAGATTAAGATCAGGTGAAATATTTGGATTCTGCCAACTCCAATCATTGAATGACGTTTTACATGAAACACAATGTTCTGCATAATCGAAATGTGCATGAAGCTTCCTGAAGAGTGCCTGCAAAGAAGGAGCAGTTTAATTCCAATGCGTAAGCTAGACGCCAGTTGTGGCTGAGGTTCATTTTACAATTTTTAAACATTATGTTTATAATGTCAGGTGCGCGCAGGAAGGCAGCCAGGGGCCAAAACGAACTTTCAGCCATTTGTGACACACCCTGTGGCAGCCCGACCCCCGATTGATCCCATATTTCATTTGACTCCAATTTTATTCATCGTCCCCGAGGAAAACATGTCTCTGTCGACACGCAGCGCTACAGCGCTTGAGGCTTGATCAGCCTAACAGGGAAGCCTCTGTAACGTTGTCAGCAAAGGCACAGGCGCCAGGTTAATGTTCAGATCATTAAACACCCTTTGACATACACGTATACATAAACATAAAAAAGGTAATGACAAAAAGGTGCAGACATCAGGCTTCCCCCTTTTAAACCCACAACTCACGGGGCTCGTGCTATAAAATGTCATTAATTAATGCTTTTGGATACCGCTAGCCATCTTAAAACTATAACTGTGTGCACGTGCATCCCCTTCCAGTCATCCGTACCAGGCTTGGTCTGTTCACGAGTGTCTACAGCTGCAGGGGCAGCAGCAGCTGCACTGGATTCAGGCTTGGGATTGGACTTGGATCGGGAGAGTAGCGAGCGGACCTCATGGACCCCACCCTCTTCTTGCTGCATAGACGAAAGACAGCAACAGAAGCCATGGTTGGTGTTCAGGAGAGCATTGCAGGTGGAGCACAAAAAAGGTGCTACTCTGTGAATGTGCAGCATAAGAGCTGACAGCAGCTTGTTCAGGCAGAAGCCACAAGGCATTTGCAAGCTGCATGCCAAGACTCTCACATGTGGACCCAATGACTCCGGGTTGCCCTCAAGAACACCTAGGCTCACAATTACTGTACAAATGTAGGCTCATGCACAAACATCCAGAGATAATAGACAGGCTTAGTACAAACATCGAGAGATAATAGACAGGCTTAGTACAATTCCATTTTGCATGATTGGGCACAAGGACTTTGGGTCGTCCGCCTTGCGGTATGAGTACTGCGGTATGAATACTCACAACAAACGAAGCGCCCCCGCACAAAAGGAACGGCACGCCAGTGCATCACTTGCTTGCAACCAATGTACACGTTATTCTGGGTTTTCACCTCACTTCCTCCAGGCTCTACCAAACCCCGACCCATGAACACGCATACAACCAACAACTCAAAGCAGGTTCATCTCCAATGCCTTGCCAGCAGCAGGCGAGCGTCCGCTTTGCACCTCACCTCTTCCAGGTTCTGCCACACAGGGGTGCCGTTGTGGAGAATGGGTAGAGGGTCAGCAGACAAGCGGAGGGGAAGCTGTATGTCTGCCTGAAGCAGATCCTTGCCCTTGGGCAGCGCCCCTGCAAAGGACAGGGGCTCTTGTACAGCACGCTTGCCCCCCTCCTCCCCCTCCTCCCCCTGCACACATGCACAAACACATGCAGCCACAGTCACCACAGCAGCACACCAACAAAAATGGTGGGAGCAGGTCCATGTGGTCATGGTTAACGTACTAAGTGCTACGCATGTGAAGCAGGGTTCATGAAAATGGCAGATTCACACCCTCACCTGCATGTGGAATCCTTTGACCAACTCATGAGTGACTGACACCTAGGCTTCCCGTCAATGCAGCCTGGGCCTCTTTACACAGAGCCTTAACACACTTGGCCTTCACAAATCTGGCTATCCTCTCTGCGACGCAGCCTCTCCCCCAAGGCAGAGTCAAGCTTAATTTGCTTAAACAGCTACTCTACGGTCTCAGAGCTGTGCACTCCCTCAAGCCTGATCACCCAAGCTGAGGTAAAGACCACTGAGACTAGGGTACACAAAGTCGCTCCTAAGACAACACAGACACATCAACACCCGCTGCTGTGAGACAAGAAGCCTTATCTTAGAACATGAATCACACAAACACACACACCACCACCCTACCTGGCTGCCTCCGGCAGCATGCCTGCTACGCATTGCAGCAAAGCCCTCCGCTGACAAGTTTGAGTGTGCTGCCAGAGCCATAGCTTCCTGCAGATGTCAAGGTGTGTAAGCAGCAGCGCTGTGAGGTTACAGACCATGCTCCATACTGACTAGGGGCTGTGCTACAAGGGCACTTCCTTTTTGGCATCACACACACACACACATGCACATGCACATGTATGCAGAGAGCCTTGATCAAGCATCTGCATGTGCTCCTGCTAGGCGTCTGCCCCGCCACAGTAAATTTCCACTCTGGTGAAGGCATGCGCACGGCCAGCATGCAACCATCAGCTGGTGAAGGCATGCACACAGCCTCTGCGCACAGCCAGCATGCACTCTGGTGAGGGCATGCGCAATTCCAGCATGCAACCATCAGCTGGTGAAGGCATGCGCACAGCCAGCATGCAACCATCAGCTCCAGACCTGGGGCTGACGTAGGACACATGAGGGAGACAACAACTTGAAGAGCAGTGACACCCGCTGGTCGCTGTGCGCCCTTGCTCAAAACACACCCGCACATGCAAAGAAGCACAGTGCTAATGCAATGCGTGAGAGCGCAATTAAAGTGAGCCGGCAGGACAAGATGTACCCTGCTTTGAAGCGGCCGCACCGTTGAAAGTGAAGCTCTCATGTGTGCCATGTACTACGCACGAGCTTCTAGCACAGCTCTCGTGCAGGCACAATAGCAAAAGCTAGAGGCCACTCATATGAGCGCAATCCTGGTTGTGCAGCAGCAGCACCAATGCAAAGCGCTCCTCCTGGGTATGTCCGGCTGCCATGTACTTCTCGCATGGCTCTATGTGCATGACAGCACTGCAGCATAACCTAGAGGCATAACATGAGAGCATGCAATCCAGGCTGTGCAGCTGCACCATTGCAAGCGCACCTCCCGGGTGTGTCCGGCTGCCATGTACTTCTTGCGCAGCTCTCGCTTGTAGACAGCCGCCATGTCGATTGTGTTTGCCTCCTGGGCCTGGAGATACAGACAATCACAAGGGCACGTGGATTGATACACTAGTCGCGCAGCACTTGCTTGTGGACAGCCACC
The DNA here is from genome assembly GCA_914767535.2 of Dunaliella primolecta. Taxonomy (NCBI): domain Eukaryota; kingdom Viridiplantae; phylum Chlorophyta; class Chlorophyceae; order Chlamydomonadales; family Dunaliellaceae; genus Dunaliella; species Dunaliella primolecta. The sequence goes on along the minus strand of OU611763.1, from coordinate 3,866,623 downwards.
AAAGCTGCCAGGCCGCTTGTGTTGGCCTCCTGGGCCTGGAGATACAGGCAAATATAGGAGTACATAGTCATGCTTGTTGCTACCTTCTGCTTATTGTTGCTTATTGTTGGATGAAGACAGTAAAAAAAAGAAGCTGGTCCCTTGGGCCTGGAGGAGGAGAAAACACTGGAGCACATTATAATGCTTATTGCCAAAAAAATGTTTGTTGTCACATGACAATAAAGAGAGAAAGAACGTCATGCTGGCTTCCTGAGCCTGGAGACACGGTCATAAGAGCACATTGTCACTGCTAAGCTATGCTTATTTTCACGAAAACATGTAAGAGAGGAAGACAATTGTGTTGGCATCCTGGGCCCGGAGACAAACAAAATGAGGAGCACATTTTTTATGGTTGTCGTAACATTATGTTTGAAAGAAAAAGGAGAACAAAGTATGGAGAAGAAACTCTCCATACATCAATGAAGGAAGAGGAGACATATTGGCTCAAAGGAGAGATTTGTTTTGTGCTTGCTGTAACTCAGTGTGAAAAAGACAAAGTAGATAAAGGAAGAAACCCACGTTGGCTTCCTGGGCCTGGAGAAAGAGACATTCTGAGGAGCAAAAGAATCACTATTGGCAGATGGGAAGCTTCATCTCCATGCAATTGCAAAGTGGAAGGGCTTTCAGGGCATGTTGCTCCGCACATGTAGTATTTTCTGATCTAAAACCAAGGGCTCACGACCCAACAAATCATCAGGCACTTTCAACCCATGGTACTGACATCTTCGCAGCCAGGAAAACAAACACTGCAGGCAGGCAGCCAAGCCCATCAGGATCCGCACACCCTGCTCTGGCAGCTAGAGATGTTTCCTTTTCCAAGCCTAAAAGAAACTGCATATCCTCAAGGGTTTGCACACCCTGCCCAGGCAGCTAATGGTGCTTCCCTTCCTGAGCCCATTAGGATCTGCACACCCTAGAGCAGCTCATCCAATGCACATACCAACAAGCACACAAGCCCATCAGGTGCTTTCTCTGCTATTCCATTCAGTGACATACGTCCTGTTCTGTCCACTGCACATGCCAACAAGCACACTGGACCATCAGGCAAACGCTACAGCATGTAATGCTTGCTGGCAGGCGGCATGGGCTGACAAGCGCTGGGCCGCATTAAATGCTCCTAACATGTTTCGACCGAGGGAAACAACCTCTGGCATTTGCGTGCTAGTTACCATATGGATGCGCAGGGCAGGATGGCCAAGGCTCACATGTCGTACGTAGCCCACCACCGATGTCTTTTTTGGATCCACCGAGCCTTGTATGGCCCACCAATGCCATCTGTGGATCTACCAAGCCTTGCAGGGCCCACTAATGCCATCTATGGATCTACCAAGCCTTGCAGGGCCCACCAACGCCTTCTAAGGATGTACCAAGCCTTGCATGGACCCTTGATTCTATCAATGCACCAGCCTTGCATGGACCCCGCCATGTGTGTTGGCCGGCCATCAAAGCCTTCAATGGACCGATGCCTTCTATGGATTCAAAACCTTCCGTATGCCTGCCCCATTCCCTCTGTCAAGAGACAGGGCGCACACCCTCCAGAAAGCTTCCAGGCACCCTCAACTTGCTGTAATGAGACCCATGGCACCTGCTTGAACGCTCAGCAGGAGAGTCTGCAAGTGACCCATGGCACCTGCTTGAACGCTCAGCAGGAGAGTCTGCAAGTGACCCATGGCACCTGCTTGAACGCTCAGCAGGAGAGTCTGCAAGTGACCCATGGCGCCTGCTTGAACGCTCGGCAGGAGAGTCTGCAAGTGACCCATGGCACCTGCTTGAACGCTCAGCAGGAGAGTCTGCAAGTGACCCATGGCACCTGCTTCTAAGCACAGCAGGAGTCCCCAAGACACGAGTCCCCAAGACACAAGCACTCTGTCCAACGGTCATGGCCCCCCTCTCAACTGCCTGCCCTGACCAGCAAGGCACCAGCAAGGCACCAGCAAGGCACCCATCTGTGTTGCAGCAAACCACCCACCTCAGCATCGCCCACATCCAGCACCATGCGCATGCCCATCTCATCCATCAGGGCTGCGCCGTTGCCCTCATCCTCATCCAATGCAGACCCGCCAAACAGCTGCGCACGCCGGCGCCGCGCCTCTGCATCAGTGCCCTCCTGCATCAGTGCGCATCAGAGCATTGGTGCATCAGTGCATCAGTGCACACTAGCATGCATCAGTTCACATCAAAGAAATTGGTGCATGCGTGCATCGGTGCATCGGCTTGCATGCGTGCGCATCAGCGCGCATCAGAGCAAGAATGCATCAATGCACACCAAAGGATTAGTGCAACAGTACATCAGTGCATCAGCACGCATTAGCGCGCATCAGTGCCCTCCTGCAACAGTGCATCAGTGCATCAGCGCGCATTAGTGCCCATTAGTGCACATTGGGGCATCAGTGCATAAGCGCCCATCAAAGCATCAGTGCCCACCTGCATTAGTGCATCGGCACGCATCAGTACGCAACAGTACACCAGTGCCCTCATGCAGCACAGTTGCTCACAAACAAAAACTTGTGATTGTGTAGTGTTTGAAGCGCACACCAGTTCATCTAGTGTGGATATATGAGAGGATGTACAAGTTCTGCTTGGTTGTATATAAGCGGGAAGGGCGTGAAAGGTGATGGAGGGGGGCGGAGTTTCAACATAAGTCAGATCTTTAGATGGCTGTGGACCACCTAACGCGGGTGTCTGAGACACAAACAATTGAGGACGTGTACAGATTGCTGTGCAGGAGCAGAGCTACAAAATATGTTTAATCACAGTGCACCTCCGTCCATCCTGTAGGATCTGAACACATGTGGCCCTTATGACAAATATCAAAAGACAGGGTCCCACATGTGGCCGGGATCTCAACACTCTCCAAGCGCTTTCCAACCCCCCTTTCGCAGTCTTTTCTTGGGGGCCCATCCACAAGACTCTGCCACCAAAGCACAGCCTCCCATCCAACTATCCACCTGTCTCAGGCCACTGCCTGAAGAACGAAAGAGAAGTCAAACTGCGTAGGCAGTGGGAGGTTCTCCTGCATCTAGGGCTACTGCCTGACTTCACCAAGCTGCTCTTCCTATCTGAATCAACGCCTCAAACTCCTAAGACCGAGAACTCTGCCCTAGGCACTCTCACCTCCTTTCACATTATTCAGCCTGCAGAAGGTGAGCCAGCGACTTAGAAGCGCGCTGATTTGGGAGCGTCACAAAACAGCAAGCCTGAGACATTTCCGCCTCAGCGCTCTCCTCATCCAAGGCGTCATCTCTTCCTCTCCCAAACCCTACCCATACCGCGGGGCGGGTCGGAGGAGGATGGGAACCGCACCTAAAGTAGGCACAAAGCCGCACAAGGCGATACCAGGACGTAACAACGGACCATTGGACCCCACCTTCTCAGCAACCAGACCACCCAGACCATTGCGCAGCCAGCAGAAGCTGCCCCAAGTGCCCTGCAAAGGCGCTACACCCCACCATCTCACCTCTCTAGAGGCCACGCAGCAGGGACTGCATCAATGCAGATGCCCTGAAGCAGCGCTGCAACCCACCATCCCATCACCCCAGTCGTCCAGGCCATTATGCGCCCTGTGCCACAGCCATTCTGGATGCCCTGAAGCAGCGCTAGAACCCAACCTCGCATCATCCGCGCTGTGACCCACCATCTCATCATCCAGGTCGCCCAGGCCATTGCGCGGCCTGCGGAAGCCGTTCTGGATGCCCTGCAGCAGCTGCTGCACGTCCTTGTTGTCCTGCTCCTCTTGCCACTGCTTGTGCAGCATGGTGCGCACGCGCGCATCACGCGCGCCCTCCTTGGCAGTGCCAATCAAGTCCGCCTGCGCGTGTGTGAAGAGTGTGTGTGTGTTCACTAAGAGGCAACTTTCAAGACGCTTTATAGCCTTAAACAACTTAACCCCTGCATCAAGGCACGTATCAGGTCAGCACAAACATGGCTGCATGCAGTCCCCTTTGTGGACAAGACACTGCAAGGACGCAAGCAGCTGAGGTCTGCCTGCGGACAGGAGGCTTTTTGTGTTGGGTCAGCACAAACACAGCTGCCTGCAGTCCTCAAAAATTTTGAGTGTGGACGAGACGATGCAAGAACACAAGCAGCTGAGGCCTGCCTGCTGACAAAAGGTTTTTGTGTTGGGTCAGCACAAACACAGCTGCCTGCAGTCTCCACAAATGTTGTGGACAAGACGGTGCAAGAACACAAGCAGCTGAGGCCTGCCTGCAGACAGGAGCAACATTCTACCTCAAATCATGATGGAGTCGAGCTTGCCTGTCCCTGAGCACCCGTTCCTAAGATGCACCGGCTCCACCTCTGGAGCCAATCAATCCAACAATCACGGCTTCTCCTGTTTGTGGCTCACATTGCCTCAACTTCCCGTCTCCTTTTCTTGAAAATCAAGCTGAACCACTGCTATGGGAACTACTGTTAAGACCCACCAGCTCCCCGTCTCCGCCACGCTCATCCTCATCCTCGCTTGCAGCTGCCACCCCCTCCTCGTCCTCAGACAGCTCTGCCTCCATGTCCACAAAACGGGACTGGCCAGCTGCAAGTGCGCGTGCACGCCGCTCGGCAGCCGCCTTGGCATGGGCCTGTGCGTGCGTGCGTGCGTGTGTGTGTGTGTGTGTGTGTGTGTGTGTGTGTGTGTGTGTGTGTGTGTGTGTGTGTGTGTGTGTGTGTGGGCACGCGCAGTATCACTGAAATTTGAACAGACAATGAAGAGGCAACGAGTTTTGATCTGCACGTGTCTGTGATGTTAACACATCCGCTCCCTTGGCCTGCGCACGCACATGGCGCGGCCCAGATCTGGGTAAAAGTTGTTGCCTTTGTTCAGCAATTCACACAAAAACTCGTGTTAGATAAAGCCATATCACATACAGCACATCAAAGTCCATGCCTTTACCATGGCTGCATTTTTGCAGTATGCGTGATCAAGCCAATTTCAAACGGAGCACTTCCGCATCCACACCTTTGCCTTGGGCGCAGGCGCATGTTTGATTGCCATGGTGTGATTGCCATGGCTTGGGTTCAGGCGCAGGCACATGTTTGACCGCCATGGGCGCAGGCCCATGTTTGGTTGCCATGGGTGCAGGTGCAAGTGTGACTGAGCCAAACAGACCATACTCAATTCCACACCTTTGCAATTACTGCAGACATGTTTGCCACGCCTTTACCATTTGCATCTTGGCCATACCTTTGCCATGGCTGCAGACACGGCAGCTGCGCCCCCCTGCTTCTTGGTATCCTTGCGAGGGCTTTCCTCAAGCTCCCCTTCCTCCTCCTCTTCATATGCCAATAGCTCAGCTACAAAATTGGTGCAACAAAACGTGTGTGTGCGTGCGTGCGTGCATGCACAAAACAAAATGTTTGTTCAGTGGTTACATACATTTGTGGAAAGCCCTGTCCATCCAAATACTGTTCGCTTCCCATCTGAGCGCATGCTTGCAATCATAATCCAGGCAGCATCCATTTCGCCTGCCTCTTGTCTGATTGCATTCTTACAATGTGATCCATTTTATCTTCTTCCCATCTGAGAACATGCTTGCAATGGTTTTCCAACCAGGATATTGCCATATCTTGAACCACGTAAGATCCAATTTCACCGTGGGAGCAGCTGCGTTTAACGCACTTTCAACCAGCTCAGTCAGCCAGGTCTCGATCCTTAGCGGCCAAACAAAGTTGCGCGAGCTCCAGTACTCTCATTAACTGATCACTTGAAGAAGCGCCACGAAAAGCAACAGCAACTTCCTGACAAATGTGTCGCTTCTTCCCTTTAGTGACAGGCCAGAGTGTTGCACTCTCTTTACTTTTACTCTCCCTACCAACCCCAGCCATTAGACCATGTTACCTGTCGTGCGATTGGGACTGTGTATGCACAACACTTTGCCTCACACAGTGCATGCATGCTGAGGCATGAGCAGGCGTTCGTGCGAGAGGACATGTTCAATTAAAACCACACTGAAACACATACATACATACATACATACATACATACATACATACATACATACATACATACTTTCATACTTCCTTCCTCATCAGTGCTTGTCCCACCCATGTTATGATCATGAGCGCAGTGGCACAGCACTTTCATCACCATATTCACACTTGCAAGCACACTCACGTTCTACTTCCTCCTCTTCCTCTTTGTTGCCCTCGCCCCCTGCATGCTCCTCAGCGCTGACCTCCTCCTCCTCTGCAACGGCAGCAGCATGGGATCGGCATTGCAAGGGAGCTTGTTGTGAGAGTCTCACATATGAGGAGGTAAACCAGCATCACCGGATCGGCATCCTAAGGGAGCTCGTTGCAGGAGTCGCACATATGGGAAGACAAAATAAGGCCTATAATAGAGGCCCACAAAGTCTAGAACAGGGGCTCATAAAGCCCAGTAATGGAAGCAGTGGCCCACACGGCCCACGCTGATTTGCAAGTTACAGAGCCAATCAGTGTCCTGCGAATAACAGGGCCCACGCTGTCCTGCACGTACTAAACCATAGAGTCCAGACAGGGCGCTACCATGCTGTCCTTTGTTGCTTACACAGCCCACCCTGTTGTGCCAGTCAGTGACCTGCAAGTCACAGAGCTCATGCTGTCCTGCAAGCAGCTGACCATAAAGCCCACACATGAGCGCAATTTTCCTGCCCTTCAAGTGGCCTATGCAAAACGCTGTTGCAGTTCAGTGGAGGCTTAATGGTAGGCCCTAGCGCAGGTGTTGGGAACCACACAGCATGGGCTGATTCAAGCAGGATGCAAGACAAGCGTTAATGACCGCAAGAAGAGAGGGCACCTTAATCATGGTACGTGACAGAAGCGATTTTGTTGTGTTTTGGTTGTTTGGAACATATGGCGTGTTTTATTCATTCTGATTGTTTGCCTTACTTGTCTGGCATATGACGAGTGACATTTTCTTTTGTTTTGCTGTGTTCGCTTGACGCATGACAGATGACATCTTTTTCTTGATTGCTTGGCACATGACAGATGACACTCCTATTTTGTCTGTTTTGTTTGGCATATGACAATGTATCAGCCCCTCCAGCATTGACGGGCGATCAGCCCCTGAGCTGTATACTCATTATCAAGTCCTCTCATCACGCTTGCCCCTCAGTGTGGTGGGGAAGGGGCACCCCATCTGCTGCATTTGCCCACTCCTTGTAGGCATACACACATCCCACAACACCCTGCCTTCAACCCCTCCCTCCTCACCTTCATTCTCCTCTTCTCCCCCTTCCTCCTCCTGTCCTGCCCCACTGCCCTCCTCTCCTTCTTCCTCTTCTTCTGCTTCCTCCTCTTCTTCCTCCTCCTCCTCCTCCTCTTCTTCTTCATCATATCCTTCCTCTTCCTCCTCGCTTCCTGCGCCAGTGGGTCGTGCCTGCATGTGGCCCAGCCTGCAAGCATGCAAGTGTAGGAGCGCAAGCTTATCAGCAACAGATCTACATGTGGAGCTTGCCACACTTAGTGGCAACTCAATTGGTGTGCATGCTGTGTGGCAAGCTGCTCCTAAATGCGCATGCTGCAGCTTTGTCTGTGCAGGTGTGCGAGGGGGGGGAAGTGGGAAGAGGCTGCTGCCAACAACCAACAGTGTTGGTTGCAGTGCCACCAGTATGAGGGAGCATCAGCCAGTCTTCATGCCATTTAAATTAGTCACGATTCCAAAGAAAGCGTGCTCACCAGGGAGCAGACTGTCAAAGCAAGCATGCAATGGCACAGGCCAACCCCGACATGCCTTCATTTTTATCTTCCAGCCATTCAAAGCAGCCACATTACCTCAGAGCACACAGTCAAGGCAAGCATGCTAAGATATGGGCCGAACCTGACACTTGCCTTCATTCTCATTTCCATGCCATTCAAAGCAATCACAGGAAGTACCTCAGAGCACACAACTCGATGCTCCCAGGACTGTGTGATCCTTGGAGCGCACAGTCACAGCAAGCATGCCATGACACAGGCCGACCCACAGACACTTGCCTTCCTGTCGGTTTGTGGGCTTTGAGCTGGGCTCCTCCTGCTGATGGCGGCGCAACAGCAACACTTTCGCTCTGCACGCAGCATTAGATAAAGGGCAAGCAACATTTTTGCTCTGCTGCACGCAGCATTAGGGGAACAAAAGGCAGACACCCGCCCATGAAACCAACAGGGATGAGAAGAGCACAGGGTGCGTCATATCCTACATTCCTCAGCCTCGCTCACACACACACACACACACACACACACACACACACGAACACACATACACAGGCACAAATGTGCATGCACATGCGCTGTAGCGCGTAAGTAACACAAAAAAGTTCTTAACCAGCTATCAACAAGGCAATGGAGCCAACAGGTCATGAGGGTGGCCTGATCTCAAGCCCATGTCACCCAGCATGTGCTGGAGAGTGCACACATGGGCTGCACAACAAGCAGGGCTACACAGCAAGCAAGTCCTTTCAGAGACCCCAGGTCTCAGGTCCACACCATGCAAGGATGCGTGCACGGTTGGCAGCACAACAAATGAGGGACTGCACAACATGAGCAGTGCCTCTTGGAGACCCTCGTCTCAGATTTATATCATTAAAAGGATGCAAGCTTGGCAGCACACGATGCGCACAACAAACGAGGGACTGCACAACATGAGCAGGGCCTTTCAGAAACCCAGAGTCTCAGGTCCACACCACTTCAACTTAAAGGATGCGCAATGAGCAGCACACGACACGCACAACAAATCAGGGGCTGCACAACATGAGCAGGGCCCCTTGGACACCCTTAACCTCAGGTTCACATCATTCAAAGGATGCGCAATGAGCAGCACACAACACGCACAACCATTGAGGGACTGCACAACATGAGCAGGGCCTTTCGGAGACCCAGAGCCTCAGGTCCACACCACTTTAACTTGAAGTTTAAGGATGCAAGATGAGCAGCACACAACACGCACAACATTTGAGGGCTGCACAACACGAGCAAGGCCCTCTAGAGACCCAAGGGCTCCAGACAAACAGCACAGAGGAACAGAGGGTTGGGAAATCAGTGACACCCATAAGCGTGCAGGATGCCGGTCTGACCTTCCTCTCACCTTCCCCACCACCTCAGGAGCTGCATCGCACTCCCCTGGGACAATCTCCAGATCATCATCGTCATCATCATCATCATCATCATTTTCCTTGATTCCATCCTCACCACAAGCCACCCCTTGCTGCTGCTGCTGCTGCTGCTGCTGCTGTGTCCTTCCAGTAGCGACATTGCCATCACACCTGGCGTCCGCTTCTCCCACCTCCCGCTGCTGCTGCTGCTGCTGCGCTTGCTGCTGGTCATGCTGCTGGCTACGCTGCTGCAACTGTGGAGCCTGGTTCTGCCACTCCGGCTGCCCTGCCTCTGTGTATATCACCACCGGGTCAACAGTAGCGCGCTGCACCTCCAACACCACCTGCTCCTCCAAAGTCACCTCTGTCACACAGCCACCACCACCACTACCTGCACAAGCGTGCACACCTTCAATCTGGCTTCCCTGCCTCTGCTGCTGGTGTTGCAGCTGCACTGGCTGTCGCTGCTGCTGCTGCTGTTGCAGAGCGCCCGCCTGTGCGCGCTTCTCTGCCTCCTTGGCCCTCACCTTGGCCATGAGAGAGGAGAAGTCAAAGGAAGGGGTGGGCTTGGGTTCTGGTTGCTGCGAGGGGGGCGGCGGCACCAGCTTCTGCGCCCTGCGCCATCAAGCACACACACACAATCAGAGGATTGGTGGGTAGAGCTGACTTGGGGGCAGGGCATGGGCAGATCGTGTTCTTCGCGGCACCTCAAGCTGAAGTGCCTGGGCTTACAGGCAGGCCAGCAGCACACACTCAAATGCAACACAGAGCAGTGAGGCACAAGTCAAGTGGGTATGCAGACATGCAATGGGGCACATGGGCCTCCTCCCACAGGCATTTGGTTGTGTACATGCATGTAAATGATATAATGTTCTCATTTTTACTAGCGTATATGTAGAAGTGGATGTATTTGTATCATATTGACCTCTGTGCCGATCACTGATGGGGCTGGTAAGAAGGGTGGTGCACATACTGAGCCTACAGCTTTGCAAGAGAGCCATCATCAGAAGAAACAAAAAGGAAAAGAGCAAGCTACGCCGGAAGTGAGAACATCCCCACATCCTTGAGGACAAGGAGATACAGCATCACAGGTCGGCTGTGCCAAAACGAGGCATCAAGCCATCAAATGGAACCCAGTGAAATCACAGCTGGGCTGCATGAAATAAGGCGTCACAGGTGGGCTGCGCTGGAATGTTGCATTGCCAACCCACACGACCAGCTGCTCAATGCGTATCCTCCCCATTGATGTAGGGAGGGTTCCCTCTGCCCATGCAGTTTTCCTCACCTTTTCATTTCTTCCTTACCCTCCCCGATTGCGTGCATTGGTCAGGCCATACCAGGAAGAAGTGTTTAGATATTGCATGCTTTGATCCAGCCATGCCACGTGCACGTGCACAGGCAGAGAGCTCCAAAGCCTCTGCTCCCATGGCCAGGAAGCGGGGCCCCTGAAAGGCCCCCTGGACACATTTATAAATGATGAATGTTCAAACATGTGCTACAGGTCATTTTCATGCAGATCATGCACGGATGGTCTCACATGCACGCTGCAGTTACGCGTGCACGCGCGCGCGCGCGCACACACACACACACACACACACACACTAAGACACACACACACACTAAGACACACACAGTCACACACAAGCACCTACTTTTCAGCGAGCGCCTGCTTGCGCTGCCTGATCTTCTCCAGCACGCCACTCAGGGGCTTTGCCTCTGCGCAGAGGCCCTGGCCCCCTATGCGCTCAAGCACAGCAGACTCTGCAGCGACAAAAGAATGCATGATCGGGTATGCGACTTGGTGTGCACGGCTCTTGCCTCTGCGCAGACCCTGGCCGCTTATGCGCTGAAGCACAGCAGACTCTGCAGCAACAAAAGAATGCATGATCGGGTGTGCGACTTGGTGTGCACGGCTCTTGCCTCTGCACACAGACCCTGGCCGCTTATGCGCTGAAGCACAGCAGACTCTGCAGCAACAAAAGAATGCATGATCGGGTGTGCGACTTGGTGTGCACGGCTCTTGCCTCTGCACACAGACCCTGGCCGCTTATGCGCTGAAGCACAGCAGACTCTGCAGTAACAAAAGAATGCATGATCGGGTGTGCGACTTGGTGTGCACGGCTCTTGCCTCTGCACACAGACCCTGGCCGCTTATGCGCTGAAGCACAGCAGACTCTGCAGCAACAAAAAAAAACTGATCTGTGCGACTTGGTGTGCACGGCTCTTGCCTCTGCGCAGAGGCCCTGGCCGCCTACACGCTCAAGCACAGCAGACTCAGCAGCCACAAAGCGTTGTGTCTGGGTGCCTGGGTGTGCATAGCCATGGGACCACACATGGTCACGATCAGCTCCTGCAAAAACATTTCCTGACGCCTGATCAAATGACTTTCAACAATGCATTTGCCCTCTTGCAAATTAGTTCTGCAACAGCAAGAGCTGTGGGGAGGGGGGGGGGGCGTGCAGATGCGCGGGAGCACAGGTGCATGGGGATTCTGTCTGAGTTGCAGTCTGTCGTCAGTCAAACCATCACCATTGCCTCAACGACATCATCACAAGGACAACCCACCTCGCTGGCCATGGCCTCCTGCAGACATGTCTGACCCCGCCTCACTGTCCTTATCACTCCCTGCGAGCACAGTGTGTAGTATGTGTAGGCCAGCAGCATATGAGAACATTTGTTGCCTGGATTTGGAGCCTGGGTCTCAGCCGCGGGCCAGAGAGCGTCTAGAACATTGGAATTTGGGAGCTTCATACTGCCCCCATCGATCTTGCAGCGCCGAGCGGCTGTTCATTGTGTCCAAAAATGAAGCACAGCTAACATGCCTGCTTCTCCCTGCTTGCTTATTCATGTGCCTGCACGCCTCAACCCATACTCCTTCGTACACACACACACACCTGATGCTGCATCATCACACACAGCATCCGCTCCTGCATTGACCGTGCCGTCTTGGTCCATGTCTTCATCACCTGAACAGGGCAAGTGGCGCATTTGCACATGAGAAGAGCACAGTGTTCGGGAGCCAGGACACAAGCAAGACCGGGGAAATGCCATGGTCCTTCATTCATGATCCTCATCCTTAAATCACCACCCAACCTCTTCAAAGGACGAAAAGAACTTGCAATGGTCGCAGGCATACAGCACCGGATTTCCTATTGGACCAGATTCCTGTCAGGCCTGCAAACTTTTCCTGTACCCCGAATAAATGGGGATAGCATCAAAAAACACACAAGATACCCCTACAGGCGTGCCTGCAGCCCCAGTTGGGAGCTGATGACCCATACCTTCTTCACCACTCTGCCTCAAATCCTGGGCGTACTCATCCTCCTCATCCCAGTAGGACTCATTCAGGTTTGACTGCAGACAGAGGGGCAGCCAAGGACACATGTTGCATTAAACTTAGGCGCCAAAAGCTAGGGCTAGCATATGCATATATGTGCTCCTTGATACACCCAACTTACACACGTACCTGGATAATGGATTTGATGTAAATAGTGATGATTATGAAATTATGTCATAAAAAATGGGTCCCAATATCTTGTGTGTGTCTGTGTGTATGTGTGTGTGCGTGTCTGTGTCTGAGTGTGTGTGTGTGTGTGTGTGTGTGTGTGTGTGTGTGTGTGTGTGTGTGTGTGTGTGTGTGTGTGTGTGTGTGTGTGTGCGTGTGTACATGTGTGTGTGTACGCTTGCAGAACCAATGCCTTGATGCTTGCAAGTGTGCACACACTTACAACCAAAGCTTGTCTTTGTACTCATATTTTTACACAATGGACAAAACCCAATGCACAAATCAGTGGCAGGTCTGACCTGGTCCCTGCTGGCCTCAGCATCCGCATCCCCAAGTGTCGCAGCGATCATGCGAGCTTTCTTGCTGATTTGGTGGCCCTCTAGGCCAATCTGATCATCACGTCCCTCCTCTCCCTTCCCCTGCTGCAGCCCAGCAGGTGCCAGGCGCTTCAGTCTCCTCGGTTTGCTGACCAGCTGTTGTTTTCTGTCGCTGTGTCCTTCGCTGCTCTCTTGCACGGCAGGCTGCGCCACAGGTTCCGGAATGTCGTCAAATAGTAGCTCATCATCACCTCCATCAATTCCATCAGGCTGCGCTGGCTGCTGCTGTTGTTGTTGAGCCAACAAGTCAGTAGCTCCTTCTTCTCCCACCAGTTCCTTTTCAGCCCGCTCCTCCCCTGCAGGAGTTTCCCCTATATTATGTGTTCCCAGGTTGTGGTTTGCCTCCTGGTGCTGCTGCTGCTGCTCCTGCTGCTGCTCCTGCTGCCTGAGGACCGAGCTGTCACTTCCCTGCACGCATTGACTCCCGCCTTCCAGCCTCCCGTCTACCTGCGTCTCCTGCGTCTGCAAGATACCCAGCAGCGGATTCAATTCGCTCCATCCTGCAGGGAGCGGGGCTTCCACCTCCATTCCACCTCTGTGGTGATGTGCGACTGCTACAGAAAAGACAAGGACAACGTGGATGCAATGTTCATGCCGAATTATCTACGAGAATTTATTTTTCTGTGTGCCGACGGTTGATCCACCGCGCTGGCGGTGGATGGATCGCCACATTATACCATCCAAGAATGTCATTATGCCGTTATTGGGAGAACAGGAAACGCACTGCTTGCACACAAAACTAGTTTCCTCTTCTTGCTCAAGGTAGTGGCTGCCCTTCGCTAGAGGACATGTAGTTTGTACCATGTAGCTGAGTGTGCATAAAATCATCGCAAAGAATAAAAGAGAAATAAGGCTTGCTGTCCTGCCGACATGCTACAGGAACCTAAAGGAATTTCTTGCCAGGCTGCTGATTGTGAGTGGACTTTTTCCTAGGTCTAGATTGCCACTCACAAATGGCTGTCTCCCTTCAATTAATATTGAAATGTGTTATTTCCACAAGCCTTGTTTGATGCGGGCACACACCAAAAATACAGACAACTCGTTTTAAGGATGTTCTGATCCAGAAGGCATGCGGATAAAACTATGGAGCGTCTGGCCTCCATGGATGACTTGTTAGAATGTCATGATCATTTAGCATGCCGAAGAAAATTTTCTCTTCGTGTAAACGAAGGGATATGAATGCAATGGAATATGAAATGCAATTGCAGCAATGGAGACAAGGCACAGTGGTTTGTCACGATAATGCATTCAATGCATCAATGAAGTTCATCTGGTTGTCCCATGAACATCCCCTTCTTTTTTGCAAAGCAAACTGTCTCACAGAACCTCCATTGAATATTTAATGGCAGATCTCAGCTCCTCCGCCATGGCTGCAGGGTCTGTGAAGTGCTTTGTAAAGAGCAACTGGTTCTTTGCTCTGCATAAACGTGTAGAAAGGGTGGGGTGAGGTACAGCGGGAATGTTGCGTGGCCGATGGGGCAATAGGCGAACGGTTTTCTTTGATTCCCTTTGTAAGGTATATATACCATGTAACATTAGTCAGTAACGGCATGAAAAGGTGTGCAAAAATGTGCCAGTAGTGGGAAAAAGGAGAAGGAAAAATTATGCGCTGGTGCCTTGCGCACTAACAGGCCAGCCAGTCATCAAGATGGCGTTCGAGAATTGTGTTGTTATCATGATCATTATTATCATTATTGTTGTTATTATTGTTATTGTTGTTGTTGTTGTTGTTGTTGTTGTTGTTGTTGTATTCCTGTAAAGATAACACTTCATGTAATAATGATAATAATGTATTCATAGAAACAAAGAATGTGTTTAAGCTTGGTAGCGTCTGTGAAGGTGCTAGAGCACTCTGCAATTGCAGAACAGAAAAAGCAGCCTCTGCATACTGCTTAGGAAAGAGATTACCTGGTGGTGGATCTGTGCACACGAGCAAGCCATGATGTTGATGCAGCACAACATTGTTTACAGTGTATCGTGGTGTTCTAAAATGCTGTGTGACAGTTAATTTTCGGGATGGATTCTTATAAGTTTTTGATATGTATCAAAATATATTCTGGAGGACACTCTCCTCCAGAAGAAAAATAGCTCTGTCGGTCTTACATTCTCCCACTCTACGGTCCTGCCCAGGTATTTAGCAAAATAAAACTAAAAAGCACTCAAATGTATGCGTGACGTCAACTGCGCAATCATGCAAATGCGCATGCCATTTGTTGCTGGATCATGTTCAGGTGTGTGCATGTATGTGCGTGTGTGTGAGTGTGTGTGTGTATGTGTGTGTGTGTGTGTGTGTGTGTGTGTGTGTGTGTGTGTTGGTTGACATTTCAGTTATTTTTTCCTGTCCAACCACTGGTAACAACCGGCATAGCAAATTACGCTCTAATAAAATATCGGTTCATTAAACTTTACAACCAGCCCCCAGTTCCACACACGTATGCAGCACTAGCTGTCAGTCGCTTGTTTGCACCTGGTCCCTGGGCCACGCCCCCGCCAGCCCTCGAGATGGCGTGCATAAATGTGTCAGAAGTCAAGGTCTTGAACAACGAGGGCGCCACCTTCTTCACTCCTCTCGCGTTCGACATCCAGTACGAGTGCTTGACCGAGCTGGAAGCGGACCTGGAGTGGAAGATGATATACGTGGGCTCCGCGGAGAGCGAAGAGTATGACCAGGTGCTGGACAGCATCCTGGTGGGCCCGGTGTACGCGGGCAACTACCGCTTCGTGTTCGAGGCCAACCCGCCCGATCCAGCGCGCCTTCAGCCGGACGACATCGTGGGCGTGACCGTCATCCTGCTCACCTGCTCCTACAAGGTGTGTTTGTGTTTGTTTGTGTTTGGCTGGCTGCTCGGCGTGCGTGTGTGGAAAGGGAGGAGTGCCACCCCACCCTCATGCTGTGGAATGCTGTGCCCCTCAAAGACAGCTAGGTTTGAACGCCCCCCCCCCCTGCTCACACCCGGCCTCGCAGGGCAAGGAGTTCATCCGTATTGGCTACTACGTGAACCACGAGTACCTGGAGGAGGGGCTGAGGGAGGAGCCCCCCAAAGTGCCTATCATAGAGAAGCTCTCACGCAGCATCCTGGCAGACCACCCACGCGTCACACGTTTTCCCAATGACTTTGATAGCCCCCCTGCTCCTCTGCCTCTCGAAGGGGAAGATCAAGGCATGCAGGTGAGGGAGGGGGCACAGAGCGCTGCTTTGCTTCAGTGCACTGCACAAAGTGTCCATGTCACCACAGCGCAAGTGGAATCCTACATGAAGCAACCAGTATGTACACTCTACAACTTCTCAGCCAACAGCGGCTGTACAATTATTGTTATTGGGATCAAGGTCCCAATAACTATTGCCTTGTTGCCCGTGGAATGACATCATTCAGCGCTGTGCGCTTTCCTCTGGCAGAATTCCTGGCTACATCCTCATCCCATGGCACCTTCTGGTGACACATCTTGCTTGCTTATGAACATGTTTCTGGCATGCATTTTGCTAGACACTGTGTGCATCTGAACCGTCCCGTCTTCCAAGGGTGTAAACATTCCGTGATCCATGAACAGAGCTCACAAGCACGCACGCACCCTTACACGCACGCGCACGCGCACGTGCACACGCACATGCGCATACACACGTACACACAGGCACACATGCACACCACACACACGCGCACACACACGCACACACACACACAACACACACATACACGCACACGCACACGCGCATACATGCGCGCAACACACTTATGTCAGTGTTGTCCAGGACACAATTGCATGGTGTCAGCATGATGTCCATGTGAGCATTATGTATTATCAGCTGTTTCTTTCTCCCTGCTTGCAGATAGAGCAAGGTGAAGATGTGCAAATGGACATGGCAGATGAACCTGTGGACCAGGCTGGGCTTGAGTACATAGGCATTCCAGAAGGCTCGGGGATGGAGGAGGCTCCACAATTCCAACCTGATGGGCTGATGCAGGGCAATGGGCTTTCCAATAATGGAGGGCATGAATTGATGATATGATAAGTGATGGTGTGGTACATTGCTGTTGTGTGGTATGTGGACACTGCTGCAGTACAGCAGACAAAAGGCGATAGGTTGAATGGGTAGGAGCAAGCAGCTCTTGAAGAGCTCTTGAAAGTGGCACCTGAATGATGGTGGAGCGTTCATTCTTAAATTCAGCAATCAATCTGCCCTCTTACACTGAGCAAAAGAACAACTAGAGAGAGGGAATGCAGGGGCTGTGTGTGTGCGCGTGTGTGTGCGTGTGTGTGTGTGTGTGTGTGTGTGTGTGTGTGTGCGCGTGTGTGTGTGTGTGTGTGTGTGTGTGCGCGCGTGTGTGTGTGTATGCGTGTGTGTGTGTGTGTGTGTGTGTGTGTGTGTGTGTGTGTGTGTGTGCATCTACTTCTTCAAGCATTTGAAATGTACCAGGTACCTCTATTTTTGGGCGTACACACAGTGTTGTTTGTGTTGACTTTGATGTATGCCTGAGCTTGCATAGTTTCCACACTCAGAAGCTTGAATAAACTGCAGAGATGCTTTCCACGGTTCTCTCAAGCAGAGGCAGCAGACATCCAGTGCTTGTAGGCAGCTGTGGTATTTTGTGTAGATGACAAATATTTGCAGGGCAGTGCTTCTTTCTGCCACGCTAGAGCGTAGAACATGCTCCCATTGGCATTTGGTGGGATACTCATGAATTTATCCTGTACATTATGCGCAACCAGGGCACCATGCCGCTAGGTATTGCAATTCTTTACTCGTTTCCAGTTTTTATCACCATTAGAGGAGTTCTCCATAGGACCTGTTTTTTTTTTCTATACATGTTTTCATCGTCAAGTAAATTTTGACCGGAGGTTCATCTCCTGCTTCAGCATGGACAAAATTGTGGAAGGTATGTGGCGTTTTGGGGGGTCCTTGATATAATTGAAATACCAGAAGTGGGTAAATTGTTACAGGCAGGCTATGCTTAAGTTACAAGTTACAATAGCGTTTGACCTTCAGCCAGGTAGTTTGGCTGCTCGGCCTGCTCAATTGTTCCAACTGCACAAAGAATATCCATGAGATCGGAAATAAAACAGTTAGTCTCATTAATTTGCTTCTGCAAGAAATGAAAAACAGAGCTAGCTTGAGAATAATAAAAAGTGCCTGAATCGTCCAAAAAAAATCTATGAGAATTCTATGCTTAAAAGTAAGACTTGCCCGACTTTGGGCCAAATTACATGCCATTTGTCATGGACAGGTCCGCCTCCTAATCAGCTAGATAAGGCAAATAGGAAAGGAAAGGGTTACATCATGTATGATAGCTGTACCTGCCTAAAAGGGCAGCTTAGCTGAAGCAAAAGGTGCCTGTAACCAAACCAAACCAAACTTGTGTAAATGTCAACTGAAAGCCTTGAGCTCAGTTACAGGGTTGCATAGCTGTACCTGCCTGCGGGGGCAGCTTAGCTGAAGCAAAACGTGCCTGTAACCAAACCAGTCCAATCTAAGAAGTGATACTAGAAGCTCAGTCACAGCATTTCAGCCATGCAGGCACGAACTTGGCTATTCTTAGGACATTAGCCTGGTTCATGAAGTCTCTAGGCGTGATGCACTACTTGGGGGTGCAGAGCTAAATAGGTGATGGAACTGAGTGCGCAGGTCTGTTAAATCCTGAAATGGGCAATCCAGGACAACACACTCTTGTCTTGTACAGTGTGCCAATTGCAAATACAAAAACAATACAAGTAAGCGTTTGTTGCAAATCCTAAGCTCGTATGGGCACCTATTTCCATGATGCCATTGGATTTCCACACAAAGGTTGTGACCGGAAAGGCGTAAGAAATACTGCATAGTAATTTAAGAGGAATATTTTGTCGTAGGTAGAGAGGTAGTAATGGCTTTTTGTTTCTCTTCCTTTCATCCCACCAGCCTGGTATAGAGCCCAATGGAATGCCAAAGTGTGTGTGGTACGTCCTCATGGTTCTACTGGAAGCATGGCCCCGGGGCCTCTTGCGGAGTCAGACTGTCCAGACTTCTCCAATTATGGATAGTATGCTCACGAAGAACACCCTCCAAGTCCTTCATGTTGACCTTGGCTAAAGCGAATATGTTAGGTTACATGGGGGGGTTGGCCTTCAGCCAAGTGGTTTGACTGCTCAGCCTGCCGGTCTCTGCCAAGCTCACAAAAAAAACCCATAATATCAGAAATGAAGTAATACAACTAATTCGAGTCTTGCCTCTGAGTCAGAGAACAAAAGACATCCTTGTTGCTAACCTCAGAACCAGAAGCACCTAAGGAAATCCTTGCCTCAGGGGAATTTTCAAAAAAACATGTGAATGATAAGTGTTCCTTACAGCACACACACACGCTAGCACAATTACAAAGGAAAAAGGAACGTTTCTCATCTTGCAAATCACGCAAGTCACAAAAATCACAATGGCCATTTCTGCCAGGCTGCCAACAAGCTTTTTCAACTCCCAAGGTGCGAGCACGAAGTCTAAATTTTGGGACAGTACGCTGCATTCTCCTACTCAAATTGAGATTAAGGTAAGAGCGTCAGTGTGTGGATCTCCTCAGCATTTGGCACTTCTGAATTCAGCTCAAGGACTTGTTTCCTTCTCCAGTTGACTCATTTTTCCACAAGTCTGGCTTGGCTTGGTTAGGCTATAGGCACATTTTTGCTTCAGTTAGGCTGCCCTTGTAGGCAGGTACAGCTATGTAATTCTACCCTATCCTATGGGTGCGACCAAGGAGCCTCCTTGTCCTGAGGACTCCAAGATGAAAAACATAACGTGTTCCTTTGTTCCTGCGGTCCTATGAGTTCTCTCAAAAAGACTTTGTAACCCTTTCCTTTCCTCAAGACTTCTGCACATCTGTTCTCTGGCTTCCCATCCAACCACGTAACTCTTCTGAACAAGTCAGGCGTTTTTGACCATACTCAGAGGCTCAGCCTTTCATCTTCCAGACGTGTGTCAACTGAATGAAATTGTGGTCAAACACATTTCTCGTGTCAATCCCACCTCTTCCCCTGGATTTGATACCGTTCTTCCACCTTTTTTGAAGTATGCATGCAAACTGGTGCGAAGAGAGGATGGCAGGGGTTTTCATTCTATCAATGTGCTGACGCCAGGTGTTTCCCAACTCTTTTATACTCTCATGCAACGAGCTGTTATCCCACAAGAGTGGAAAACTGCCAAAATTACACCCTTGCATAAAAAAGGCTCTATTACCGATGCTGGCAATTACCTTATGCTTGCTGTAAGCGGGACCTTCTACCGCCTTTATGCTAATGTCATGCGTACTTTATTACAGGACTGGTGCCTCAAAAACAACAAAGTTCCTGACAGTCAACACCAAAAAATCTGCTATCGTCTGTCTTAACTCCAAGACCGATAAGTTGCCTTCCCTTTTTTAAAATGGTGAGGTCTTGCCATACTCAAATACCTTCCGCTACTTGGGGATGCAGTTTGACAAACACATGAATCTGCACAATGCTGCCATGTACACTTAATTGAAATCAAGTACTGTGAAGATACAAGACCTGGACAACAGTTGGAGGCGGCACAGCGGCAGCACGCAGACCTCTGCAGACTTATTTCTGCTAAAGCTGTTACCCTGCACACCATCCTTCTGGGTGTTGGTGGGACCTGCTATAGGGAGCATACCCTGAACCAGTTGAAACAACTGGGACTTGACCAACAACGTGCCTTGAAACTTGCTCGCAGCCTGCATGCCCATTCTGTTAAATATGCTCATAAACTGGTTACCACTAGGCGTGCAATTGAGAACAAAAGCAATTCTCACAGCCAGGTTCTGGAGCCAAGTGCTTCCAGTAACCCTCCTGACCCCCATTAAACCTTTTTGTTTTAAAACTTTGTGGTGGAGGGGACTCACGGCTCTCTGGAGCCAATGTGTCTCCTTTTCCTTAATTGATGTAGGGAGAGTTTCTCTGCCTACGTAGTTTTTTCTTTTTTCTTTTTTTCTTTTTCTTTTTTCTGCTGAGGAAGCTCTCAAACCCTGCCTGGCAGGCATGGCTCGCATATGTACTTTTGCCCATCAACACCAGATTACACACCGCCTACATGCCTACTTATGGCTCTTCAAGACGTATGTCATGCCAGCAGGAATGTATGCAAGTCAGATCTGGGCCACTGCATATCTTCAACAGGGGACAGAGATAAATAGTTGCATCCAGAAATGGCTTCTGAGATTCTTGAGATCCATGCTGGGTGTGCGAACATCAACTCCTTCCTGGAGTGTCCTCCGTGAGTGTGGAATCAAACCTATTCAATTCAACTGGTTCAGAGTCTGTGCACGCTTATATGATTCTCTCACCCATTGCAACAGCGCTCTACTTCACAAGGTTTTTCGTGCGGACATCACCCTCAGCCCCAGGAATTCCTCCTGCTGGACATCCCATCTATTGTCTGCCATGAATGGCTTGCATCACGCCCATCATTTCCAGCAAAAAATACACTCTGCTGATCCTTTGGACTTGAGTCAGCTTGTTGTGGATCTCAGGTCTTGCCATCTAGCATATTGGAGACAATTTTCTGGTTACGACCCACGAGACACAAACAGCAAAGAAATTTACTTACCATCACTGGTGTGTTCTCCCAACCAAGCCTGCACACGTTACATATTCTCCTTATATTCTGCGCAAATATGTCTACTTGGATTTACCTAAACACATCGTCCGCAGTGTGGCTCGATTTCGCCTTCGTGTCCATACCTTGAAAGTTGAGCAGGCCACATGGGATGATGCTATTTCCCCTGCCTGTGATCTATGTGATGCCCAAGATGATGTGCAGGATGAGCAACACGTTCTTTTCAAATGCACTCATCCCCATGTCTGTTCTCTTCGGCTTAAATATGCTCCCTTGTTTTCTGGTCCTCTCCTCTCTTTATCTCACTCTTCCAATAGGGTGACTCCCTACGTGCCTGGCATTCACCATGAACAGTCTTATCATATCTCTTCTTTCTTAATCAAAACAATAGCAAGCTTTTTCCTTTTCTACATGAATTATTGCTTTTTATGAGCAGGCTAGCAGTCAACCGTTGGACTGGAGGCCTTCTTTTTTCCTGTAACCTTGACTATACTCAGACAGCTGCCGGGCATGGCTTTCCTTGGTTGGAAGGCCGACAGCGCTGACTCTGCTTGCTGTTGAAGGTCTGGAACTCCAGTCTTTCAGCTATCATCCTGTTTTCTTTTCTCGTTGCTGGACCTGTCTTCTTTCTCTGTCTGCCGTGCTTCTCTCAGTCTGAACTTCGTGGTGGGTGGGTCATACGGTCTGTGCACCAATGTGGCCCCCTTTCCTTGACTGATGTAGAGAGTGTTTCACTGCCTATGTAGTTTTTCTTTTCTTTTCTTTCTCAAGCTAGCTCTGAGGATGTCTCTCATTTCTTGCAGAGGCAAACTAATGAACCATTTTGTTTCCAAATCCATTTTATTTCCAAACTCATGGACATTTTTTGTGTGGCTGGCACAGACCAGCAGTCTGAGCTGCCAAATTACCTGGCTGAAGTTCAAAGCCCGTGGGAAACTTGTAACCTTGTAAGCTGCATTAATCACTTGTCATTGCCCATGATCTAGCATCTAGCATCATACAGGCAGTTCTTTCAAGCATTTCCAAAGAAGTCCGTTGGGTGGTATCATCAATATACACAATGGGGCTCTGTGTTCACAGGTTCAGAGCCATCAGGGTTGTTGCATTTCTGGCAGCAAGCACACTCAATGAAATTCATAATAGCAGTGTGAGAGAAATTATAGCAGTTTACTGCTTGTAAAAACGAAGATGCGCAGAGGATCTACGTGAGTTTCCAGTCAAGATAAAGTAATAGCTTGAGAAACACCACACCCATGATGAGCACCACAAAAGCCAAGTGATATTATATACTTGTGCCTGCACAAGGACATGTGCAGCACCATGAACAGCCCATAGTGAAGGATTTTTGGGGGCTTCAGATGCATGATGTGTGTGCAAGCAAGATTGTTGTATGGTGCCATGCCCTTGTGCTTAGCTAGCATACTCTCATCCCACCAGAGCAAATTAGAACAGGGGCAGCGACCAAAAGCTAGTACTGCTGGTGGTGTTTTCAAATAAAAAACACCTTTTTTGCACCTAAAGGTACATTCAAATTGTCCACACATGAATCTTTAGCTAGTCAAAGCCCAAGATCAACCACAATACTGCTATTCCCACTCAGTACCCCGGGCACAGTCTTTATTACTTTGCCTGTATGATGTAAAGGAAAGTTCTCAGAACAAATAAAAGAAGCCCACACGGACAAAGCAAGAGCGAACCTACCAGCAGCACATATCATGGAAAAGTTGAAGAGAGGAAGCACAAGGAAGCCTCCCTCCTTGATGCAGCTTGGGCACACACAACCAAAAAAGCTCTCGCTGCTATTATGCACCAGCTTCAAGGCCTCACAAAGGAATGCCACTGATGCTGCTTCTGCCGCTCTTTCGCAGCAGCTGCAAGGCCTCACAGAAGTATGCCACTGATGCTGCCTCTGCTGCTCTTTCGCAGCAGCTGCAAGGCCTCACAGAGTCATTCTACTGATGCATGCCACTGATGCTGCTTCTGCCGCTCTTTCGCAGCAGCTGCGAGGCCTCACAGAGGCATGCCAGAAATGCTGCTTCTGCTGCTCTTTTGCAGCAACTGCAAGGCCTCACAGGTGCGCCCCTGTGCCAGCTCAAGCCAGACCAGCAACAGGTACGCAGGCTTGAAGGACGAATTACAAGCCAGCGCACGCTGCACAAACCCTCGGGCCTGTGCAAACCACACAAAAGTAAAAGTTAAAGTCAAGAAAGTTACTTTTATTTTTCTAAAAACCCTTGGGCCTGTACAAGCCACGCGATGAAGCCCAGGTGTGGACGCTTCCCCTCACAAGTTCTAATACCATGGATATCAGGCAAAGGACACAGAGCAAGGCAATGTGTCCTTTGCTACCAATTTCACGGCTTCAGTTTGATTAACTACAACACATTAGCTTATTGCAGTTCTATCGCAATCCCTGCCGTGGCCAACCTTGACCAGGGGCAATTTTTCCTCGTGATTTTGCAGGTGTTCATTGGGAGAGCACACCGAAGTGGTTACTGTGTATACAGACATGGATTGCAGAAGTGGAGGTCTCTGGTATGTGCCTGTATGTGCCTCCACTGTGCAAGTCAATTGTTTTCAAGGAGCAAGCCCCAACAACCACGACAAACTCAAGGCTTTAAATTTTCAAGAATTGCAAGGCAGGCTAAGCATCAGATCTAATATGAATAAAGTCGGGGCCCAAGCCAGTCCACCTTACAAACAGCAGGCAAGTCCCCAATGGTCATGCCCTTGCCTCGCCGACAGGCATTTGCCCTCATGTACCAGGCTGCACAGGGGACCATGCTTAGACAGCGCTTTGAAAGCACTTTGCCTGATGCTGGACCCATTCCCCATGCAGCAAAAGGGATAAGGGGTAGGCAAGGCAAGGACCAGTAGGGACTTGCCTGCTGTTTGCAAGCTGGCGGGACAGGCTTAAGACCCCAAGTTCCTTTTGTGTTGAGTACTTCAGGACGTCCCACGGCTTAGCCCCCGCCCCGCCTAGGCAAATGGGTGTCGAACTTTGCAGCAGCATGCCTTTCCTGCACCCTTCCAGGGCCTGAAGAGTGTGCCAGGTGCTTACATTTACTTTCTTTACGCCCATGTAAGGAGGGAAGCTCGGGGTGCAGTGTGGGGCCTAGGGTCCAAGAAATTGAAGTTGCCCACCCGGGAAAAAGGCTGCCATTGTCCACAGTCCATGTCGTCTAAAAAAGCACTCGTCATCAGTTTGTTGAATGCAACTCTGGTGTGAGTTTAAGACCATTGCCGGAAAACATTGGTATTTTGTCAATCGAGGATAACATTTGCCAACATCCAACCAGGCCAGTAATTGGACCCATTTAGATTGCATTTTATTGATGATAGTTGGCCGCAGCCCTGAGCCAAATAACTGGAAAGAAAACTGCAGCATGGGTGAAGCAATGCCACGTCCAGCATCGGCCTGCACACCCGTACTGATGCGTGCCCCCCATCGGCGCGTTTCCCCAGTGTCCCTCAGCAAAATCTGACATAAGAGCATCGATCGGTGACCCAAGAGCTTTAGTCCTGGAGCGCTGGTGCAATTTCAAAGCTTCACTATTTTCTGCCAAAATGTGTGCAAAACAGCCTTTGAGCCACAAGGGTACCTCCACATCTTGACCTTTTTTATCATTCTTAGTGCTTGGGACTTGATGTCGTGCTTGGTATGCTTAGGGAACACAGACTTGCGTGGAAAAAGTGTACGTGCCTTAATGAGACAGCAAAAGGGAGTCCCCGGCCACGGGGTCAACTTCCAGTAAAATGTGCCAGGTCAAGAAAGGTCATCAGAGGGCCAATAATAAGCCTCAACCTCAAGGTAAAGGGCTTTGGTGAAGTGGTGTTGATGTAGCACTGAGGCCTTCTACGCCCCTAGAATTTTGCGAGCAGCTTTTGAGAAAATACAAAATGCTTCATCTGAATGGCCCTACGTCATCCAGCCTAGCCTGTGTGGACAATCCAGCATTCAGCGCATAATTTTTGTATTCTTTTCCTATAAGCCGCTGCCAGAAACAAGAGCCCTGATGTCACAAGATCCAAGGAACATGGTGAGCTTGGCTCTGAGGTCAATATTTGGGGGTCTGCGTGCCAGGACTTTCTCAAAACATCTCTGGACTCTGTCACATAAGCCCCCTGCAACCTCACACCAGCACCACAGCAAATGTTACACTTGGCCCCGTCCACGTCATGTGCACTTGTATGATTCTATAAGAGCACTTATAGGCATCTGAATGGAGCATGTAAAATAACACAAGCACACTCTTGCTGTGGCCCTGGATGCTGCGGGGACGACTAAGATGCTTTGAGGCTGAAAGCAACAAAGTTCATGGTATCATTCTAAATGGTCGCTTGGATAAGGAGCAATGGACACCCTTTCCCCTTCTGCCACTGAGACTGCACATGTGCCTGGCCCATGCAGCTTGGGCAAATAGCACCTGCAGCAATGGTGCCCCAAAGCACCTGTGCTGGAACACCACCCATCATGGCATGGGGCGTATGAGGTTCCTCCCCTTGAGCACCTCATATACTCATGATCATACAGACAACTTGAAAAATGCAAAATAAGCTAGAGAAGCAGCAGCGGCTTGTCACTCTACTTGTTGTTTCCTTTCTTCCAGCCTCCAGTCATCACCGAGCATCCAAATTCACACAGATGTTGCACATAGTGTTGGCCTATTCCGTACAAATACGCCGTATGAAGTGGAAAACACAATAAATGCGGCATGTGTATATGGATTTGGCCAACCCTACTCGCACAGGATTTGCTCACAATCCCAAAAGCCACAAGTGCTTGCACCCACAGCTTCACGCACCCACACCTGCTCATGGCAGCCCTCTGTACACAGCACGTATGCCAGGTTCACCAGCATTGCGGCCACGGATGCAGCCCCTGCCGTCATCCCTGGGCAGGGAGCAGCGTTGCTACCTCCCACTGCTTGCAGCAGCTCAGGCTGCTCCTGCATCTGCTGGGGTGTGGTACAGTCATGGAATTGTGACATACATACGCGCACATGATACGGTAAGATCATTGCTCTTGATCAGGCTGCTCTTGCATCTGCAACATCGTGGGACAGGAATGATGTAGTGACACAGGTGACATGCACATGATATGGTAAGGTCTGAGGTGAGACCATCACCTGTGATGGTGCTTCATCAGTATGTAATCTGGCCATCATTCAGGCACAGTGGGTGAATGGAGTAAGGGATGGGCAGAGCCTGGCTGCCCCACAGCGGCAGAACCTCCCTCTGAGGCCTGAGCAGGAAGATACCAAGTGCTTTCACAGCCTTGCGAATGCAGACACAGCCTTGTGCATGCAAACACAGCCTTGTGCATGCAAACAAAGCCTTATGCATGCAACACAGCCTTGTGCATGCAAACACACGCGCATGCCAACACCTGTATTTCACCTTGCTTCCTCTCTCCTGCCTGACACACCTGCAGGATGGCTGTACTGAGGTAACCTTCGGCCTCGGCAGCATTACCCAGTGCCACCTGAGCTTCCGCTGCATAGCACCGCCCTATCAGGAGCGACTGAGGGGACAGGCTGTCGTCAGGCAGGTCCAAGAGTGTCTGCGCAGACAGCAGAACAGAGGGCAAGGAAAGGCGTGCGTGTGTGTGTGTGTGTGTGTGTGTGTGTGTGTGTGTGTGTGTGTGTGTGTGTGTGTGTGTGTGTGTGTGTGTGTGTGTGTGTGTGTGTGTGTGCGAAAGCGAGTTCTTATGCGTCAAGCCACCAGGATGGTTGCTCTAGCTCACCTGAGCACCTTGCAGTGCCTGTTGGTGCCTGTGCAGTGCCTGTTGGGTCGCCCGGCAGCAGCACTCACCTGTGCAGCTTGCAGTGCCTGTTGGTGGTCATCCCGCAGCAGGTGCAGGAAGGCAAGGTTTGTCAGAAGCGCCTGATGCACTTGAGCAGTCCTGGCGGCGGCCCAGCCAGGTGGAGCTGCAATGCACAGATTCCAAAAAAAGTCCGTCAAATCACTGGCAGTTACAACAAGGAGTCTCGTCCTATTCTTATTCAATTACAATGCGTTTCTCCAAACACAGACATTGACTCTGAAAGTCCTCCTCCACTCATCAACACTGTTGCTGAGATTTCAACTCGTGGAAAAAAAGTTCAAGAGCGCAAGTCCCATTGGTTTTGAAGTTGCCTGGGTGAATGAAAAAACACAGGGTCCTTTGATCATCTTTTTATTACCATAGCGTCACTAATGTATTACGACACTGATATATTACAAGGTACTAAGATAATTTCATTAATTAATTTGCGAGTATTAAGGGTTTACGAGGACCCCAGAAACAACTTAAATCTTGCGAAATACTGCGTTTTCGCGTCTCTCTTGCACTGGCTCACTGTCTCTAATCACCCTCTCCCTTTATCGTTTCATCTGTGGTGTCCTCAGACACCTCCATCGGTTCACTCAGCCCTCCTATCCACGCCCCCTGCCCCTGCCCTCCTGGCTTTGTAGCAGCTGCTGCAAGCTCCCTTGTGCCCTTCCTCTCGACCCCCCTGACCAAGAGCTGTGGCTGTGGGGTCCATCAACTCTTCCTGGGGTCAATCAACTGGTTTGCCCTGCTTCCCCCATGCAAGCATGCTCCCAGTTGCCTCCTCCTGCAAGCTGAGCAGCTCCAACTCCTTCAGCTTCAGTACAGCCCATGTCAGTTAGGAATTCCCGCCGCTTAGGAGCATGGGCTGCATTATGGGGCCCGATGGATGGCTGAACATAGACCTGGACCCTATACGAGGCCTTGAAAAAAGTAATTTCTAGAGACATTTCATATTGCGAACGACCCCAATAATTATTTAATTACATCGCAAAACTCCAGTGTTGCTACGGTAGTCAATGCAATGACCAATGTACTGCAAGCCGTTTCATGAAAGCGATGTTGTGAGGCATGCATTCCATCATCCCGGATACACAAACCAAGTCATTTATTGTATTTTTGACCAACAAGCCATGAATCCTCTGCAATCAACCCTTCATTTAATTGTGGATGCAGGCAATGCATATGTGCACATACGTGTCAGTAGGAGATGCCCCAACCCTTGCAGCTGCATCATTTGCAAGGACAATCTATGTCATTTTTAGTCATCTTTGGAGGGCACCAGTCCACTCACGTGCAAGTGAGTCCAGTCACAATTTACACACACAGACACACACACCTCCTTCAGCCATCAGTTGCAGCTCTTCTGAAGCCTCTGCGGCGGCACCTTGGGTGCTGCTGTAAGTGAGGGAGTTGGGTGTCAATGCCGCTCCACCCCCATTCATCATTCCCTGCTGCCCTGCTGCAGAAGTTGATGCCTCCCCCTTGTCATGGCTGGCCACCTACAGGGCAGTGCATAGATAGAAGCATTTACACACACATCAACACACTTACAATAATAACATAATAATAATATACGTATGTATGTACACACACGTAATACATATATTTAAATTTAACATAATAGAATATCAGAGGGGGTCAGCTAAGCATGTGCCCAAATATGCTCCTTATTTGCAATCTAAAAGAGCGCCCACTCACAGCCACTTCATCTGATTGGGACAATGTTAGCCTCAAAGTGCAGCTGGTGTTACAAGCTACCAGAACATATGCTCAGATTTGTGTTAGTTGTCATTTGTGCTTAGATAGACTGGGCTTTAGCTTACATGGGGCACATAAACCCTCATTCGGTGATTTTTATGAAAAAATGGTTGAAATCGCCACATAACACCAACTACTGGGTCTTTTCACTCCATTTTTTTTGCAATGATATCCTTTTGTTACAAGGGCTCCAAATCAGTAAAAAAACACATAAATTGGTGCAGTGGGTAGTCAGGTATGGAGTGTTGGTGGTCAAAAGTAGGGTTTACACTGGAGCAAATTAGGCATGTGCGCCCCAACTGTCTGCTTTCAAACCTTAGTGCTACCAGAGGAATTAAAGCTTGAAAACTGCCAGTTGGGGCGCACATATGCAGGGAGCATGCAAAAAACACATGTTTTTAGGCCTCAGCTGACCCCCTCTGATACAATATAATATATCTAACCTGATACAACACATAAATTATATTTGCAATACATAACATATGACATATCATATTACATTTGTAATTTCATATCATATATCACGACCACGTTCCCGCTGGGACCAAGAAATTGGCAGACCGGGAAATTGGCAGAAGAAAAAAATCATGTTTTCCACTGGGCAATCAGGAAATTCCTTGGCGGGCCAGGAATATGTATTTTCCGTTAGATAAATTACCTGGAGCGGGAAACTTATGTGCGGAACCCCCCCCACCCCCCTTTGCGTGAAATTTAGGTGGACTGAAAAAATAAAATGCGTCCAGAAGGCTCCAGGCGCTTAAAAACTCTGCAAATTCACTTCAGTCACCATTGCACAAATGTCTGAGGGCTCTCATGAGCCAAGGCAATTCCCCGGTCCAGATGTTCACTGGAAACAACGAACCAAGAACCTTTTTTTCCTGGTATACCAGAAAATCGAACACCGGATCAGGACCTTGTTTTATTTCTGGACAGGGCCCAGTGGGAACGCGGTCTATATCACATAATCACACACAAACACATGTGTACATACACATATTATTACCATGGATTTTCTCTAAGAAAAATGGCTAAAATTTTGTATCCCCCCCAACCACTGGGTCTTCTCGCTTCAATTCTTCTGCAATGACATTCTTTTGATGCAAGGACCACAAATCACTAAAAATCATCCAATTCGGTGCAGTGGGTGGTCAGATATGGAGATTTGGTGGTCAAAAGTAGGGTTCACGCCGCGGATAATTAGGCATGTGCCTCAAAACTTGCTGGTATCCAACCTTAAAGCATTTGCAGACAGCCACTGGGGGCCAAGCTTGAATACAGAAAATCATGGGGTACCTATGCGGGGAGCATGCAAAAAACAGGCAATTTCAGGCCTCAGAAAAACCCCTTTGGAAAACATTTGTGTGCCCAAAAATAAAACAACCCCAGATAACTTTGCTGGCCCCAGACCAGCTCGAAGGGACTCATCGCCCTTTGCCCTGGGAGTATCCTCATCTCCAATACTCTCAGAACTTCCCAATGTTTTCATGACCTCCCGATGCTTTCATGACCCCAATGCTTTCGTGACACCCTGGAGCCATACAACCAGTCTGAAATCATCAAAGAGTGTAGCAGGTTTACGAGGGCTGAATCAATTATTCAAGTTTTTGGTGCCACTCCTGCTGACTGTCTGCTTGGGACATGCCGATATCCTGTTCCTAGCCAACCTCAAAGCCTCACTCTCTACAATGGAACGTCTTTGTTTGAACATTTGTTAGAGCACCAGTGATCTTCCATTCTGGCTCAGTTTGTAGGTCCCAATGTGAATTGGAAGGCATCCTTATCTCCCTGCTGGTATTTTTTGACAGGAAACCCATGCTAGTGGGGGGGCCCACCTGACAGTGTCTGTTTCACTGTGCATCTGTCGAATCCACCCAGTGAGCAAACGTGGCACACTGCCATCTCGTGCGCAAGGAGTGCAGGACCACAGAGTCCCTCAAGAGTTAAAAAGGGTATCACCCCTTCCTTAGCACACAAGGATAAGCCCTGCCAGCGCCTTGAGCGCAATGGGATGGGATTGAGCGCAGGTCTCACATGCCTGTGCTCCTGAATGCATGGATCGATGTGTGGTGTCCAAAGCAGAAAGATGCAGAGGCTAGCGCAGCCAGCATGTTGGATGGCAGCCAGGCGGCCCTGACTGTTCAGGTGCATGCGAAGGGTCAAGTGGCAAACTGGCCTTCACTTTGCATACGTCTGGAGAGCCGGGACAGAGCAGGAGCAGTTGCTCACACCAGACTGCACCTGCCATACATTTTAGTAGGCTTCGAAAAGCTAATAGCTCTGCAAAATGGGCAGCAGCGCACACCTGCAGGCACGGCCATGATTGCACGCATGCCTTCCAAATACAGGCCACACCAATCCTCACTGGCAGGCACAGCCATGCTGCATGCATGGTTGCATGCATGCCTTCCGAGCGCATGCCAGACCAGTTCAGTGCTCCATGACCAATCCTGCCCATTTTGCACGGATGTGCCCACGTACTTCTGCCCACTGCAGCCTTCACACATACCCCATTTCCTGCACTGCCCACTGCAGCCGTCCCACGTACACACGCCCACTTCAGCATCCCTCATATTTCATACACATGCGAACTACAGCCCATCCCATATTTCCCACGCACATGCCCACTGCAGCCATCCCACATATCTCATATATTTATGTACATACATGCCATTCCTGCATTGCTCACTGCAGCCATCCAAGCCTCAGCACAGAGTGCCACACGAGAGACACACCCACACAAGGTAGAAACACACCCACAAAGCATATGCAGGCAGGAGCAAGGACACCACGCACCAGCTCTTCCCCCTGCACCGCCATTTGCAGCGCGGCCTCAGTGGCAGCCGCCTCAGCCGCGCTAACCTGCTGCACGCGCATCCTCATCTGCAGTGCATGCAGCACGCGAGAGTGGACATCTGGATGCAGTTATATGCGTGCATGGCCTCAGTGGCACCCGCCGCCTCAGCTGCGCTGGCCTGCTGCGCGTGCAACCGCATTTGCATGGCATGGTGCAGCGAGCGTACATGGGTGGACATTTGCATACATGGGCATTCACAATCACACGTGTTCATGGGTGGCACACTCATGGTGCAAAGGTGCCAAGGTCAGAGGTCTAGACCAGGCAACGTACACTGGAATGATGTGCTCAGGCTTCATGTGCAAGAGCGTTCCTTTTTTAAAAAGCCCTGCTGGGAATGGATGAATGGATGGTGAGGGTGCCTCATGTACGGCAGGCAGCCATTATCAAGTCAAAAGCAGGGTGCCTAAACAATTAACGAGCGAAGCAGTGCACGGACACCACTGCATACCAGCACGTGCATGCCAGCACGCTCGTGCACCACTGCCTACCTGCACATGCAGGGACTCAAGGCCTGCCGCCAGCGCACGCGCCGCTTCCTCCAGCAATCTAGGCGGCCTTCCAGCTTGAAGCGGGGCAGCGCCCCCTGCTTGCGCTGCTGCCCCTGCTGCTGCAGCTTCCGCTGCTGGCGGTGCTCCTGGGTTGCTGCTGTCCAGCCCCCTCAGCCGCCCACCCTCCATGTTGGGCCCAGCATGTTTTGACCCAACTGTGCGCCCCTTGCCCTGACACTGCATAGCCCCTCTTCGCTGCTGCAGGTATGAGTTGATTGCAGCTTCTGCCAGCCGGAGCAAGCACAGGGGCTCTCGCCGCTGCAGCTGCCACATACTTCTCCCCGTCCCACCACCTGCATACCCAGCCGCCCCTTCCATTTCCGCACCCACCATCCGCGCATCGATTACCACCACCTCCCCCTTGCCACTGGCATGCACCCCTGATGCTGCTGGGCCACCATCGACATCCTGTGCATCCCACTCTGCCCACACGCCTTCCTCCACACCCACGCCTGCCCTCCGGAAACAGGACCTGGCCTGTTCCCAGTGCCCCAGCTGCAGATGCTGCACACCCAGGTTGTACAGAACAGAGCAGGCTATGCCACTCTGTGCGCTGCTACTGCCCTTACCACCGCTCACATGCGCCTGACACCCAGCGCCCCCCTCTCTTTGCTGGTGCTGCCGCTGTGCTTCCAACAAAGGGTTCACACCTGCCGCCTTCTGCTGCTTCTGCTGCTGCTGCTGCAGGTCTGCATGCAAGCCATGTTGATCCTGTTGCTGCTGCTGTTGCTGCTGCTGCTGGGGGCGGCTTATGCTCAAGGGTGCCCTAGAATCTTTAAAGTCAACGGTGCGTGTACCACTGTTGCTGCTGCTGACGTCCCTGCTGCTGCTGGACTGCTGTGTGTGTTGCTGCTGAGGCGCTGCTGCCGGCGCTGCTGCGGCATGGTAGGAAGATGGGCTGGGACCTGGAATGCATGTGCAGCATGAGCAGCACCTTATGTCAGCATGACTTGAGCCCTTTTCATTGGGGCAAAAAATGCTGGTGAAGCAAGAAGGGGGCAGACGGGAACAGGAAGAAGAGCCTGGGCAGATTTCTCTCGCTTTGACCTTTTTTATCTGACTTATAGCATGGATGTCATCAATGGAGTGGAGCGCACACTTCAACAACCCCTTCCAAACTGCTTCTGAGAGAATGCGTGCACGCACACGCACATACACACACAGACACACACAGACACACGCACAAGCACACGCGAGCGCGCACGCACGCACGCACGCGCGCACACACACACACACACCACACACACACACACACACACACACACACACACACCACCACCACCACCTGGAAGGCCCTCAGGAGGTGGCGAGGCAAAGTCAGACGCAATGGTGATGGGATGGCTGGACAGTAAGGAGCCCTTGTTGGCGGAGCTGGTGTTAGCAGTGGCTGTGAAGCTGCCGCTGCTACCACTGCTGGCTTGCAGGGTTGGTGATGGGGTGTTAAGGGTACTGACAGAGGGGAGTCCGACACTGCCCGCATCCCTGCTACTGCTGCAGTCTACTCCACTGCAGCTGGCTCCTGCAGCTGGTGCCCTGGGGTTCGTCTCAGGGGAGGAGGCTGTCGATACAGCCCCTCCTGCACCTGCTGCTGCAGAGACCCCGGGCAGTTGCACCTCATGCTGGAGCTGATGCAAAGCGCGCTCCAGCAGGGTGACGGCAAAGTGCGGCCTTCCTGCTTGGTGGTGCAGCAGCCCCACATTGTTGAGCACCACAGCCTACATATGCACACATTCACACATTCATGCACAACGAGGGCGTGAATAAGAAGGAGGAGGAGGAATCACCACACAGAGCAACAGCCCCTTGTTGTTGGACATCACAGCCTGCGCACGCACATACAGTGTGTGAGTGAAGGGACGGAGGGTATGGGTGAAGGGACTGTGAAACAGAGGGTGGTACACCTTCACACAGGTCTGCGGTGGCTGCACCAGATGTGTGCTCACGGAGGCTTACTGCTTGGTTCCTTTCAAAGCAATGCTCCGTGCCCATCAAACACTTGTGATCTAGAACATTCAGTGCACTGAGCCCCAAGATCACAAGGAGCATCGTGATGAAACTAAAGAGGCGATTTTGTGCAGCATTTGACCACATGTGTCATACCTGGGTGGCTCCTGGACTCAGGGCGGGCAGAGCCAGCAAAATTGTATGCGATGTGTGAGTGACTCTGGGATGTCAAGGCAAAATCATACCGCTAACCTGAGGCAAACTCACATGTCCCAGTATCACAAAACATCCCACTCCCCAGACTAAGAGGCAGCGGTGCTGCTGCAAGACCATGTGTCATACCTGAGTGACTTCTGGACACAGGGCGGTCGGTGCCAGCAAAGTAGGGCAGGTGCCGCTGCCTATCACACCATCAGCAAACATGGCATGCGCTTGATGCAGCATGGGATTCACACAGGGTGTCAAGAATTGCTGCTGCTGCAGCTGCTGCTGCTGCTGTTGGTACACATCCAGCAGCACATGCACAGCACTGTCAGGGCTGCCTTGTGCTGAGAGGAGGTGAGCGCGCAGCATGGTCACGGCCAGGCTCCCAGGTGCCTGTGTGTGTGTGTATGTGTGTGTGTGTGTGTGCGTGTGTGTGTGTGCGTGTGTGTGTGTGTGCGCGCGCGTTTGTGTGTGCGTGTGTGTGCATGTGTGCGCGCGCTTGTTTGTGTGGGCGTGTGTAGGTGAGGGTGGGTGCGCGTGCGTGCTTGCAATATCAGACATGCTGCCATGTACACCCGACCTCAACCACCTTTAACCTCTCGCTCCCGATATCCATCCATGAGTGGAATCGAAGAATGACTTAGTGACAGCTGCACAGGCACACTTTGCAGGCAGCGTCAGTCCTGCCTACCAGCGCAAGGAGCTGCGCCACCTCGTGCGCAGCTGTGACGTTGGTACCCTGGTGCTGGTACAGCAGTAGCTCTGCCCGGTACATCTGGATCAGCAGCCTTGCATTGGGCGCAGCCAGGACCTGGAACGACAGCATCATAAGTGGAGTGCATGCAGGAGAGAGGCTTCAGTAATCCGTAAACAAAGACTCACAGGAAGTTAACAAACGCAAGTGCATGAGTACACACATAGGTGTGAATGCATGCAAGTACACACATAGGAGTGAATGCATGCAAGTGCACAAAGACACAGGGGTGTGGCTTCATTGAGCTGAAGGCATGGATCGGCATTATGCATCGCACACAGCCTGCACCTACATAACACCTGACAGCAGCAGTGGAGGCAGAACAGGTTTCAACCCTGCCCATGC
This sequence comes from Dunaliella primolecta, assembly GCA_914767535.2. Classification (NCBI taxonomy): domain Eukaryota; kingdom Viridiplantae; phylum Chlorophyta; class Chlorophyceae; order Chlamydomonadales; family Dunaliellaceae; genus Dunaliella; species Dunaliella primolecta. The sequence continues at coordinate 3,830,867 of OU611763.1, read as the reverse complement.
AGAAAAATTGAGAAGGGCTAGAAGCGCAGATTTAAAAAACAAGAGTGGCTGCTCTTATTGAGGGTGCAAAGGCTACAGATGGGCAAGATGCTGTGGGTGAGGGGCTGACTTCCAGGGAGGTTGCAAATGTTCTAATGGGATCATGACAATCCATCTTGGTCGGCATACAAGACAGCCACTTTTGCCTGAGTGGTATCCCTCACAACGCACATATTGACATGGACATACTCTTGCTTATGCATGTGCACACGCACACACGCACGCACACACACGCACACACACGCACACACACACACACACGCGCACACACACACACACACCACGCACACACACACGCATACACACGCACACACACACGCAAACACACACACACATGCACACATGCACACACATGGCCTTGTTGGTGTAACAGCTGGCGCGCCTGGCCCATAGCATCTGAATCCCAGCGCGTCACTGGCGGCAGCGCGACAATGCAGCTTTGCCGCTGTTGCTGCTGCTGGCTCCCACTCCCTGCTTGCGTAAGGCCACCCAATGCCCCCCCAAGTCCACACTCGTTACCACTTCTGTTGCCGCAGTCGACTTGGGGCTGCGCAGCTGCGCTGAGGCAAGTGCTTGCGCTCAAACTGCTGTCCAGCGCCTCAGGAGCATGCCTAGTATTGCCACCACTGCTGCTGCTGCTGCTACCAACGGGGACACTGGGTGCGCTGCCATTGACAGCTGCTGCAGAGACAACTGCAGCTTTAAGGTGCTGGCTGGAGGGGTTGGCACCGTCGCTGGCGGTCGAGGTGGTACTACTTGCAGATTGGATATTTTGCTGCAGGCTGTGTCCCGTCAGAGCAGGCACCACACACGCCTGTGTGGGTGTGCTCGAAGGGGACCCCTTGTGGCCTACTGCAGCGCTGCTGCCCTCACGCACCCCCATCTGAGCAGCAGGTGTAGCACCGTGTGAATGTAGCAGTGGCTGCTCTGCGCACGGGGCAGCCACCCCTCGCTCTCCACCCGCCCTCACAGGAAGCAAGGGAGGTGCGCAAGGGTCTGCAGTGCCTGGGGTCTGGTGATGAGGGGGGGAGGCATCAGGGGGGGGGGCGTCCGCGAATGCCTGCTCTAGGGCGAGTAAGACTGCAGCTGCGCGCTGTGGCTGGTGGCAAGCCAGGAGGCAATCCATGAGCAGCGTGCACATGTGCAGGGCGTGGCTGCAGGGGCAGAGGAAAAGGTGCACAACACTTTGTCAGGGGACAGACACAGGAGAGGAAGGGTCCTGGGTCACAAGAGAGCAGGCAGGCACAGACGCAGAAATGGTTCAAGCCACGGGATCCAGGGTCCTGGATCTTAACAGATGAAACAGACATAGGCAGGATCAGTGTTTTATGATCAGGAGGCAGCCCGTAAGTGCTGTGCACGGCTCCAGAGGGCATGGCGCAGGGCGTCAGAGGGTGTGGCTGCAGAGAGAAGGAGCGAAGCATTACAGACCATAAACAGACAAGGGTTGCCAAGGTCGTGCTGAAGGTCAGTACACTCAGTTTCTCTGTGTAGCGCAAGGCCTGGGTCCACAGTGTCTTTGCTTGAGCTTGGCAGCTTTCCACATGATTCTCTCAATCCCCTAAGTGCCTATCCTTGCCAAACACCCTTCTTGTGACCAGCAGGCTAGCCCTCATTGGCCTACAGCAAACAGCATCCGTCCACCCTCCAAGCAGCAAGTTAACTCAGCACCCACCCTTCACACAGCGCACCCACCCACCTATTACGCAGGACCTATAGCTCAGCACCCACCCTTCACACAGCACCTGCCCACCCTTAACGCAGGACCTAAAGCTCAGCACCCACCCACTATGCAGCGCCTCCAGTTCAGCATCCACCCTTCACACTGAACCCACCCATCATGCAGCACTTCCAGCTCAGCAAAGGCTGGCTCCAGCAGCTCTATTGCCTCCCCATAGCTGCCCTGCTTGTACAGGAGGATGGCCTACAGGGAGTGGGACACACACGCACACATCACGTTGGTTACGTACACACAACAACAGTGTGCAGGGAGAGGAGAGGAGCAAAAACGACGGGAAAGTCAAAGTCGAAAGCCACATCCCCATGCCTGCATTTGGAATTCCTTATGTGCGCAAAGCCATGCAAAAGGCAGAGCCTTTCCTGGGCTAAGGTGGCATTCGAATTGGGGGCTTTGCTTTCACCAAAGCGAGGTGCAGCACAGAGAACTCACACTTACAGTTCATAACAATGCCCCATTCTACAGAAGGGCTGGCCAATCCCAAACATACGCGCCTCATGCTTCACGTTTTCCGTGCCAAAAGGCTGAAACACACAGCAAACATACACAGAACTGCTCATGAAGCTTGACAGTGCTGCCTGCAACCACAGAAAGCATGAACGATACCTCCAGCTTGTATGCTTTGTCTTTTCTCACCATTAGTTAGATTTAGCCTCTTCACCTGGATTACTAACGTATGTGCAAGCCTAAGGTTGGCCAAGTCCGTATCAATATGCCACTTATTTTAGCTTTTTGGCAGAAGAAAACGGCGATTGTGTATGGAATCGGCCATCCCTTTGCAACGCCCCGGGCAAGGCTGTCTCCATCCTTACACCAGAAGCACTTAGGTCTAAAGGCCTCACAGGTGTCCCACTTTCAAGAACAAAAGAGCGCCCAAAGGCCTCACAGGCGTCCCACTTTTAAGAATAAAAGAGCGCCCAAAGGCCTCACAGGCGTCCCACTTCCAAAAACAAAAGAACGCCCAAAGGCCTCACAGGTGTCCCATCTCCATCAGAAGCCCCCGTAGGCCCCACAGTTACATCCGCCCTCCACTGAAGCAGATGCTTGGCAAGCATGCAAAGACCTCATGGGTGTTCAAAAGGCGTCCCTCCTCAGCTGCGCCTCACCTCAGCAAGCCGTGGATGACCTAATTTTGTGGTACCTCATCTTTTGCTACCTTGTTAACCCGATATCTTGTTCATATGCGTACCTTGTTTAGCTGGCACACGCGCGCTACCTCCTCCCCCTCACTGGCACATGGGTCTAGGTAGGCATCCATAGATGCAGCAGCAGCAGCAGTAGCCGCAGCTGCAGCACTGGCAGCAGCCGCAGAAGACGAGGTGGACAGGGAGCGGGCGGGCAGCAAAGAGGGGGTGAGAGGCGAGGGCTGAGTTGGCGGAGGCTGCTGCTTGCTGGGCGTGTTTTGGCTCTACGCATGCCATGAACAGAAGCGTGTGTGTGGTGGTGGTTGGGTATGTGGGTGGGTTTGGGTGAATTGGTGGGGGGATAGTATGGAGGGTGAATGGATGCTTATTCAGCAGTCCAGGTATGGATGCGCTGAGGAAACTGCGCATGTGCTTCAAGGCTGAAGCGTGAGAGATTGGGTTGGCAAGGCTTTGGAACGAGGAATTAAACCTCAGGTCCCTGCTTTGCCTTTTTCCTGTTCTCATGAAATTACCCTGGCGATCCCCAAGGTAGATTGGGACAAGCCACTGAAATATGGCATGGAGACGACATTTTCCCAGCAGTCCAAAACCCCTACCAACCCATGATTTCATCAAAATCTTTGGACAGTAACTATGCAGCTGCTTGTACTCTCTCGAAATTTGGCGTGGAGATGACACTCGTTTCCAAGAAGCTCAAAGCCCTGCCAAGTCATGAAGATAAGTCTTCACGCAGCAACCGCACGGCTGCCCGACCCTTGCATTCTTTCCTGAGCGCACAACCTACCTTCGCTAAGGCATCCAGCTGATCTATGAGTGCTGCAGGGTCCTTGCATTGTGAGCAGTAGTACTCAATGATCGCAAGGTTGTGAGCTGCCTGCAAGCGCGGCAGGCATGCACAATTCATAATTCAACTCATGAGAGAGGAACCTAATCATAGCAGGGTGTGTCCTGTCCCAGGGGAGCACTTTGTTTGTTGGCTAGCACACCATTGTGACCAATACCTATGACTCGTCAGTGCACAACATCAACACAATCTGAACAGATTTTCATTTGCCTGCAGGAGGCGAATGCAGGGATGCTTGCTCCAGGAAAAACACAAGACCACCTTGGAGTCTCTCAGGCCATGCGCTGTCTCTAGCTTCTGCAGCGTCTGCAGGCATGCCTCAAGGGAGTCGCTGCTGCCGAGGAGCCATTGGGCTGTGGCCTCAATCTGAAGCTCCCGCTCCATTCAATCAAGTTCTGCAAACTCCACCTGCAGCACAGTGGAATGCTCCCATGCACCTGTTACCAGGCATGCCTTTCTCTAGCTGGCAGCACATAAAAATGGCACGTCATGTCCATGCATGGACCAGTTGCCATTATGTTAATAAGAATAACGCAATTCCTTTTATTTAAAAAATATTTAAACACAATCCTAGTTTTTGTTGTGAGTATTGTGCCTCAACTTAATTTTCTGCAACCAAGTGAGGGGGCAAAACGGCACAAAATGCATCACATCCTACAAATTCAATTGATGTTGTGAATGCTTACAACAGGGTAGGGAACAGTGCTTTGAACAGCATGGCCAACATGGCGGCCTTGCATGGGATTGATGAAGACAGCTGGGAGGTACAGCGCACAGAGGATTTCATTGTAAGCCACGGCTTTAAGCGAGTGGCTTTGCAGCTCCCAGATGACTTGTTACAGTTCTCGCCCGGCTTGGCTGCTTTGCTTTCCCACCGCTTGGGCCCAGCACACACGGTGAGAATAATGTGCATGTCACTCTCCACACCTGGTAACAATAGTGACATTTGCTATTGGCCCACGTGTACCTGCACACACACACACACATGCGCGCACGCACACGCACACACACACACACACATACACACACACGCACACACACATACACACAAACACACACCTTCTACAGATCGCTGTGCTGGCCGACACAGCCTTCAATGCGGAGGCTGTGGATGAGGTGGCAGCCCGCCACATGGACGCAGACTGTGTGGTAAGCTAGCAAAAGGCTGCACAGCATCACCACATGCCCAGCTCCAGCTATGCTTGCGTTTGCATGCAAGGCGGGTTGGCTGGTGCCCGCTTTAAGACCCTTTGTGCACAGAAGCACTTGTTTGGTATGAGGAACTCTATATGCGTGTGTGTGTGCGTGCGTGCACGCGCATGCACACACCCTTCAATGAGCAGGAGTATGCCATCTCGGACCCTTGTTGCATTGACAATGCATCCTAAAATTGGAGTTGCCCCATGCACCTGCATCCTACAATTGCGTTTTGATCCTCATATCAGAGTCACACACACACACTCCTCTGCTTCAGATCCACTACGGCCGCGCCTCGCTGGCAGCAGTGTCACAGCTGCCTGTGTGCTACGTGTTCCCGCACTTGGCGCTCGATGTCCATCAGGCTGCGCAGGACCTTGCCGCCAGCTTTGCGCATCTGCACATGCCTGCGTCCACCACTGAAACCAGAACCACCCACCACCATGCTGTTTTGCTCCTAGACCAGGGCTTCCTGCATGCTGCAGAGGCCCTGCATAGCCGCCTGCAGCCCCTGCTGCCCAAGGTGAGCATGCACTTGTTGCGGAGGGCAAAGTTGGGGGTGCACATTCTACAGAGGCCTGCTGCCTGCAGCCTGTGCTCCCTGAGGTGAGATTGCGCTTGTTGCGGAGCGCTGAGGTGGGGAGCATTTACTGCAGAGGGCAAAGGTGAGGGTGCACATTCTACAGAGTGCCGAGGCCTGCACAGCTGCCTGCAGCCCCTGCTGCCTGGGGTGAGGGAGCGTTCGCTGCAGAGGGTAGAGGTGAAGGTGCACTTGCTGCAGGGAGCAGAGGTGGGGGTTCACATCCTGTAGGGTGCAGAAATAGCAGTGCATTTGCTGCAGAGGGCAGAGGTGAAGATTCACATCCTCCAAAGAGAAGAAATGGTGGAGCATTTGCCGCAGGGAGCAGAGGTGGGTATTCACATCTTTCAGGGTGCAGCAATGGTGGAGCATTGCTGCAGAGGGCAGAGATGCGCGTGCACTTGCTCCAGAGCGCAGAGGTGGGGTGACATTTGCTGCAGAGTGCAGAAGTGAGGGAACACTTGCTGGAGAGTGCAGAAGAAAATGTAAGCTTGCTGAAGGGTGCAGAAGTTATGGTGCTGCAGGGAGTAGAGTTGGGGGTTCACATTCTGCAGAGCTTGCTGTGCCTTGTAGTAGTAGTAGTGCAGGGGGTCGCTGGTAGTGGGCTTGTCCTGCTATGCGCGCTTATGATCATATGCTTGCTTTGCATGAATGCAAGTGTCAGAGGGGTAGGAGAAGCAGCGCACTGAGGACAGGTGGCTTTGCTTTGATTATGAAGGGCTTGGTGGGATTCAGTGGCAAGCGTGTATTGTAAGCATGACAGCAAACACGACTGTGTAAGGTGTGGGTGAGTCTGAGGAGTCTGAAAAGTCTGAGGAGGCCTCCTGTGCTTGCGTCTGCTTGGCTTGATCAATCTTTTGGTGGGGAAGCAAACTCATTTCTGAGGCACATAAGTGTGCTACCTTTAAACCGGAGCAGTCAGAACGCATTGCTCACCTCTTGCTTGCCCCAATGCCTATCCTTGTCCTCACTTCTGCATGCGTCCCAAAAAATGTGATTGCAGGACTGGTCCGTGGTGATGGCGCAGCCAGTAGCTACAAGCGCTGTACCGTGTGTGTCCCACCCAGCCCAGCCTGCCAGCTACCGTGCCCAAGGCTTCTGCTCAACTCCCACTGCACCACAGCAGTGCAGCAGCACCGCCACCACCAACAACAACAACAACAACAACACCTGTAGAAGCACTGATGACAGCCATCGCGTCAGCTGCAGCGCGGGGGCAGCATGCTACCAGGGTGAGCAAGGGGCCGTCCCAGCTCATCAACATCAGCAGAATCAGCAGCAACAGCGGCAGTCTGTACCCCTAGATCAAGGGAAACAAGGAGAGCTGCCTGAAAGCCCAGCTCCAGGTGCAAGAGACACAGCGGGTGGCGTGGACAATGCTGCAGGAGGCCGTGGCAGCAGCAATACAGCACCTGAGCACTCAGGAGCACATGACCAAGCTGCCAATGCCTGTCCACCTCAAACGCCGGTCACCACCGTAGCAGGTTACACATGGCAGCAGCCAGCGGCGCCATGCCACAGCCCAGGCAGAGTAGCAGGAGAGGATGGCGAACAGGGAGAGGGGATGTGCGACACGTGGTTTGTGTGGGTGGGTCCGCAAGGCTCGACTTCGCTACAGGCGTTGCAGCTGGCCTTGAGCACGCAGAAGTGGCTGCGTTACACGCCAGCGCCGCCAGTGCAGCCGCAGTGGCATGGGGTGGCTGCAGCAGCGGGGCCACCCGCACCCTCTGTGCCTCTGCCCCAGTCGGCCTCAGATATGGGAGGGCAGCAGGGGGAAGCAGCGGATGGTGGGCATGAGGGTGGCAGTGCACAGCCGCAGCAGGCGGATGCACAAGGAGGGCAGCAGCAGGGCAGCTGCCAGGGCACGACCGAGCTGGGCCTGTGCCCCTGCACGCATGCTCTGCTGAAACGCAGGTGGGTGGGTGCAGCTCAGCTTTTTTGCCCATAGGATGGGTTGGCACAGTCCAAGCATGTACGCCCTTTATTTCACATTTGCCCTGCATGAAGGTGGCGATCTGCAGCATATATTGATGGAATGGGCCAACCCTACCCATAACACTTAATTTCGCCCGTGGTTTGAGGGTGCACACGCGCATGTTGCATGCCGCTTGCAACATACTTGCGGTGCGCAACCCTGCTGGTAGTTGTGTAAAGAGGGGGATGGAGATCCAGGAAGCAACCTTTTTTATTAGAAGATGGGTGGGGAGAGGGGCAGAGATCAAGGAAGCAAATGTGAGCATGAGAGAGAAGAGTGAGGGATCAGGGTTTATGCAAGGGTAGGCTGATCGGGAGCCTCAGGCGTGCTGGTGCCACGTTGCTCTGCTTTGTTGCTGCAGGCACTCAGTGCCACATTGCTCTGCTGTGTTACTGCAGGCACTCAGTGCCACATTGCTCTGCTGTGTCGCTGCAGGTACTTCCTTGTGGAGAAGGCAAAAGGGGCCTCCATTGTGGGCATCCTGGTGCGTTGCAGCCTCGAAAGGAAGGGACAGACCTTTGGTACTGTCAGCTGCAAATGCGCTTGTGCAAGATGCGCACAAGTGCAATGCCTGCAACGTATGTACGGAGCCCCCCAGCAACATTAGGTACTTTGCCCATCACATGGAAGGAGGGGTTACTCACATCAGTCTCACTCCGCTCAAGGATGGGCATCATTGTCAGGGCGCGTTGCGCTGCAAATAAGCTGTGACATTTGATGCTGTCCACAAGTGCATGTGCTTCATGTGCTGTCCAACCTGCCTGACATGCACACTCCCCAAGACCCCCGCTCACTCCTGCAATGGGTGTATGAGTTGTTTTGTGGGAGTCCATACTGCCCTTGACACATTGCATCTCAAGTTGATGCCCTTCACACTTACGCACCAGGTGGGCTAAGTTGCTCTTGATGCACCACCCCCAACCCACTCTTGACACACACACACATTGCAAGTGGGCACACTTGCGGTGGTTTTGTCCTTATGCTCGTGCACTAGGTGAGCACACACTTGCGTTGGTCTCCCCTTCACAAGAGTGCACCAGGTGGGGGCACACTTGCTGTCCTTTCCTCTTCACGCTCACATGCCAGGTGGGCACACTTGCAGTGGCAGGCCTGAAGGAGGCGATGGCCAACCTTAGGCGCCTACTCGCTGCCGCAGACAAGCACAGCTACACGATGCTAGTGGGCAGGCCCAACCCCACAAAGCTGGCCAACTTCCCTGAGGTGTGTGTGTGTGTGTGACCGCATTATCGTTTTCGTGCCTTTCAAGGGAGGTCATTTGTGAATCTTTGCGCTTTATCCTGCACCACCGTAAGTGCTCTGGGCTCTTCTGTTTGATGGTATACCTCAGAGGGGTAGCACGCCTCCTTTGCCTGCTCTGCGCTCTGTGTGCTCTGCTGTGGCTGTGGATTCAAAGCAGCTGCCAGTGAAGTTTGTCTCACTGTACTGGTTCCCTGTGGTTCCCAGATTTGCTCATGCGCTGATTCCCAGATGTACTGGTTTCCTCTGAATAAGCTCTCTTGGTGCACAGTAAACTGCACTGAGTTTCTTTGGTTCCCAGCATATTGCCTCACCAGCTATAGCGGTGACTGATGTCCCTTCAACCCTCTGTTGTATGCTTTCAGGTTGATATATGGGTCATGCTGGCAGACCCCCTAGGATACGTGCTGGACAGCAAGCCTTACTTGGCCCCCATCCTCACACCCTATGAGGCCTTGCTGGCGCTCACGGTGTGTGTGTATGTGTGTATGTGTGTGTGTGCGCGCGCCTAACATGCCAAAAGCAGGTGTGTGCCAGCATCAGCTTGACAACATGTGCCCAGATTCACACAGGCATGGCGCTCTCATCTTCGTGACTCACAGGTTTGAACTTGGAATGTATGGACACCTGCCCCCAAGAATGTGCATGGCATGGTACTCCCACCCTTTGAATTCCCTGCAGCTTTGCATCCTGAATGGATGGAGCCTGAGCATCTAAGAGCCTGCGTACCACGGCCATGCTGAACACAGTGGTATGCCCCGTGGACCAGCAAGTACTAAAAAAATTTGGTGCACAATGCACTTCCTGCTTGGCTGACGATTTAAATAAGCATTTGGAAAGGTGCATCACGCAAATGCCGCACCTGTGCTTTCCAATTGCACCAAGTGGGCAACCCAAGCAGCGCATGTGTGGCTGTGCATTTCACAAAAGGTCGGATTGCAGTTGAGATGGACACTGATATGGTGAGTTGATGTAGGCTTTCCATATACATGCCATTTGCTGCAGTCTAGGATGTAGCTCCCAAATGGGCACCCACCAGCTTTGTGTGTCTTGACCTGTTCATAGCGGCCAAGACAAAATACATACGAGATGAATGCTTCCTGCTGAGTTTGACGGGCTCCTCTGGGGTTCCTGCTAACCATGCACACATTTGCTGAGAGCCAAGAGTACAAATCAAGCTGGACTAAGGTGATTCTTACAAACGCCAAAATGGATGGATCTGCCATGCATGTGCAGCTGTAAAAGAAGTTGTCATTGGAATCATACTTGAAAGTGTGCACTTGCCTTCCAAGGTCTGGTACCCAATTTTGCATCACTGAGCTTGCATGTCTTGCTTTAAGGTGCAGTACAAAATACAGGAAGGGGATTTCGCACGCGCCCCTTTGCAAGTCAGTTTCTCGCTATCAGATGAATGATGATGTCAGTGAGCCTCTGCACTTGCTGATTGGGCTGGTTCCTTTCCTTCGGCATTGCTGGTTGCATCGTTGCAGAGTTGGTTCCTCTGCCTCGTGACAATTCCTGATGTCCTGGCTTTGCAGGGCCTGCCTCTGCCTGAAAACAGTCGTGGAAACAAGCTGCAGGGATGTCTGCATGGGGCAATAGGCGACCGGTTCCTGTAGTTCCCTCCGTGAAGTGTATGTACCATGTAACATCCGCATTCCCCTGATCCTACCATCCTCGGTTGGCCTCAGGCGCTGGGGTACAAAGGGCGCTCCCGCCAACCCATCTCTGAGTAGTTGGTTCCTAGCACCACATGGGAGACGACCTAATTTTTTGCCTCGCACGGACCGGGATTTGGACTGGGGACCCTCAGGTATCCCTGAGCACTGTGCATGCATGCACCGATTGCCCTGCCATGGCTCCGCTGCCGCTGCTGCGTGGGGCAAGGGGTGATAAGTTCCTTCAATTCCCTTTGTAAGGTAAAGGTACCCTGTAACAGGGATGGCCTCTGCCATTTTGAACATCGCTGCTTCATGAGCTGCAGGACTGGCGTCCCTGCCTTTTGACCACCGCTGACTCTTGGCTGCTATCTTGCATTGGTTTCTCTGCTTCATGATGATTCCTGGTGGAGTGGCTGCAGGGCCGGTCCCTGCCTTTTGATGAACCGTACCTGCTGGACCTGCAGTGCCTGGCGGCAGCAGATGTATCAGAGGTTGAAGCAAGCCAAACAGCAGGAGGTATGCACCCGCAAGGACAGGGTTATTTCAGTTTTTCTTTCCCTTGGGCAGTTTCGTTGGGAGGCAGGCCAGGGTGGCTGATTGAGTGCTTGTTTGTTGTCACTGGTTGCAACAGATGAATGCTGCCTGTGTCGTGGGAAAACATCATAGATAGGGTGGGGTATGCATAGGGTTGGCCAATTTCCATGCATATCCGCCATACATGTTGTTCCTTGCGAAAAGCTGATATACATGGCTAACTTATACGGGATCGGCCGACCCAATTTGCTTTAGGCTCAGGCCCACAAGCCTGGTTGAACTCCCTCCCCTTTCCCCAAACGCTTCTTTTTATTCACGCACATGCGCAAGTTCTTAGCCTTGCGCTTCCGCATCCCTACTTGCAGCTGAAGAAGCACCTGGTGCGCTGGTAGCCTCAGGGCGAGGCCAAGTTGCGCGCATGCAAGGGGGAGGGCAGCAGCTGTCCGCGCACAATGCAGCTGAGTACCTGCAGCTCGTGCGCAGCTTCAAGGGCCTCGAAGCACCTGTGGCAGGTATGAGCAGATTAACTCAACAACAAACCAATGCAATACAATGCAACAGAGTGCCTGCAGCTTGTGCGCAGCTTCAAGAGCCTAGAAGCGCCTGTGGCAGGTATGTGGGTACCTTGCATTGATTCTTTGCTGATGCAGACTGTCATTCACAGTGCCTGCTCAAGCAAGAAACAAGGCCTGAGGATATTTACGATTTTAATGATTTTTCCTGTCACATCCCTTGTTTGAGGCCGCAACGTCAAAGCTGAGCTGCTGCATTAGCTCTAGTCATCTTTCCCTTGACTGCAAAAGGCAAGTTGCATTTATAACATTCCTTGCTCTTTCACAAAATCAAGGTTGTTTAGATGGCATTTGGTAGATAATTCGTAGACCTTTCGTGAATGGGTAGGAAGTCGCCATTCCTGCAGTCTATCTGTGACTATGGGAAGAAGACCCAGGACACGAGCATACACAATGGCCATATATAATGTGTATATGGGCCCAATCAGAGGAGCTTGGGGTGCGTGGGTCGAATGGGTTTGGGTTTTTGAGACCCCCCTCCAATTGTCGAATTGTCCTTTCCATAAAATAATGAACATACCATCGGATCCCTCAGCTCAAGCCCTGACCTTTTGGTAAGCATTGAATGAAAGGGGAGGGCTGTGTGCATGACTGGGCAGTGCCATGTGCGCAAGGGTGTGGGCAGCAGCAAATCGAAATTAAGTTTCAGGGTAGTTTACACTGCATAAGGTGCTCGATTGAAATGTGAATTTGGGAAGGGAGTTTGTGGCTTGTCAGCTTCCTGCAGGTGCCTAGCAGAATATGCATGCATGAGCGTCCATGACTCAATTCTGGCACCAAAACTCTGCTGCCAATTCATCTGATGGCTGCAGTAAGTATGCACATGGATGCGGAATTTGAGAGGAACAGATTGGTACCCCATTTGTTTGGGTAGGGGCATAGAAAGGGGGGAAGGGATATGGGAGGATGGGTCAAGGGGGTCCAGGCCAACGTTTCCACGCGCCTTCCATTAGAAATTTGTTTAGCCTCCTGACGTGAGCATCGCGAATTTCCCCTACTTGTGCATAATTGTCTTGTCTGGTTGCTTACTTATTTGGATGTTTCCATGAGGAGTCGTGTCTTGACTCCACATATTTTGCCCAAGTGAGCAGCCATGCTGCACTCCACTTGCCATCAGCCTCAATTAAGCTGTTGCGTGCGCCCCAGGTATCCTTTCTTGTTTGCCCGCCTACCGGCCTACCAGGCTGCATGCTTCTCACTCTGGTGTGAAAATGCTGTATTACGATCGTATGTCAAAGAATAAGAAGGAATTGTCTTTGGGGCCTCTTTGTGTTCATCTCTCCCGTGCTTGCTATGTATCCTTTTTCCTCAATTGATGTAGGGAGAGTTCCCTCTGCCTACGTGAGTTTTCTCCCATGCTTGCAGGTGCAGCGCCTAAAGCCCCCACTGCTGCAGTTGAGGGGCAGCGGGGACGGGCAGCTGTGTACAGAGACGAAGGATTGCGATGATCCTCTTGCATTTTATTACAGCTGTGCCCATGAAAGCTAGCCCAGCTTTTCGTGGGGGTTGTCATCATGAAAGCCTGCTGCAATAAGGAAATGCTGCATATTGGTCGAGCTAGTTGGGCATTTGATCTCTCCTAGCTTTCTTTTTAGTCGGTGGGACACACTGTTAATGTAGCGCTGACTGTTCGTTTCCCTTGATGCATGATTGTCAACCGCATAAACACCAATGTTTTATTTTCCTGCCGTTGTGGTGTGGCATGGCTGGAACCCTTTAAAGCACCATCTCCTTGTACCCTCTTCCTCAGTCTATTTGGTCAGTAAGGAACACGGCCATTATTTTGACGGTGCAACATAGAGAATGATCCCAGAGTGAGCACGTGCAGAGTGCACGATGAACCTTCACTGTGGGGTAAAATTCCCACTGTTCCATCCAATAAGAAAAGAAGGGTGCCATAGTGGCATCCAGCCACCAGTTATGGCCAACACCTTTTGGCCTAGGTACAAGTTGAAATGGTAATGGTTACGATGATTACAAAGGGGTTTGACCTTCAGCCAGGTAGTTTGGCTGCTCGGCCTGCTCAACTGTTCCAACTGCACAAAAAATATCCAGAGTTTGGAAATAAAACGATAAGTCTCATTAGTTTGCTTCTGCATGAAAAGAAAAGAAAAGCTACGTAGGCAGAGAAAACTCTCCCTACATCAATTAAGGAAAGAGAGACACATTGGCTCAAAGAGCCGTGAGTCTCCCTCACCAGAAGGTGATGGGGGAATTAATGTGGATCGTGTGGGTTTCTGGCAGCATGCTGCTCCAGGGCACCAGTGTTATGATGAGTGTTTTTTATTTTCAATGGCACGTCTGGTAGAGGAAGTTTGTGCGCAAATTGTACAGAATGGGCATGGAGTTTTCTTGCAAGTGTTTCAGATCTCTGTGAGTCAATCCCTAATTTTTTGAATTGATCAAGGGTATGGGCAGTGTAAATAGTCCCGCCCACACCCAGGAGGATTGGGTGGATAGTAATCTCTGCACCTTGGAGTTGTTTGCACAGTTCGCTGTGTTGTTGCTGTAAGGCTTCTAGCTGGGCACCAGGCCTCGTATCTTCACAGTATTTGATTTCTATCAAGTGGATATGGCGGGCTGGAGTTGTGCTACTCCCCATGCTGTGCAGTGCTCGGTGTGAGGGTGGAGTGGGTGGTCTGTTTGGGTTAGTTGGATGAGGAGTGACCAAGATTGCATCAGGGCGGCTGGAGTTGCATCTGGTTTGAATAGAAATCGTGGGTTTGAAGAGGTTGGAAGGTACAGCACGATTAGAGACTTGCTCAGGGACTTGCAGGTCGTGCTGGGCCAAACGGTTTGTGTTGCCCGCATCCAACTGCACAAGATTGGCCCCATAAGAGCCTTCACTGACCAGTTTCAAAATCATCCTGCAAGCAATATTGTGACGCTCAGTTACCATGTTACGCATGACGGGGCATTGGCAGCCAGATAGGATGTGGAGAGCGCTATCCATGTGATGGCAATCAGGTAAGGGGCATGTAAGGCTAGTGGATCTTTTATATCGGACAGCATGTTTCTGATTGTATAGGGTACCTGTGCGGTATCCTCCCACCGCCCTGGTTGGCCCCTGTGCAGGAGGGGGGCCCATGCTGAGATGTTGGAGAGCTTGCTCTATGGCTCAGGGGTGGGTCTTGAGCTTGCTGGACAGGGACTGCCTGACAGTCGTGTCGTAGGTCCCATGGTGGAGGCCAACTTGCTGGTGTAGACTTCTGTGCCACCTCTTCCTCTTGGTCTGTGTGGTGGGGCCCTGCCTTTCGGGACAGTTGACCTTTCCTTAATGCACGCGGCCAGACTTGGCAAGCGTCTTTCTTTCTTTCTGTCTGTGTATTGGAAGACAGTGTGTTTCATTCGAGTTGAGAGACTGGGCATATTCCAAAAGGCATTGCTGCTGCTTTTGTTTATATGAGGTAGCAAGCTCTGGTAATAAATGTAGTAGCCTGTCTTCCGGTCAGCATAGCCCAGCTTGTGCTGGGCATGCATATGGGATTTCAGAGCATTTTTAAGGTCTGGGAGGTGCATTAGACGAGGAGAAGAAGGGTGGGATTGAGATGGCCTAGAATTTGTCTCTTCCCGAGCCAGCCAGGTTGTATTGTGGAAGGGGTTTCCTCCTGGGCCAGCGCTAGGGATTCCAGTATCAGTCAGGTTACCATCTTTGAGGGAGATCTGGTCAGAGGGTAGCATTAAACCAATCTCGATGCCTGGGTGTCTGACATGGAGAACTGGATCATTGTTTATGCTTGCTCTCCACCAGCGTGCTTCAGGGATGTCTTGTGCTAGGTCAGTGAGCCAAGTTGGGTTGTTATCTTCTAAGCGGACTCTTGCTGCAGTATTCCAGACAGCAATAATTTGTAGGCTCCAGGAGTGGCGGAGGAGCATGATTTCCATGCCGATTCAGAAGGGGGGGAGTAGCATAATTGAGGGTTGTTGAGTGCATGGTTCCCAATGTGCAACAAAAGTGAGGGCAAGCATTAAGGAGTTTAGAGTACACATTGGTGCAAATTGCGCTTCCCCAAGGCACATCTTTCCCCTTTTTTTACCTTTACTCTTGTTCTTACACGTGCCCAGGACGTAGTGATGACCAAAAAGGGCCTCTGCACAAGAAACTAAAAAACACAAAAGAAATCAACTTTCTTTCCCCTGGTCAGTTAGATGGATATTTTTTTACGTTAGCGCCCTGACAGAGCTGACGTTTTTGCAGAAGTTTTTGAAAACAACCAAGAGATGCATCACAACTTCTGTCAACAATTCAGGCTAATGACTGTGATCAGGCATACACCACCCTTAATCTTGGACCATGCGGACAGCGTGTCACTCAAATGTTGGCATGACTAGACCTCTGAACTACTCTGTGCCGTCTGGGCATCATTTTCCAACCAGAAAACCCTTATGGTTTGATGCTGAGTGCTCCCAGAAAAAACGAGCTTCTATCATTGCTGCCAAAACAGGGGTGGCATGGAATGCTTGTCAGCAACTTCAACGACACTACAAAGCATGTGCCCGGCGGGCCAAGCACAGATACACACAGGTGCATACAGCTATCTTCTTGGACAAGCTGTGTAGGAGGATACCCCTGTCCATAATTTAATTTAAAAATCTGCGGTCAAACACGTTACTCCTATTTCTGCTGCTGCTTGACAAGACCACCTTAATGCTGCTTTCAGGCAGCGTGCTGACAGACCCGCCATGAGATGGTCAGGAACTTTACCTGGGAGAGACCTTGCAGTTGTAACGGCCTAATTTTAATGAAGAACCCGCAGCTGCTGTGACGTGACGCAGGCTGGCGCAACACATAGTTAGTTCTTGTAATTCAGGTTGGGTTGCACTCACGGACGTGGATGGCTGACGATTCACCTTAGCCCTTTTGTACTATGAGAGGCGGAGCGTGGCAGAGACAGAGAGCGTCAAGGTGTTACAAGTATGTACAACAAGTGGCAGCAACACTCACCACCAGGGCCACTAACCTTACGTCAACAATTAGAGCTTAGGGTCAAGGCAATTTATAATACAGAAACCTCAAATGAACCCTAGTTCTCCTTCTGGAAAGATAGATTCGCTTCTTAGAAGCGAATCTACAGCTGGCATGAGCTGTATCACGTGATAATGTACAGATAAAATACAGACATGTGACCAATACTCAACCATATGACAAATTGTTCAACATCATTCATCAAGCAGCTAAAGTTATATCAGAAATTATAGGTGCATCCATGCAAATAGTTGGAAGTATTCTCAACAAGCAACGTCAAAGTGTCTCAATCATATCTGGCAAAGCAAAAGGAACAAGCAAAGCAAATGGAAGACTTCAAGATGTTCAAGTAATTCCAGCATCCTTCTTGCAACAAGGTAAGTCTGATGGTGTAAGCAACTCAGAGCAGATATCAATAGCAAAGCACTTCTTTCTCAATAGACTCAAGCTGGTGTTGGCATCAATAAGCAAAGCAAGCAAGTACGGTCCTCAATCAACTTAGACTAACACAGTCAGCTCGGCGAGTCTTTGCTCCAAAATATCTCCTGAATCCATGCCATATTGGCTGAGGGAAGTCTATCATATCCAACCAAGACATGTGCAGGTATGCTGTCTTCTGCACACTCCAAATATCTCCAGCCACACTTGTAACTGCACGCCTGCATGCTTGCACTATGACATGCTACACAGAAGGTGATATATTATATTCATTCTCAGCAGCATTAGCAACATAGGGCAACACAAATGCAGAGATGGCTACCAAATCCAAAGCAACGTGTCTCAACTGGTCGCAAGCATACCTAATCATTCAAATTGGTGTGTCTGTGCACATCTTTCTCAAATGCATCAAAAGGCTTCAAAGGTTGTCTCAATATCAAAAGGGGTTTTGCACACACACAGGCTACTCAAACAAGTTCTCTATACACAGCGCTGTTATCAATTCTGGTCATTACAGCAGTTCCTATTGGCCGCAACCATACACAGTCTGCTTCCCCTCATTTCCGACTTTCCGTCTTCCAGTCGCGTGTCAGCTGAATGAAATTGTGGCCAAACACGTTTCTCGTGTCAATCCCACCTCTTCCCCTGGATTTGATACCATTCTTCCATCTTTATTTAAGTATGCATGCAAACTGGTGCAAAGAAAGGATGGCAGGGGTTTTCATTCTATCAATGTGCTGGCGCCATGTGTTTCCCAACTTATTTATACTCACATGCAACGAGCTGTTATCCCACAAGAGTGAAAAACTGCCAAAATTACACCCTTGTATAAAAAGGCTCTATTACCAATGGTGGCAATTACCTTATGCTTTGTAAGCGGGAACTTCTTCCGCCTTTATGCTAATGTCTTGCGCACTTTAGTACAGGATTGGTGCCTTAAAAACAGCAAAGTTCCTGATTGCCAATTTGGGTTCTTCCCTGGGCGCAGCACTTTACACCCACTTTTTGTTTTGAGACATCTCAAACATACTGCACAAACCTGCAAACCACATGGCTCGTCATGCCTGTATTCAATATTCATTGATTTCCAACAGGCCCACAACTCCATACCTCGTGACAAGCTATGGCACCATCTACACCAGTGTCAGCTTCCTCTTCACTTGCTCAATATTCCCAAAAAATGAATCACAATGACAAATACATTCTGGTTGATAAGGATAAGCAAGCATATGTCAGGACCTCCTATGGTTAAACAGGGCTGTCCCCTTTCTCCTTTGCTTTTCTCCATTTACCTTAATGACATCAATGAGATTTCTGAGGGGATTGAAGGAGCTTGCACTGGCACACCTAATTTCCACGTATCCAACCTTCTATACGCTGATGACTTGTGCTCAACCTCCAACTCGCCAAACAATCTTCAGGCCATGCTTAATCGTCTCAAGGCTTATGCCCATCGGAAATTCCTGACAGTCAATCCAATAAAATATGTTATCGTCTGTTTTAACTCCAAGACCGATAAGTTGCCTTCCCTTTTTTATGATGGTGAGGTCTTGCCTTACTCAAATACCTTCCGATACTTGGGGATGAGTTAATTCCTCTACTTGGATGAGTTAGTTCCGCTACTTGGGGATGAGTTTGACAAACATATTAATCTGCACAATGCTGCTGAGGAAGCTCTTAAACCTTGCCTGGCAGGTATGCATATGGCTCGCGTGCGTACTTTTGCCCATCAACACCAGATTACACACCGCTTTTACATGCCTACTTATGGATCTTCAAGACATATGTCATACCAGCAGGAATGTATGCAAGTCAGAGCTGGGCCACTGCATATCTTCAACAGGGGACAGAGAGGGATAATTGCATCCAGAAATGGCTTTTGAGATTCTTGAGATCCATGCTGGGTGTACAAACATCAACTCCTTCCTGGAGTGTCCTCCGTGAGTGCGGAATCAAACCTATTCAATTCAACTGGTTCAGAGCCTGTGCATGCTTTTATAATTCTCTCACCCATTGCAACAGCGCTCTACTTCACAAGGTTTTTCATGCAGACATCTCCCTCAGCCCCAGGAATTCCTCTTGCTGGACATCCCATCTATTGTCTGCCATGAATGGCTTACATCATGCTCATCATTTTTAGCAAAAGGTACGCTCTGCTGATCCTTTGGACTTGAGTCAGCTTGTTTTGGATCTCAGGTCTCGCCATTTAGCACATTGGAGACAATTTTCTGGTTACGACCCACGAGACACAAACAGCAAAAAATTTACTTATCATCACTGGTGTGCTCTACCAACCAAGCCTGCAAACGTTACATATTCTCCTTATATTCTGCCCAAATATTTCTACTTGGATTTACCCAAACACATTGTCTGCAATGTGGCTCGATTTCGCCTTCGTGTCCATACCTTGAAAAACGAGCAGGCCACATGGGATGATGCTGTTTCCCCTGCCTGCGATCTATGTGATGCCCAAGATGATGTGCAGGATGAACGACGCGTTCTTTTCAAATGCACTCATCCCCATGTTTGTTCGGCTTAAATATGCTTCCTTGTTTTCTGGTCCTCTCCTCTCTTTATCTCTCTTTCTGGACGAATCAGGCGCTTTCTTCTATTCTCAAGCTAGCTCTGAGGATGTTTTTCATTTCTTGCAGAAGCAAACTAATCACACTTATCGTTTTATTTCCGAACTCATGGATACTTTTTGTGCAGTTGGAACAGTTGAGCAGGCCGAGCAGTTGACCCTTCTGAACTCAGCTCAAGGCTTTCAGTTGACATTTACACAAGTTTAGTTTGGTTTGGTTACAGGCATCTTTTGCTTCAGCTAAGCTGCCCTTGTAGGCAGGTACAGCTATGTAACCCTATCCTATCCTATCCAGGAAGAGCAGCCAAACTACCTGGCTGAAGGTCAAACTTCATTGTAACCATTGTAACCATTATCTCACTCTTCTAATAGCGTGGCTCCCTACGTACCTGGCATTCACCATGTACAGTCTTATCATATCTCTTCTTTCTTAAATCAGAGCAATAACAAGCTTTTTCCTTTTCTACATGAATTATTGCTTTTTTTATGAGCAGGCTAGCAGTCAACCGTTTTGACTGAAGGCCTTCTTTTTCCTGTAACCTGTGATGGCTGCTGTGTGCTGTCACGAACGTGCTCCACCTTGTGCCTTATACCGGCTGGCTTTTGGTTCTACGTTCTACAGCTGCACGTTCCTGCTAGCGCAGGCTTGTAATTTAGGCAAGCACGCGCTGAGAAATATAGCGCGCTTTTGTTCACATGCTCGCACCCTAAGAGTTGAGACGTCACTTTGGCAGGAGCACACATCTGCAGCACCTGCGCTTCTTATGGAAACACGAAAGTGTATTTTCCTGACACTGCAGCATTATGGAGTTTTTGTGCATGAATTTGCATACTTGTTTCAGTGACAGTATGTGTGTTTTTTATTCCTCTTTTGTGTGTTTTTTATTCCTCTGGGTCGGACCTGCCTGTTTTTCATATTGGGGGGGTGCCACTGGCACACAAGGAGTCTTTTAGATACCTTGGCATGATGTTCCACAAGTGCATGAGCATGGCCAAGTCCTCTGAGCATGCAACTGGCGCCTTCATGGCGTCTGCATTTCGGGTTCGTCAATTTGTTCGTGAGAATTTTCTGGCAAATAGGCCGTACGTGTCTCTGTGGCTTGGGAAGACGTATGTGGTTCCAGCTGGAATGTATGCAGGCCAAGTGTGGGGCACTGAATACATTAAAGCGGGCAAGGAATTTGCAAGTGATCTGCAAGTGCGGCACATGAGTTATCTTAAGAGCACGCTGGGTGTTAAGCGTACCACTACAAACTGGGCTGTCCTGAGGGAGTGTGGTCATGAGCCGCTTCAGTTTTACTGGTGTAGGTCTGTTGTCAAAATGTATAATAGCATGCTGAGGTCTAACAGTGAGACGTTGAGAAGAGTGTTGAAAGTGGATTTGAATATTCATTCGCGTGAGCCAGCCTGCTGGACTGCTCAAGTTTTAGATGCTTTTCAAGGCTTACGGCGCTGTGATTCCTTTGTGCAAGCTCTGCGGCAGGGCACTCCTATCCCTATTAAAGAGTTTACTGATGACCTCAGACACAGGCTGCGGGCAGTGTGGAGAGATGTTGAGGGAGTGAACCCGCGGGACACATATAGTAAGCTGGCAACTTACCAGTCTCTTTTTGCAGTGCCTTTTGACCATAACGTGCGTGCCCCTGCCCGCTTACCAAGGCACATGCATTTGGATTTGTCTCCACATGTCATGAGGAATGTTAGCCGTTTCAGACTTAGGGCACACACACTGAAGGTGGAGACAGCAGCTTGGGATACTCGGAACACTCTTTTGTGTGATCGCTGTTCTTGTGATGAGATTCAAGATGAGGCTCATGCCCTTTTTGGTGTGCAGAGACGCAGATGTTTGTGCTTTGAGAAGAAAGCACGCTTACCTGTTCAACTGTTTCTCTGGTGATTTTTCAATGGAGCAACCATTTTTACAACAAGCCAGTGTCCAGGATGCTTCTGATTTCCTCTTGCAACACAACAACAAGCCTTTTTCATTTGTTTCTGAGCTTATAGACATTATGTTGGCTGGCGAGGACCAGTCACAGGCCGATCAGCCGAACAGTCTGGCTGAAGGTCCCCCTGTGTAAATCTAAATCTAATGT
This sequence comes from Dunaliella primolecta, assembly GCA_914767535.2. NCBI lineage: Eukaryota > Viridiplantae > Chlorophyta > Chlorophyceae > Chlamydomonadales > Dunaliellaceae > Dunaliella > Dunaliella primolecta. Next base: position 3,809,247 of record OU611763.1, on the reverse strand, counting down.
GTGTTTTTTACAGTTGGCACTTCAGAATTCAACTCAAGGCTTTCAGTTGACATTTGTTTCACGCAGGCTTTGTGGTTTCAGAGTGTTTTGAGTGCAGGCCAAAATGTACTTCATGGTTCTCCAGCTTGACCTTGCCCATTTCGTATTGGATTTGTGTGTGGAACGTTACGTTGAGCACTTTGAATGAGCAAAGCCACACATATCTTGCATATGCAAAACACAGCACTTCAACAAAACGGAAACAAGCACAGCATGGCACACGGCAGTTTTCTTTTAAACTTCTTGTAGAAGCTTTATTCCATTCTTGGCTTGCCATCATACTATCACTGATTCTGAAATCAATGATTTCCTAAACCAAGACTCATACAGATTTTTTAGATTTGTGTCAGACTTGGTCTCAATTTTTGATACTGGTTGAGCTTGTTTCACCAGCTGCCATCAGCCAGAGTCTCGGGCTGTAGGCCACCATTGTAAACCCCGTTTGTAACTTGTAGAAGCTTGTTCACTTGTTAAGCTTGTGATAGCTGGTTGAGAATGTTTCACCAGCGACTGATCAGCCAGATATTCGGGCTGTAGGTTAACCAATGTAAAACCCTGTAAACCCTGTCGACATTTACACTTTTTTGGTTTGGTTTGGTTACAGGCACCTCTTGCTTCAGCTAAGCTGCCCTTGTAGGCAGGTACAGCTATGCAACCCTATCCTATCCTATCCACACATCTGCATGTAATAGGTGTGACCAAGGAGGACTCCAAGATGAAAAGCATGCCATGTTACTTTGTTCTTGCGATCCTGTTTGTTCTCTTCAAGGACCTTTTGCACAGTTATTCTCTAACTTCCCTTCTTACAGAATTTTTTTGGACAAATCAGGCGCTTTCTACTATTCTAGAGCTAGCTCTGAGGATGTTTCATTTCTTGCAGAAGCAAACTAATGAGACTTATCGTTTTATTTCCGAACTCATGGATATTTTTTGTGCGGTTGGAACAGTTGAGCAGACCGAGCAGCCAATTGGCTCAAGGCCTACCTGGCTGAAGGTCAAACCCCATTGTAACCATTGTAACCTTAATACCGGCTGGCTTGTGGTTCTATGTTTTACAGCTGCACGTTCCTGCCAGCGCAGGCTTTGTGGTTCCAGAACGTTTTGAGTGCAGGCCAGAATGTACATCATGGTGCACCAGCCTGACTTTGCCCATTTTGTATCGGAACTGTGTGTGGAACTGTACACACCACAAGCATTTTGAGAGGGTAACGCCACACACTGATGTCTTGATTATGCTTTAGCTGAACTAAACTACCCTTGGCAGGTACAGCTATGTAAGCATTTTCTTTCCTATCAAACCTAAAACCTACTCCTCGCCTGTCATCACCGCCATGACTCAGTACCTTATTACAGTTATGAACCAGGTGCTCAATTGAAGGCCTTTGCTTCCTTGAATTGCTTATCCCCGAGTTTAGACTAGGGAGAGCGAGCTGATCAGCTACGTTCCCTGTCTGACTCATCTAAAAATTTAGACTACAATACAAAGAACTTCAACTGGGTCAGAATCTATGAGTAAACAGAAAGAGGCCATTTGGTGTGGTGCAGGGCACCTCTGGAGCAAAGGCTAACACACCAGCAGGCTGCTACCTCGACAGCCCACTGCATTGCTTGTTTGTTCAAGCAAGAAGGACAGAGTCATGCGTCATGCTCATGAGGCAACATATCTCTGCAGCATCCCTCAAGGCTTGAAACCATGATAGATACGTAATCCATCAAGGGCAAGGACAATCAGGGGCAACTCCACAAAAGAGGCTCGCATGGAGTAAAAGAGTGGTGCTCGGTTCCCATCCAGGCTTGACATCGGAACAACGATGATGTCAAGAACCCATGACATTTGTCAAAGAAGATGTTTGAGGCAGAGCCACCCCGTGTGAAAGCATTGCAAATGCAACTGTCCAAAAAGTGGGGGGGCACCAGCAACCTGAACCATTCAAGCTTTCTTATCTGAAACAAGGCGCAGCAGGAGTTGGGAGTTATCTCTTAGGCACGTTTTCTGCACACATTTATTAGCGAGGTAGACATGCACCCACAATTAAAAGGTACAAACTGAGATTAAAAAATGGAAATAAGGAAACAATGAGAATGGGCATGGCGAGCTACAATTCGGAGGTACCCTGACCGTGTGCTTGCAGCCTCTCACAACACCACAATAAATACATCCATCGCCCTGCCACACTCCTTCGCTGAGCCGTTCGCATCAAACCTTAGCAAGGCAGCACATGCCCAGCAACAGCAGCAGTGTAAGGCACTCTTCAGGCTATCCACCTTCCCTTTGTGCCTTGCTTCATACCCAGCCAAGGGGCTCATACTGAGCAGAAACAGGAGAGGAGTGCAAGCGAGCGAGGCATGCTCGCTACAAAGTATATCCTCACTCATGGGAGCATCCTCACTGGCTTGAGTGTGGACGGCCTTCTGAGCGCGAGTGGGCGCACACACTGTCTTGCAGGCTTTGCTATGGGTCTTGGCAAGGCGCTTCTGTGCTTGCTCTTACTGCTGGTACCTAGTCCGTGCCTCACCGATTGCCGTTGCTGTTAGCTTCCGCCTCGGGTGGCGCCCCACGCCTCCGCCCAAACACCACAAAGAATGGGTTCAGCATGTTCTTCTTATTGTACACCATCGGCTGTTCTGCGATGAGCGCTTTCTGCGAAAAGTGCGCGAGGAAGAAGAAGGGGGCAGGGCTTGCAGCATGCGTGCATTAAGGGACAAGAAATGAAAAAGTATCAGAGGTGGACGGCTCCCTCCCAAAATAGGCATGTTTTAAATTGCTCCCAGCATAGCTGGGCCCAAACCTTAAACACTCAAGCTTGGTTGCAAATGTAGCCTGTTTCATTAGGGCTCAGTTGTCCAAAATTTGGGCCCATATGCCTTATTAGCCGCAGAGAGAACTCTACTTTTTGAGCACCAAACCACCATACCCGGTCACCCACTGCACCAAATGGGGTGATTTTAAGTGATTTGGAGCGCTTGTACCAAAATAATGTCATTGCAAAAGAAATGGAGTGAAAAGACCCAGTGTTTGGTGAGAAACAGGATTTCTGCCTGTCCCCTGAAAGAAAATCCAGCAGAAGGGGTGCCAAAAAGGCCACTTTTTGACCTTCATCTTCTTTCCTTTTTCTGAATATGCATCGTGAGGACGTTAACATATCATAAGAAGGTCACGAAAACTTATTTTTGGGAGTGAAAATTGTCCAGGGTGGAGCTGTGGGCCGTTTTAGGGTGATCTGAGGCCAGGAGAGTGGTCTGGGGTACTCTTGACTTTCATCATTTTTTGGTGGAGTAATATTTAGGGTGCGGTGCGCCCAACTAATACCGTACCAGTACTAAAGTATTGCGAGCACACTTTATTGCGAGGTCCCAAAATAATTACATTAATTTATTTGCGAGTATTAAGGGTTTGCGAGAGGCCTCAATAAAGTGCAAATTTTACGAAGTTGCGCATTTTTGCATCTCTATCTGGTTCACTGCTCCTACTCGTCCCCCTCATGAATCTGCTCATCAGTGGCTGCCTCAGAAGACTTAGTGGTTTCCTCAGAAGACACATCCATGGGCTCACATGCTCTCCCCTTCCCCACACACACGCCCTCCTGCTGGCCAGGAAGCTTGGTGGGGAGGAGCTGCATCCAAATGAGCTTAGGGCCAGGTGGTGCAGAAAGCAGCCTTCCTGGGCCTGCCCACAGGCCGAGGGGGAGGGGGAGCAGGCCTGGCAGCAGTGGCAGCAGCCACTTGCCTGTCATGCTCATGCACCTGTTGTGCAAGCCCTGGGTCCGGCGGGCGCGGAGCTCCCTGGGCCATCGCCCTCCTCCCGCTTCCGCTTGGTGCAGCCCATGTCGAAAAGGGTCTACTGCCGCTTTGCGGCGTGGGGTTCCATCCTGGGGCCCGATGGAGGGCGGATTGTAAACTTGAGTCTTTGCGAGGCTTTCCAAAAAGTAATTTATAAACGTACTTAGTATTGCGAAGGGTGCCAATAAATATTTATTTAAATCGCAATACTCCCAGTACTGGTACGGTATTTATCATATACCGTACCTCCACGACCAATTCGAATGGTCCCCCCAAAATAATTAATTAATTTAGTTTGAATGGGTCACCAGGAATTAATATTTTAATTCGAAGGGGGTTCGATTGGCTCATGGCTGGCATTAATTTCTCAGTTCGAATACCCAATTCGAATCTCCTGTAAGGGCTGCTGCTGCTCAAGGGCTGGGGGCTGGAGGGGCTTGGGCTCATTTTTGTTCCCTGGAAAGAGCACACCTCACCATCAGCATCCAACCCTCAGCAATCCACAAGCTGTCACTGTCGTACAATGAGCCCATACACTGGAGGATGCATGCAACATCAACCCACGCATGCAACATCAACCGAGCTGTCACCTGGAGGACGCCCCACGGGGTTCTTCTGCTTAACTGGCTGCCCCTTCTTGGCTGCCTGGGCCATGGTAAGCTTGTTTTGGGTCGCTAGGAGCTGCTGGGTGGGGGATACAGGCTTCAGCCACTTAGCTAAGGGGTTGGAGCTTGAGCTGGGGTTCCTGAGAGGCCATTTCCAGCAATCGCCCTTTCAGCCCCGGAATTTATTAATTTATAATTCGAACGGAGTTCGAACGCCCAGGCAATAATTAATTAAAATTTTCGAATTTTGGAGTTCGAATGCTCCAGAATTAATTAATTTTCGAACTGGTCGTGGAGGTACGGTAATATCATATTATCATATCATATTAAATCATACGACGCTCATGCACTACTATTTTTTCTAGGGTTCAAAAAACTGCACAGTCGGATTCTGGGCGAGTTTGGCATTGAAACAAGTGGGTAAAGGACGAAGCAAGCTAGCTGAAAAAGATGATGATGGCGTGGTGCGCCCAGATGTGCATGGGGGCCTGCAGAACCCCTGTGCTGAAACCAATGTCTGACAATGGAGCCTTCTTGCAAGAACCCAAGGAGGGCTATGAGGTGGTGATCGTGTCAAACCAGGAGCATGGGCCGTACATGCTGAAGTGCAAAGGCTGTGGTGAGTCCCAACAACCCCTCGCAAACATGCAGGCAACACAGCTCTTCATGCAAGCGCCCTCGCAAGGAGGAGGTGATTGACTTGGATGAGATGATGGTGATGAAGAAGAAGGCCCCAGCCGCCCTGTCAAGCCAGGCGCAGTCATTTCTCAGTTGAAAAGCTGCTTGAACAGAGCAGCTCTTGTACAACTGCACACAACAGTGCTTAAGGAGGTACCTAATTTTGGATGCTTTTTTGGGTTGCTTCAGTGTGGGCAAGATAGTTGAACAGCCGCTTGAACAAGGCAGCTAAAGTAAGACTTCAAACAACTGTGCTTGTGTTATCAACCATCTTTTCTACTGCTGAAGGTCTGGAACCTGTCTTTCAGCTATCATCCTCCTCTCTTCCTCGTTCTGGACCTGTCTTCGTTCTCTGCCTGCCGTGCTTCTTTCAGTCTAAGCTTGTGGTGTGGTGGGGTGGTCATATGGCCTTTGAACCGATATGGCCCCCTTTTCATGATTGATATTGGGAGTTTTCACTGCCTACGTAGGTTTTCTTTTCTTTCTTCCTGTCCATCTGTCTACACATTTTCATTTTGCAGGGACTCGACCAATCAAATCCTGGGGTGCAAAAAACCCACCACACCCATTTTGAAACAAATTCCTGAATCCTGAAGCTTATTATATAATATCTAATGTTTTATAGTATAGGTTTCTGAAATACAATTTTATAAACCACAATTTTATGAATAGAGATGGCTGGCATGGTCAGGTTTGAGAAACACAACCGGGAAAGAGCATATCCAGTGATATAGGAGAGTTGTCCACCTCTGGGAAGTATACTGCAACTTTGGAGGCATGCCACTAGGAAATAGGTTTTTTAAAAGACTTAAAGCTCAAGCAAAAATGAGATACTTAGCAGGATCCCATGAGCAATACTGGTTGCATTAAGCCACACAAGCGGCATGTGCCTTCAGCTGCACTTCACGCAGTTCATGCCTCTGTTCCCTCTGCTGGTTGAGCCACCAAAGTGGTCCATGCCAAAAAGCAAACCAAAATGCTTTTCCAATACAAAGCAAAAGCAATCAACACAGTGCATCAGCTGCAAAGGGGCTCAAGTCTTACGGTTTCTTCCCTATTTTAAGACACCTTTTCACCTAGCTTTGTAAATTGTGCAATTACTAACTTATAGAGTAGGTGGCACTCGTTGCTTGGCTCTGCTGGCTAATCTATAAAGGAGTGAATCCTCTTGGCTTTACTAACCCTGCTGAAAAATGCTAGGGAAGCCTCACAAGTGATGGTTGGTGCTTCTTACTACTATTTCTTGTCAGTATGATAAATGCAGAGCAAGAGCACAAGCACTCATACACCCACACACGCCCGCACACAACACACACACACACATACACACACACATACACACACACAGCCACGCACCCTCCAGTCTTCCAGCGCCTTGCCCTCACTGTTGCACACCCCTGCCTGCAGGACCACACCCCCAGCCTCCCGCACAATGATATCCGCAGCAGCAGTGTCCCATTCACATGTTGGAGCCAGTCTGCAGGAAAGGAGGAAACGCGCAGGCCAGGCAAAACAGGGGTGGGTGCACCGGTAGGCAGGAGGGCAAGAGGGCAAAGAGCCACCATTTGAGCGCAACAAAAAGGAGGGCAGCCATTCGATTAAAAATGGGAAGCAAGGGTGCTCCAAACAACCCAGAGGAGGCCATGCGAACGTTTGATCTTGAGGTCTGCTGGCCTCTCAAAGGGGTGCCGTTAGGCAAGCCCTGTGAAAGGAAGAGGCATGCTTATGCCCGCAAATGTGTCCGTGTGGGGGTACAAGCCTGCTTGTTCACCTCCATATAGCACAAGAAAGCGCCCAGAGGGACAATGCAGGCGCTTTTTAACCTGTGATCAAAATTGTACCATGACGAGGAGCACACGCTGTGGATCCTTGGCTTAAACTTTGAGTCCATGCTGGCTTCAAGTCAAAGTCTGTGCTGGTCACAAACCAGCGTGCATTGCGGAAGAAAACGAAAGTCAGCACTGGCACTAGAAGTGAGTCCCAGCATGTGAATCCAGCGAGCTGTCTGCCACCTGTCCAGGCGTGCGTCTCGCCCTCCTGTCAGCAGCCCGTTCAGGCAACATGCAGCCTTGCCGCACCTTGGGTACATGTGTGCCAGGCCCTCTGCCACCATAATCATCTTCAGCGAGGACCCCACTTGCACAAACTCAGGCGAGTCAAACAAGGACACAAATTCTTCCGTCTCTTTGCTCAGGTGGCTGGAGGAGGCCACTATGCGCAGGCCCGGATCATCCAGCCTGTGCACAGTCATGTGCGTGTATGTGTGTGTGTGCACGCGTGTATTCGGGAGTGTTTGCACACATGTGCACACAAAGGATTCCACTGCCACATAATGCCCCTAAAGGTATTTGCTGGGCTTCAACACAAGCGCAAATAATAGGAGAGGCGACTACTGCTTCTGATGTGGTCTGGCATTCCTGGTCACCGAGCTTCTCAGGCTCAGTGTCAGGCCTGCAAGCGTATTGAGCAGACCAGCCACGCGTTTCTAATGCCAGGAGCCTACAATAGCAAGGCAGAAAAACCAGAGCGCTCACCCAAACTCTGCTGCCTGGAATTGTGTTTGCGTCTGTGAAGTTTGGAGCCAGGCCCCCTTGCCTTTCACAGCCCACTGCAACAGCGCGGTTGAAGTGCAGAAAAGGTCAATGGCAGCATCACCTGAAATGCTGGAGAGGCACCACAGGTGCAGGTGCATGCGCAGTCATGCACACAGTCAGGGTAAGTGGCATATGCATCGAGCAAGGCAGACCATCCTTCATTCTCAAAGGAATCAGCCATTGAAAATTGAACTGGAGACGCAGGAGCATAAAATTGCTTCATATGCCCAAGCTTATATGACCTATCAGCCACAGTCCGAAGAGTGCTTCTTTCTATGAGCTTTGATATGTTTTGACGTGTCAACAGAGGGAAGGTCAGGTCGGCCCTTGCTCTCAAGTGAAGCTGTAAGCGTAACACACACACGCAGCCCAACACACACGCACGCATGTGCACACGCAGCCCAACACCAACACTGGTTTTGACTCACATAAGTCTTGGCCTGGCAGGGCACGTGCACCACTCCCAGCACAGGAATGCCATTGGTGACCAGCGCAATGTTCACAGTGAACTCGCCGTTGCGCTTCAGGAACTCCTTTGTCCCATCAAGGGGGTCTACCAGCCAGTGGTATTGGTAATTCTGGAACACAAGTGTGCCAAAGCATCAAAACCTCAGTCTGATTTTAAGCAAACTTTATGCCATGTCCCTCATGCTCCTCTGCAAAGGTGATTGCACATCCAGCAACTTGGAGACACTTATTTTGGTGTTTTGGTGCTAAAGCAACTCAGCAGTTACTGCGTCAAGAGCGAGGCAAGGTCACTTCACTCACCTGGCGTACTTCATACGGCTTAATAGCGTTCTCCTCTGAAATGATAGGTATATGCGGTGTCAAACGCTGCATGGTGAAGGAGTGGTAGTACATTGGAGCTTTAAACATAGCCAATACGGAGCAAGTAGAGCCCAATTTGAAGAAAACTCCACATGTTATTCGATGCGCGCCTTTCTTTACAAGCCGCTGCCAGTTGCCAAAGCAGCCAAGAAACAAGGCAGCAAGGTACCTTAGCAGCGGCGGGCTTGGCTCTAAAGAGAGTATCCGGGGTTTGCGCACGGGAAGGTTTTTAAGCATGAACGGACACTTTGAATACTACAGAAGCCCTCTGCAACCTCACAAGCGCCACAGCAAATGTAACACTTGACCCCGGTTGCACCTCGTGCACTTATAATTATATAGAAATACTTTCGATTATCTCAATGAAGCATTGAATATAATGCAAGAGCATCTTCGGTGTGAGCCCGGATGCAGCGAGAGCAGCTAAGGATCAGCAATGCCGAAAGAACAGTGTTCATATCATCAGGACACAGAGTCATACAGCCAATGGGCTTGTGTCCTTAAGGCACTTGCACACTTGTTAAAGCATGAACACTTGCTAAGGCACTTGAAGACCCAGAATGCATTTTTCTCTTGGCTACAAAAATTCATCAGCGGCTTGTCACCCTCATATTTCTTTTTCTCAAGACATTGAGCAAAACTCCTGCATCATTTTGCTTTGTATTTTCGCGCATGTAGGTGCTGATAAAGATCTGCAAGACATCGACGCAAAGCTCTTTCAAGCGAAGTGCAGGGTTTGTATATAAGCCTTCAAGGCTTGGATGTGGGAGACATCATGTCATCACCATGAAAATACGTGCATCAGTGTACTAGCGTGTACTGACACCTGTACACATGCATTCATGCATGCACATGAGCACATGTGTATGTGTGTTTGCATGTGTGTGCGTGTGTAAATGTGTTTGAATGTGTGTGTGTGTGTGTGCGCGTGTGTGTGTGTGTGTGTGTGTGTGTGTGTGTGTGTGCGCGTGCAAGTGCGTGTTAGTGCGCGCGTATGCATGTGTGCACGTGTGTGTGTACGTGTGTGCATGTGTGTGTGTGTTGTGAATGCTTGTGTGTGTGTGTGTGTGTGTGTGTGTGTGTGTGTGTGTGTGTGTGTGTGTGCGCGTGTGTGTGTGTGCGCGCGCATGTGCAAGCATGGCTCCTGCACCATGACACCCGCACGATCCATGGACCTGATGCACCCCTGATGCACCCACGCACCGTGAGCTCATCACAGATGATTTGGTTGGCAGCAGAGTCCGCTCGTGTGAGCGGGCTGTTGTCTGATTTAAGTTGGACGTCCCATTTCGACGCCTGTGAACCCATCACCATTGGAGTGCACGTCAATCGTTTTGTACAAGCAATGTGCTCAGGAGATGACTGATGCACGCACCCCCAATCGCGAGGAAATACCTCGTGCACCTGCCCTGTCTGTCACTGCCCACCACCAATCCAGAGAGTCCGGCCCACCTCCGACTTGTAGATTTGCAAGATGGACTGGCCTGCAGCCTCAGCAGCGGCCACCACGGACTGGATGGGGATCGAGGAAGAGAATTGCAGCTCCACAGTGTAATCAGGCTGCCCATCCACCTATGTGCGTGCACAAACGACAGACAGTGTCACTGGCCAACCAAAACCAGCGCGGACTGGTATTTCATCGGATCGAGGCACAGGAAGGGGATGGAAACTCCGTCAGCTAAGCTCTACCTTGCTGAATGTGGTCCCCATTTTTGGATATTTGAAAAATTAATAAGATTTGCTCATATATTAAGGCATGTCCTGCTGCACAACATGTCCTCTTGCACTAAAAGAGCACTGAAGTTGCACAAACGTGAAATTGATTCAGCTGACACATGGGACTGCCCGCCTGTGTAGGCCTCAGCGATGCATAGAAAACTGTCAAGTGACAGAGAATGCCAAAAGTTTCCAGACCGTATGGCATGCTGCAGGAGGACATACAGAAAATTGAGTTGCAGGCAAGAAACAAAGATCCATGGCAAACCGCGCCTATAACTAGTGAGGTTTATAATACAGCGCTATAATGCTCTTAGAGGCTTGTCTTGCATTTCCTTAAGAGATGATGTAACGTACACAAGATGCTTTCATTTCCTTGAAGGGTGTTCCCGTGGAACAAGCTAGCTCTGCAGAGCCCCTTGCTATGTTGGATTTTGCACATTTTGCCCGAGTATTCCAGCAGAGATGCTTCAGGAGAGCACCACTACTAGGTCTGCTTCCCAAATTTGAACTCCAAAGCTCTACTGGGACTGCTTCCCAGTTTTGAACTCCAAAGCTCTGCTGGGCCTGCTTCCTGAATTTGATTTTTGGAGCTGTAATAGTGCAAGGCACACATGTAGTGTTGGAGTGCCATTAGTAAGCAGTGGTTCTATTAAGGATTTAGGCCCTGTAGCCACTTGGCTACACAGGGTGCTCAAGCCGAAAAAGTGTGTCTTTCTCAGGCAACCCAAAATCTTCCTGCCAAGATTTAGGCGCAGCCTAAATCTTGGCAGCGGTATGTAGGGTACAAAATATTATTACCAAAATGATAATAAATTGAGGATTTTTTTGCCCAGTTCTCCAGTTGAAGTATCTGCTCCATCCTATGTCCCAATTATGCGCATAGCTAAGGTAATTTCCATCACTGTCCTCATCCATCATCACAATCTCTAGCTCAGACTGCTGCCTGCGGCCACCCCCTTAAGCGCTGCTTTGCAGCAGCCCACTTTTTATTAAATTGCAAAGGGGAACTGCTCAAACGGCCAAATATGCTGTGTTGCAAGCACAAGGCATGCGTTTAGGTGCCCCTATTCCAAGTGGTTGCGCCTCTCGTCCTTCAAGTAGGCTAGCTGGAGAGGAGCTCCTTCTCAACTGACCCGGGCACTTGGACCAGCGCACTCTCTGAGCTTATGCTAAGGTCTACGCTGCAGCCGATGCTCGTCAAAAACTCAGCTGTTGTCTTGCTGCGCGTTGCTGCAACATTTAGCAAGAGGCAGAGGGCCTCATCAGCTTGCTCATGAGCTGTATGATCATACAGCTTCTTTGCCATGCACAGGCGCGGGACAGCTCATTGGGGACAGGACTGGTTGCAAGTTCATGCCGTAGAATGCACTTAAGAAGCCCATGCCCCATGTCTATGAAGTGCTCCCTCTCAGCACAGCAGTAATACCTCTCAGCCTAGTCTGCGCACCCCGCACCTGCCCTGTGCCAGACCTCCTCTTTCTCTTTGCATTCGCACCTGCCCTTTCCTCACCCACACCCTCACTTCCACTCCCAGCCTCTTATGCATCGTGCGCAGTAGGCTCTGCAGCAGGAGCGGGGGGAGCACTGACTCATGCATGGCGCTTGAGCCTCATGCTGGCCTGGTCTGGCTGGTGCTGCTGCTGAAGGGTATGCTGCTGGAGGGGGTGATGCTGGTGCTGGGTTTGGGCTGCCTGTGCTCCTCACTGCCTTGCCTACCCAGAAAGCCACTGATACCCAATTGATTCATTATTTATTTGTTGTCGTTGTTATCACTAATAATAAAAATACAATACAAGAAATAGTAGGCGACACGGGGGGGTCCCTTAGAAATTTGGGCCCGCCAGGACCCCCCCGTGTAGCCTGCCAGGTCGCATTTGCGTCGCCAATTGGCGACGCGTCGAGACTAAAAGAACCACTATTAGCAAGCCAGGGCAAGTAGCTGTTTGAGAAATTGCTTCTTAAAGAAGAAACACGAAGGAAAGGAAAAGGGTTACATAGCTGTACCTGGCTATGTGGGCAGCTTAGCTGAAACGAAAACAATGCCTGTAACCAAACCCATCAGAGCTGGGGAACAAGAACAAAGCAAAAATCACACAGGCGGTGAGAACACTCCCTACATCAATTAATGATAAGGAGACAGAAAGGCTCAAAGAGCCGTGAGGACTACTGGACAGAGCTTTGAGGACTACTGGACAACAGTTAGAGGCGGCACAGCGGCAGCATACAGACCTCAGCAAACTTAGTAGTGCTAAAGTTGTGACTCTCCACACTATCCTTCTGGGTGTTGGTGGGACCTGCTATACTGATCATATCTTGAACCAGTTTAAGCAACTTGGACTGGACCATCAACGGGCCCATAAGCTTGCTCAAAAACTCCATGCCCAATCGATTCAGTATGCCCACAAGCCTGTCACCACTAGACGTGCTATGGAAAATAGTAATGCTTCTCACAGCCAGGTTCTGGAGCCGGGTGCACCAAGCACGTGCTTCCAGTAACCCTCCAGGTCCCCATTAGCTTTTTCTTCTTTGTAGCTTTGTGGTGGAGGAGACTCACGGCTCTTCTGAGCCAATGTGTCTCCTTTTCCTTAATTGATGTAGGGAGAGTTTCCTCTGCCTACGTTGTTTTTCTTTTCTCCCTCATCAGAAAGTAAGAGGGAAGCTAGTGTGGGACTGGTGGATTTCTGGCAGCACGCGACAAGGCACCAGAATTATAAGTGTTTTTGCTTTCAATCATTGAATGGCATGTCTGGTTGAGGTTTGTGCGCGTAACGCACAGGATGGGCATTGAGATTTCGTGCAAGTTCGGTAGACCTTTGCGAGCCAACCCCTACTTTAATAAACTGATCCAGGGCAGTAAAAAAGTCCCACCATATCCACAGCCCACCAAACAAGAAGGAACAAACCTACACATCAGCTCAACTCTAGCATGCGCGCCCGCCAACTCATCAGTATCCATTCAAGCAAACTCCACCTCATGAAAAATGACGACAGCGTGTTCAAGGAGGACCTAGAGCCTAATTTATTAAGCCCTCTCCTTGCATAAACCCCCTCCGCACAACCTTTCATCCCTCATGACCTGCATAATGCAACCCCTGTTAAATCTTGGAATCAATGGGTTACACGAACTTTCATCCCCACGCAAGACTCATATCATTACAGTTGCTCAGCTGCAAGCTAAATACCCCAAAGTTAACACCAATTGTAAAATAGCACTTAACAGATTAGCTGCTCTTGCCAACCTCGCCCCTGAAGAAGGATTGAGTACCTCCTCCATCCAAAAAACCATTGCTTTCAAAAACACTGAAGCAAACATCCTGTTAACTTATCGTCGCATAAACAACACACATATAAGCAGCCTCACCAATACCTACCTGAATGGGGAACGAGCTTCCCCCACTCAGGCTTATCATGAAGCAGGTCCCCTACCCCGTATCATCCCCTCCACACAAGCAGTTCCACCACCTCAACCTCCCTCAAGAGGCTCCGCAACACGCCACAGACATGAACACACTGGGCGCCGCCTTAGACGCACTGTCAATCAATTTACACACTCATGTTGCCTCGAAACACAAGAGACTCCAAATGCCATGGAAACACAATCCACAAATGAGCCGGTGAGCAAAAGAACCCGCTCCAATTCTAGACTTAGCATCACTCCTACACAAATACTCCACACCCCCACACATAGTTCTGCTGCAGACCCATACATAATGACACCCGCTATACAAGATTCATCTGCAGAAGGGCCACCTAGCAAGCGAACATCCTCAACAATGAGAAATACCCCTTCATCTATACCCCAACTTAGCCAGTACACACAGGACAATGAACGTGCTAATTCTAGGCTAAACACTGGTTATCATATCCCAACGCAAGCCAACTCCCTGAGCATGACCCACCACTGTCAGACAGGCAATACTCTTAGCCCTCCAGCATGTAACCACACTCCCCACAGCCTAGACACACAGACAAACAGCCACAGAACTAAGAGATCATAATTACTTCACATAGACACTGAGATCATACCCCTGCCATCCACTCTCTTAACCCGCTTTCCAAGGCTATGAGGTCTGGGATTACAGGAAGAACTCAGCCAAGAAACTGGCTAATGCAAAAACAGCTAGTTATGCTATCGACAAAATCTATCACAAATATATAAATATTACACACATAGATGGCTGGAGATATTACACGGATGCAAAAAAGGACAATGCAGTCACTCCCATCCATCACCAATTGCAATATCACACCCATTTTGCCCCTATGCTCGTAGATAAATGGGCCTTGTCACTATTTAAGAAAGGTGGCCTTCACCACGAAACTGTCTCACCTGCTGCTCGTACTGATAATGAGTGTGCCTGCTGCAAAATTTGCAATTGCCATTATGGCCATGAGTCTGATTCCACTGAGCCTCCATTCCTTGATATGTATCCTTTGAGGAAACCGCCCGCTCACATGCAAGCACATCAGAACACCCCAATTCACCTACCCCAAAATTCAAGTATTTTCCCAACCTTCATGATGCTCTGAGGACGCGCATGCACTCAAAACATAGACTTGGAAAGGCTAACACCAAGACAGGATACTACTCTTATTACCAAAGCCTACTTACCACAGTCCATAAAAAGGTCAGCAATGCCTTCTGGGCCATGCCAACGCTTCCTTTCAAAATGAAACGGAATATCTTCAACTACCGCACAGGTACACTCTTCAATCAAAAGCATGCGGTACGCTTCAAAATTTCCACCAGTCTACAATGCCCCCTCTGTGGGGAGCCTGACAGTGCCCTCCATATTCTTTCAGGATGTAAGCATTCCACCATATCAAACATGGTAACTGAACGCCATAATATTGCTAGCAGAATCCTCCTTAAAGGTAGTAAAGGCCCCCTTGGGGCAGGCCTTGCCTCCATGGACATCAGCAGCGCAGATCATCTTGCTTTACAGAACCTGCAGATCCCTGAAAACTCAACAAATAGAACCCTTCCAAAATACATTTTCCCTCGTCGTTTCCCTGACAAACAAAGGCTCACTTCTAGTCGCCCTGGTGCAATTTTAGTTGTCCCAATGAAAAGAGTGCCAAGGACCAATTCAAGGTACCCATTGAGAAGTAGAGGGGAGCGCGGAGGGAACAGGGAGCACTCAGCGCCAGCCACAGCCACTCCACCTACTTCCAAGGCCCGCCACCCTAGTCAGCTCCTTCCAGAACAGAGGCACGTCCATCTTGTGGAGACCAAATACTGTGAAGACACCCGGCCCAAGAACCAGCTTGAGGCCTCCAAGCAACCGCACCGCGACCTATGTAGCCATCTTTCAAGGGCCTCAGCTCAAGTCACCCTCCATACCATTATGTTAGGTGTGGGAGGGGTCATCTACACCCCCCACACTCTGGAGCCTCTTAAAGAGCTTGGTCTTGACACTCTTACAGCCACCAGGCTTGCTCTGAAGCTTCATGCTCATTCCGTCCAGTACGCTTGTAAATTGCTAGCACCAGACGCGCTCTTGAGAACACTCCTCTCAACTCTCATCACCAAGATCAGGCATGGGCTACTGCTAGTAACCCTCCTGATCCCCGTTGACTTCTTTCTTTTGTTTCTCTTGGTGAAGGGGATACACGGTGCCTCGGCCCTAGGTATCCTCTTTTCCTTAATTGATGCGGGGAGTGTCTTCACTGCCTGCGTAGTTTTCTTTTCTTTTTCTATGTATATCTGTGATGTGTGCCACCAAACGTACCATTAAATATACATGAAGGAATTTGGATGCTAC
Source organism: Dunaliella primolecta (assembly GCA_914767535.2). Lineage (NCBI taxonomy): Eukaryota > Viridiplantae > Chlorophyta > Chlorophyceae > Chlamydomonadales > Dunaliellaceae > Dunaliella > Dunaliella primolecta. Next base: position 3,793,239 of record OU611763.1, on the reverse strand, counting down.
TCAGATGAGCAAAGACGAGAAATTGAAACAACTGACACATGGGCTGGCCCAACCTGTGCAGGCCTCAATGATGTTTAAAAAATTGACAGAGAGCGGCTGACTAAAGAAGAACTCTGGAGGGTCACTTGGAAGCCCTCCTGGGAACCAGAGGAATTGAAAGAGACATGGCCTAAATTTCAACAGTGCCTTCTTAAATTTGACGCAAAACAGAGCGAGCCTAAACTTTCTATACCCACAGAAAACTCCAACCTCTTAAATCTCGAGAGACAAGGCTTTGAAAAACCTGATGCAACTAATGTATGGCAGCAAAAACATGACACAGAATTGCGTAACAAAATAACCTTTGATATGAACCCCACTAATCCTCAACCATCTTACAATATCGCACTGGCACCCTCTATAACCAAAACATGCGGTTCGCTTCAAAAGGTCAACTGACCCACTATGCCCTCTCCCAGGCTGTCATCAATTAGACAGCGCACTCCACATGCTTTCAGGCTGCCAAATTCATATAATCTCCAGCATGAAAACTGAACGCCACGATGTTGCTGGAAGAATGATCATCAAAGCTCTTAGCAAAAGCCCTTGGGGAGCAGGTTTGGTTAACATGGACATAGGGTGTGGTGATAGGCTGGCACAGCACAACCTTCAAATCCCTGCACATGCATCAAACAGAATTATACCCCCTTACCTCTTTTCAAGAAAATTTTCTAAGAGATCTAGACTCACCTCCAGCCGTCCTGATGCTAAACTGATTACTCCCTATAAAGCCAAACCCACTTCTTCTCCTTCTACCTCCTGCTCACACCATCATGAGTTACGCAGCAGACACAATCCCACACTGAGGACCACAACAGCCAACCGTGTGAGGCAACCTCACCAACTGAATGCTAACCAGCTACATGTGCACTTGATTGAAATCAAGTACTGTGTGGACACGAGGCCTGGACAGCAGTAGGAGGCGGCACAGCGGCAGGATGTAGACCTCTGCAAACTCATTAATGCAAAAGGTGTTACTCTCCACACCATCTTTTTGGGTGTTGGTGGGACCTGCTACACTGAGCACACCCTTAACCAGTTTAAACAACTGGGACTTGACCACCAACGCGCCAATAAACTTGCTCGCAAACTTCATGCCCATTCTGACATGTATGCCAACAAGCTTGTTACCACTAGGCGTGCTATTGAAAGCAAGAATACTTCTTGCAGCCAGGTTTTGGAGCCGGGTGCTTCCAGTAACCCTCCAGGTCCCCATTAGCTTTTTCTTCTTTGTAGCTTTGTGGTGGAGGGGACTCATCATGATGGCTCTTCTGAGCCAATGTGTCTCCTTTTCCTTAATTGATGTAGGGAGAGTTTCCTTTGCCTACGTAGTTTTTCTTTTCTTTTTCTTTCTTTCTCAAGTGGAAATAAAAGCAACAGGTTCTTGTGAATTCTGGCTGCGTAACGTTGACCTTGTGAAATATAAGGCTCAGCAATTCCTGCACCTAGCATCACCTGACACTGAATCACACAGCCATTCCACTCGTACTCTACCTCCCCTTACTCTCCCAGAAATCTATACATTGCGCATGGCTTGCATTTGTAACACACAAGGCAAACGTGTTGGCATGATATCCCCCAACCGATTCCAAAACCTCTATAGGGCATTTTATGGAGCCAAGCTTGCTGGCATGCACAAGAAAATAACACCTGCTCCGACTTCCTTTGCATCTGAGCTGCAAGGGCTCCTTTCTTGCAAAACCATGCATGAAAATCAAAGACTCCTTTTCACGAGCCCTCCCAACCCATATCCATAATGCCCTCCAAGAATGGGTCCTGGTGTCGCAAGAAGAAAATGACCTCCCCTCTACAGCACAAACCACAATACCAGCACTACTGGAGTGCCGACCCCAAAGACACTCTTTTTGGTGCCCTGCATAATTTCCTTTCATCCAGATTCTCAGGTTTCTCAGTGTGCCATCCCATTTATGATTAGGAGGCTATGATCCATGCCCTACGACATGCCATCTACTCTGTCACGACGAAAATCTGCTGCAGCGAGAGTGTGCTGCAAATGCCTGATGGTCTGTCTTAGTCAAGTGTGTGAGGTGTGACCTGTATTTTGTTGGGACTTTTCCTTGGACTCTCTCTTTTTTATCCTTCTTCTGTGGAGCATCCCTTTGAGTATTGGCGCATTTTCCTTTATCCCTGGCCATGTGCCAGGGGTGTTGCTCCTGATGTAATGATGTAGCCTGGTCAGCTGGTCCGCCCTTGTCCGCTCTCTGTCTCTCCCTGTGCTGTGCAGCCATGCCAGCACTCAAGCAACACAACTCAAGCAAGAGCAGCAAAGCTAGCATCAGGCAGTGGTGCAGCTCACCCACATCAAATCAGCCCATCAGCATGCAGCACAAGCTTGTAGCAGAGCATTAGCGCGCTCTCCCCCCTTCACGCCTCTTTTTGGTGCGCCATCCGAGAACCGAACTCGGGTCTCGTCCGTGGCAGGGACATATTCTACCACTAGACAACTCCGCCATTCTCAATACAGAGGCCACTGCTACTTTCATGTTCCTCCCTGTATGGGGTAATCAAAAGACAACCAACCCTTACTCCGAACTTGTCACTGCCTATCCACATCTCTGCTGCGAACTTGGAATTATTTTGCACACCAACCTTAGTTACAACGCCCCTCAATCCTGCCTTAATTAAGAAGTACCACTATCTCAGCACACCTGGGACCTACAATTTTTTGCTGTTTGGAACACTGCAGCTAGAGTCCATCTGAACAACCATAACCCAGCTTGGCTACAGGGCCTAGCAAGAGATGTACCAGAAGCCAAATGGAAGCTAAACAGCGTCAGTAGCCACTCTACTCTCAATTCCATGCATGCTGACATGCCTGGATTCAAAAAATGTGAACGCTTCCCCTCCGACAAACAACAAATTTCAAGGGGCGCAAGAATTGAACACATAAGTAATCAGAATAGATACTCTGTGCCTAGCCAATCCAATGCCAATCTCCCACTCAAAGTCGCCAACTGGAGGACCTGGGCTTACACAGATGGCAGCTGTCATGCTCACAATGGCAAGCAAGAAACTGGGGCAGGCGTCTACTGCCCGCTCACTGACAGCAAAAACTTTGTTGAACGCAACGGTGCTGGGATTACTAACACCATACCGTATGTCGTGCTGAATTGGCAGCAATCGCTGCTGCTATCACCCACAGCTATGCAAACATTGCGTCTGACAGCCTCACCTCTTTATATAAAATACGTAAACAGCTTCTCTACCCTGAGAAACACTTGAGGCATATTCAAGGAGATGTCCTTAAATGATTTCAACTCTCATCAGCAACTCTCAAACCAACATTTGTCTTTACAAAGTAAAGTCTTATGCTGGCATCGCTAGAAATGAATGTGCTGATGCCATTGCAAAAATCAGGCCAATCAAGCCAACAACTGCGTGACAGATACTGGGATCCCCGGTGCAGGTCCTGGCGGAAATTCATTTACACATATCTTTTGGTTAGCCAAGGAAGAAAAAAGAGAGCATGCTGCGTACACATCTACAGGTCCCCCACCTGCTCTCCCAAGTCCACCTACCTCCCCAATCTCTAAGATGCTCTCAAATCCCACATGCACACTAGACACAAACTTGGATGTGCCAATGCCAAAACAGGGTACTACTCCTACTATCAGAGGTTGTTGCCTCATGTAAACAACAAAATTAGCAATGCCTTCAGGAATATGTCATGTATATCCACACCCATGAAGCGCACCATCCTACAGTATCGCACAAGTACCCTCTATAACCAAATGTATGCAGTCCGTTTCAAAAGGTCAACTGACCCATGCTGCCCTCTCCCAGGCTGTCATCAATTAGACAGCGCACTCCACATGCTTTCAGGCTGCCCAAATTAAACCATCTCCAACATGAAAACTGGACGCCATAATATCACAGGTAGAATGATTACAAAAGCACTCAGCAAAAGCCCTTTGGGAGCAGGCCTGATCTACACAGACATAGGAAGCAGCTTTAAGCTTGCGCAGCATAACCTTCAAACCCCTGCACATGCCTCAAACAGAACTACACCTTCTTATCTCTTCCCTCGTAGCCTTTCTATGAGAGCAAGATCAGCCTCCAGACGGCCAGATGCTATATTGATTACACCCTACACTGCCAAACACACTTTCAACAATGTTTCTCCTTCTTGCTCACACCATGCTTTACGCAACAGGCACAGCACCACACAGAGGACAAGCACAACTAGCCGCGTGAGACAACCTCATCAATTAAATGCTTGCCAACGCCATGAGCACTTGATTGAAATCAAATATTGTGAGGGCACAAGGCCTCAGCATCAGTTGGGCGCGGCATTACAGCAGTATGCAGACCCCTGCAAACATATTAGTGCTAAAGCTGTTACTATGGTACCTTGTCTGTTCATGGTGCGCCCTTTTCTGTCCCCAGGTATTTGCATCTTGATTTGGGCAAGCGCGCGCTAAGAAACATGGCACGTTTTCGCTTACATGCTCATACTTTAAGAGTTGAGACATCACTTTGGCAGGAGCACACATCACTTGTGATAAATGTGAACAAGGACTCCAAGATGAAAAGCATGCGGTGTTCCTTTGTTCTTGCGCTTCTGTGTGTTCGCTTCGAAGGGCTTATGCACAGTTATTTTCTGACTTCCCCTCGTCTTATAGAATTTTTCTGGACGATTCAGGCACTTTCTACTATTCTCAAGCCCACCACCCCAATCAGCAGTGGCTCAGCCCCCCCCTCCCCCACCGCCCCAAACTGCTGCTGCTGCTGCTGCTGCTGCTGCTGCTCAGCCGCCTCCCGCTGCTGTTGCCCCCTCCACCACCACACAATCAGCTGCCCCTGGTGTGGGAATCCTGCACCCCCCGCCACCCCACCACACTGAGCAGCCGGCTAACTCCTACGCTGCTGCTGCTGCTGCTGCTGCTGCCCCCTCCTCCACCTCCACACGACGCAGCCCTCTACCGGCTGCTGCTGCGGCCAATGCTGCTGCCGCAAGCACTGGCAAGAAGCATGCCAGGAGCAAGGATCCCTCTGGGGACACTCCAACCCCTAAGGCCCCCATGACTCGGATGAGGGCCCGGCTGGACCAAGGTCAGGGTGCCACAGCCGAGGAGGAGATCCAGCCCAACTACGCGCCCTACGCTCAGGACGACGGAGAGTACGGCGGTGATGTAGAGGGAGGGGATGATGAGGGGAGTGATGATGAGGGCCCGGAGTTCTTGGATCCAGAGGAAGCTGAAGTGGGCCTTGACCAAACATATAATGATTGGAAGAGTAGGAAGGGAAAGAAGGGAAAAAAGTACAAGGGCTAGGAAGGTGGCCGGCCTGAGCCTGGGCGTAAGCTCAAGCTCTTAGTATGGAATGTGCATGGGATTGGGGGGCGATCTGCTGATGCTAATGCTGTAGGCCAACCCCTTGTAACCCTTGTAACCCTTGTTGAGCAGACCGAGCAGCCAAACTACCTGGCTGAAGGTCAAACCCCATTGTAACTCATTGTAAAGCTGTTACTATCCATCCTATCCTCCTAGGCGTCGGGGGGACGTGTTATATTGAGCATACCCTGAACCAATGTAAAAAACTAGGTCTGGATCATCAACGTGCCATCAAGCTTGCTAAAATACTTCATGCCCATTCTGTTCAATATGCCCACAAACTTGTTGCCACTAGATGCGCTATCCAAAACAAAAGTACTTCTAACAGCCAGGTTCTAGAGCCAAGTGCTTCTAGAAGCCCTCCAGATCCCGGGATCGGGGCCCCATTGGCTATTTCTATTTCACTTGTTGCGGTGGAGGGGACTCACAGCTCTTTTGAGCCTGTGTATCTCCTTTTCCTTGATTGATGATGTAGGGAGAGTTTCTATGCCTACGTAGTTTTTCTTTTCTTTTTTCTGGATGGCACTTCCTTAGAGACCCTTGCCTGTTCATGGCGCGCCCTTTTCTGTCCCCAGGTATTTGCATCTTGATATAAGCAAGCACAAGCTGAGAAACATAGCGCGCTTTCATTTACATGCTCACACTTAGAGTTGAGACATCACTTTGGCAGGAGCACACATCTGCTTGTGATAGATGTGACCAAGGAGGACTCCAAGATGAAAAGCATGCTGTGTTCCTTGTTCTTGCGCTCCTGTGTGTTCTCTTTGAAGAACTTATGCACAGTTATTTTCTGACTTCCCCTCTTCTCATAGAATTTTTCTGGACGAATCAGGCACTTTCTACTATTCTCAAGCTAGCTCTGAAGATGTTTTTCATTTCTTGCAGAAGCAAACTAATGAGACTTATCGTTTTATTTTCGATCTCATGGGTATTTTGTGTGCAGTTGGAACAGTTGAGCAGGCTGAAGGTCAAACCCCATTGTAACTTGTAACTGTAGGAGTCTCAAGAATATGACCTGCTTACGAGGACGCTTGTGCAGCAGGTGGTTGGAGTCAATTCAACACAGGTACCAGCACTAGCGTGTAAGTTATTCAGTAGTGATGGTACCTTCCACAAATTGTCATTGCAAAAACAAAATTGTGCCTCCAGCCTGGAGAGTCAGGGACCAGATAAAGTCAAAATTCCAGTCATTCAAGCTCTTTGGGTTGGATCCAGGGCGGCTGAACAGGCAGCACTTGGTGCAGCTAGCACAACCGTGCATGTTTTTGAACATTGTCTTCTATTTATCCTTGCAATTTGCCATTGTAGCCATCAACTAAACTGACCAGGACATGTTTAAGAAGGACAAAAAAGCAACTGCTGAGAAATTCACATGAATGTCACACACACTTCAACTCTCGTACTTTGCTCAAATGCCCACCATCCAAAGCATTCTTGCAAAATCCCAATTTTCATAAAGGAGCCTGAGCTCTATTCGGCACACTCAGCTTACCCAGAAATCAAAACAATGCTTATCCTATACAGACCTGCTTCTTAACTTGGTTTTTCGAAGAAAGGGAGCAATGGAGCCATGGTGGAGCACAATGAGCCACTTTCCATCCTGCTTTTCAAAGATGTTGGTGGCACATATCCTGCAAGAAGGGTGAGGATTGGTGGTTAAAGTGGTGCACAGCAGAGTTTTTAAGTGCATTTAATTTTGAGCAACGCATCTTCAACCTCAAACGAATCATCTAGTAATTGAAATTGAATTAAACCAATTTATTACAAATAATTAAGACGTGGTCATAATGCAACCCAAAAAACAGAAACATTATTCCAGACAAACAAAATATTCTTGGCAAGCCCCAAACATGGAGCATGCGCCCCAAGATTTGTCCGCTTCTGATAAAGTTCACACCTGGCTGCCCTGGCCCAACCAGGGAACAAATATCCTGGTTCGGCATGCAGCACTCGGCGTGCAAACCATACCAAAAAAGTAAAGCCACCCTGCAGTCTCAGGGGGGCAGGATGCAGGAAACTTCAAGGTATTACAAGGGGTTTCGGGACTGTCCGAGAAACACCTCTTAGATCCTTGGGTCTACCCAACCTGCCTTTAAGAACCTTCAGGTTGAGTACCAAGAAAAAAAGGTGCAAGTGTGTGTAGAATGCTCATAATTAGTCTTTGTTAAAACCACACACCTTTCAACTTTTCGGAGAAGCTATTGACTTCTTGTTTCAAATTTCTTTGAACACATCCCACTTCCTTGCCAACAGTAGCCTGCACCTAGCTGGTCCTCTAAAGCGACCCTAAAATCAGGCTGGTGCTACTCCATCCGCTCAACAGACTAAACCTCTGGGAGAGTGAAGGGCTGCTGAAGGGGAGAGGGCCGCTGGGGGGGTACACGGCAGAAGAGCGGTGTTTGGGGGGGGAGCCTGGGCTTCACCTGCATGAGCATGAGGGATCGCCACACAGCCCAAGAGCTCATGCAGGCATGCTGCCATCCCACTCCATGCTGCCAGGAGCAGGGCAGGCTTGCGTGTAATTCATTACTTACACTGTTAGTTACAGAGGAAGACCGGGAGCAGGCAGGTTGCCCATGGGCAAGGGGCGTCCTTTCCCTCTCCCTCTCCCTCCTCTCCCTCCTTGTTATTTGGGCCTGGCTGTTTTGAACCTAGCCATGTATCACAATTTCGCCTGAAGCGCTTTTCAGCACTTCTGAGTGCTACCCGACCCAGTCCTTGAAAAGTTGAAATTTGACCTGACCCGATTTAAATTGAATTCAAAATCTTCAGTTGATCTAAACAAAGGATGGTTCAATAACAGGTTTGGGAGTTAACTATCGCATATGTACACATAAAAAGCACGCGTCACAAATGTACGCAAACTTAAATTTCCTCCTGTTTTGGGCAGGGTTTTGGGTGGGAGGGACCCCCAAAGGAGAGTCCCAAATACCTCCCTGCCAAGCTATGCTAAAATTCAAGGAGTTCTTGGCAATTCAGGAAGTTCAGTGCACTGAGTATGCAGAGTACCGTACCTCCACGACCAGTTCGAATGGTCCCCCAAAAATAATTAATAAAAATTTCGATTCTAGTTCGAATGGGGGTCCCATAATTAAATTTTCAATCTGAATGGGTTCGATTGGCCTCTGACTGGCATTAATTTCTCAATTCGAATACCCAATTCGAACTCTTGCTGCTGCTGCTGCTGCTGGAGCGCTGCTGATGCTGCTGATGCTGGGCGCTGCTGATGCTGATGCTTGGAAGCTGCTTTGCTGCTGGATTGTTGCTGCTATTGGAGGGGACTGGAGGAGCTCTGTCCAGAACTGAAGTTACACAAGAGAGGGAGCCACACAGGATAACACAGGGCGCGCATGCGCACAAAAACGCACACACACTGCACAACAGCTTGTCTGTATCAACAGAGTGTCATCAGATGTGCATGCATGCGCACAAACGCACACACATGCGTGTCACAACAGCTCGTCTGTATCATCAGAGTACAATGGGGTCTGCGATGTATGGCTCCCGCTTCCTCTTATGTCCCTGCTGCTGCTGCTGCTGCGGTTGCTGCTGTCCCTGCTCCTGCTGCTGCTGCTCCTGCTGCTGTCCCTGCTGCAGCTGCTGCTGCTCAGGGGCGGGGGGCCGGAGAGGCTTTGGTGCGTTTTTGTTCCCTGTGAATAACACACCTCACCATCGGCAAGCAATCCCAGCAAATCCACAATCTGCCGCTGTGAAACAGTGCTAAATACACACTGGAGCTCATGCTTACAACATCAACTGAGCTGTCACTTGGAGGGCGCCCCACTGGGTTCTTCTGCTTTGCTGACTGCCCCTTCTTGGATGCCTGGGCCCTGGCAAGCCTGGCTTGGTTTGCTAAGAGCTGCTGGGTGGGGGATACAGGACTCAGCCACCTAGCTAGGGGGTTGGAGCTTGAGCTGGGGGCCTGGGAGGCCATTTTCCGCACAAGCCCTTTTGAGCCCCAAAATTAATTAATTTCCAATTCGAATGGGTTCGAACGCCCTGGCAATAATTAATAAAAAAATTTCGAATTTTGGCTCCATAATTAATTAATTTTCGAACTGGTCGTGGAGGTACGGTAGTAGGTAGTGACTTGCTTAGCATGTATGCATTAAAAGTGAGGTCAAGTCTAGAGGTGAGCCAGGAGCAATTTGGGGACGTATCTGGTCATACTTTGTGAAATGTGTGCCAAAAAAAATTGTCTGGTTAATAATTGCCCAATATTTTGACTCCAAAGTAAAATTTGGGTCAAACCTGACCCACTGGAGTGGAAAAACTGGGGGTTCGATTTTGGTCCCAAAGCACTTATAGCACAAGCATATGAACTGGACAAAACTAGTTTGCGCTGCTGCAGGGAACGATCGGTCGAATAGATGGTAGGAATGTAATGCAATGAACGGAATTTTGAATTAGTACTAACCCAACTAACCTAAACCCTAAGCCAGGTCCCAATCATGCATTGTCACTCTCATTACATAATCTTGGTATTGAATCAGTCACAAAGCGATTCCGTGTCCCGAATCCTGAATTCTCGATGGTCCAATTTGGAGGGGTATTAATGCCTTTGTGTTCTGAAATCAAGATCTTGGCATTGAATCAGCCACAAAGCAATTCCATGTCTCAAATCCTGAATTCTCGATTGACCAATTTGGAGGGGTAGGGGGGCTTTAGGGTCCTGATTTCATGATCCTGGTATTGAATCAGTGACAAAACGATTCCGCGTCCCAAATCCTGATTCCCCATGGTCCAATTTGGAGGAATAGGGGGGCTTTAGTGTCGACTCAGTGGATATCACTTGTGATGGTATTCAGAAATCATCCTAACAGATTGCAAGAATGTCCACACATTTTTTTTCTAAGTTCACATTTCCACACATTCTTTTTTCTAAGTTCACAATTCCTGGAGACGGTCGCCAAGTCCGATTGGTGGTAACTGATTGTTCCAACTAGTGAAAATGGAAACTAGCCCTGCAGCAGTTGGCTACAATCTGAGTGTGTGGGCTTGTTCAGCATGTTCCCAGGCATGCCCTGCCAAGTTTTGGGGCCCAGGAATGGATGTACACTTGCATGGGCTCGGTCAAAGCTGGGAGCTATCAATGCTATGGACTCATGTGTCACTGCATGCCCACGCCACCTGACACCAGCAGGTTTCTTTGTGACATGCAAACTCCACTTTATTTTATATAGTTCCAAACCCCCTTTTTTAACTCCCGGAAAAAAGCGTAACATGTTTTGAAGAAGCAAACTCGTAAAAATGGTTGCAAAAATCAGTTCCCCGAACTGTGCATCCAGTGCCGCTTGCGTAGCTTTTGAGCTTTTACCTGCCATTTTGGGCAACTTTTTAGACTCCCAACCCAGGCCCCTATTCGCCCCAGGACTACAGACACCCCAAGACTGGTTGTGAGTAAGTGCCCAACCATTGCTGCTGTGCAGCCAAGTTGGGGGGCAGCTTCCTGAGGACCCCAATTTGGCAGGGATTTTGCCTGCTTTCTGGCCCCACACCCCAGGCACCCCCAGCACAAGCTGAGTAGGCAGGGTTGCTCAGATATGTCGAGTCAAAGGTCCTGCACACTCAAAAGTTGGCTGGTTTTGGCGGGGCAAGGACTCAAATCTACATGGCTGACTTGACCCAAAATGTTATGACAAGAAAGCCAATATCCTAACTTCAGCCACTTTCAGCACTAATTCAAGCTGTTTCAACATTCATTCTTTGGTCATGCAGTCATAGCACAGGGCAAATCCTTAAAACATGGAGTGGTAGGCTCTCTCTGTTGCTTGCTCATTCTTGCTACCCAGCAGGGTGTGTCATTCACCAATGTGGGAATGTTATGGGGAAAGTTATTGCAACTCACGCCCTCAAATACAGCACTGATGGCCTTTGGTCCTAGAACGTGACGCTGTGTGCCTTGAGCTGCATCTCAAACATATGCATTTTCACGCTAGCATTCAATGTGTTTACGTATTTCTGGCACCCAATGCACTTTTCAGGGCTTGAATGGTGCAAAGGCCGCTGAAGATACTGGGTGACCATTAGATGGTCTAGGAGGGGTGGTCTAATTGCTGGAGTATTATACCCATGTAGGCAGGTACAGCTATGCAACCCTTTCCTTTCCTTCCTTAGCAGCTGGAGCATGAACTTAGCGGAATCAGATAGCATTCCAAACTTTGGGATTACTCTGTCCAAGAGCAGCACAGGTACAGCTCAAAGGTCTCCTCAAACAGCGCCATCAAACTTCTTGTGCATTCCGCATGCATCATTGAGTGCTCACAGCGAACCATACTTTTAAAGTCCAGACATCCAGGTCTCAAAGTGTTGGCACAATAGGAAACTTATCAGGGCTCATGGCAGTTACCGTAGAGAGAATACCGCACGTCCACGACCAGTTTGAAAATTAATTAATTCTGGAGCCAAAATTCGAAAATTTTTATTAATTATTGCCAGGGCGTTCGAACCTTATTCGAATTGGAAATTAATTAATTCTGGGGCTCAAAAGGGCTTGTGCGGAAAATGGTCTCCCAGGCCCCCAGCTCAAGCTCCACCCCCCTAACTAGGTGGCTTAAGCCTGTATCTCCCACCCAGCAGCTCTTAGCGACCCAAAACAAGCTTGCCATGGCCCAGGCATCCAAGAAGGGGCAGCCAGTACAGCAGAACCCCTGTGGGGCGTCCTCCAGGTGACAGCTCGGTTGATGTTGCATGCATGGGCTCCAGTGTTAGTGCATGGGCTCACTGTACGGCAGTGACAGCTTGTGGATTGTTTAGGGTTGGATGCTGATGGTGAGGTGTGTTCTTCTCAGGGAGCAAAAATGCGCCCAAGCCTCTCCTGCCCCCTCCAACAGAGCTCCTCCAGTCCCCTCCAGCAGCAGCAACAGTCCGGCAGCAAAGCTTCCATCAGCATCACCATCAGCAGCAGAGGCAGCAGCAGCAGCATGGATTCGAATTGGGCATTCGAACTAAGAAATTAATGCCAGTAAGAAGCCTTTCGAACCCCATTCGAATTAGAATATTAATTGTGGGACCTCCATTCGAACTAGATTCGAAATTTTTATTAATTTTCTGAAGGGGACAATTCGAACTGGTCGTGGACGTACGGTATGTCATTACGCAAAAATAACTTTTTGGGCCCGTGCGTGAGAATTGCAGCTGGTGGAAAAATAATTATTGAGGCGATGCATAAGAGTGCGATTAGGTTAGAAACAAACATGTTAAGGGATGAGTGAGCAAGGCGGTGAGCAGCAGCAGCAACAGCGTCCCCCTCCACCACCTGGGGGGGAATTCCAGCTCAGCTTCTAACGCTTCCTGAAGAAGGAGCCAAAGGTCAAGGAGGAAAGGGCAAAGCAGCAGAAGTAGCAGCATGATGCCACCATCCAGCAGCAGCGCAAGGAGAGAAAGGAGCGCGCAGAAGAGGCAGCAAAGCGCAAGCGGCACCCAGGCAGGCTAATGAAGAGTGAGGATAATCTACGTCCCAGCAGAAGCAGCGAGGGAGGGCGCCAGTGCTAAGGGCAAGGGTGCAAGCAAGCATGCAGGCAAGCGCGCATGCACAAGCAGGGGCATGCGCACTGGAGGGTGGGAGTGTGAGGAAGAGGAGGGTAGCGGAGAGCGAGGAAGGGAATGCCAGCACCGATGAGGACAGCAGTGAGAGTGAGGAGGGGGGTGGCAGCAGTGAGGAGGATGGCAGTGATAGTGAGGGGGGAGGGGTGGCAGCAATGATGGGGAAAGCGAGGAGGGGAGTGGCAGCACAGAGGGTGGAGGGGAGTAAGAGGACTTGGAGTACAGTTTTAGCATAGAACCTTTTGGATTGGGCTATACACCAACTGAGGATCTTGTTTGAGTGGAAACGCATGGTAGCTGCTCAAACCACAGTGAAGAACAGGTTGCTGATTGATTTGTGTGGGCTAAAAGGCCCTTTCGGCAGTGCGTAAACGTGCGTAGATGAAAATAATAACTTCTGTCAGGGGTGCGTATGTGATGTGTATGTGAAAACTAATTATTTGTGAAAAGGGTGTGTAATGAGTACGTCTCTCTTCGGCATGCACACATCTTGGCAGGAGAAAGTGCGATGCAAAAGCCACCCTGATAGACCATCGCGGCAGGGCCAAAGCTGCCCTTGGTTACTTTCATGATGCTGCGATGACATGTTTTGCAGAAGAGCTTCTGGGGAACATGTGTTGGAGAATCACTGTTGCAAGTTGTGGCCAGAAGCACACATAATCCCCATGCCTGCGCAAAAGATCACCTAGTCTAGTCTATCTTTATGTACTTGACATCCCATCTTTACCCGATGAAAATTTGAATTTTTATGAAGGGACCCAACTTATGGTTTCTGTTGGCAACTTCATAAAATGTATCACTATTAGGAAAGTGTTTTGCAACAGCCAACGCACCTGCCCTTATTCTCGTCCGCATTGATGATTTCTACGCATGTCACAAATGCATAGTTGTCCGAAGCACAAATACGCACATCTTCCAAGTCAATCATGAACGTTCTGGGACGAATGTTGCCCAGCACACTGCGCCAACTGTCCATTACCTGGGAAATTTGTGAGCAAGCAGTAGGAAAAATATCAGATGCAATGTTAAGCCATTTTATCGCATTTATTTTTCAATCCTCAAAGAGAAAGAACATTACAGCTTCACATCATCTCATGCACAGGCTCTTTCTAAAGGCCATCTGTTAGCTTTGTATGCTCATTGCATCCTTTTGCCCTGAGCTGGAGGATTACTTCTCATCGTGTTGTGCATTTAAAGGACAATGTAGATAACAATCGGGGTTGTACTGAAACGGCGTCTTAAAGAACTCAGACCGTCTAAAAAGGTTTGGTGGATGGTTCCGTTCGGTACAAATCGTTGCAGGCACTTTTCGGAAAGGTGTCAAATCGAACAGTCAGTTGCATCGTTTGGCCCTACTGAGCCATACGTTACTCGCATGCAGTCGCCTCAATGACTGCAAACAAACATCTTAAATCACTTTTCTGTGAGTTAATTAATGGTGCAGGCTGCAAAATAACAAGGCCATGAAGCAAGCAAGGCCTGGCCTGGGGAGAGGTCCAGCATGCCTGCCCCGAGAAGCTTCATAGCACTCCCCCAACAGGCCTTGTAGGGTCAACTCCCCAGGACAAGACACAGGGAAAGAAGAATGCCTGGGTGTGGGAGCAGTATGAGAAGAAGCAGGCAAATGCAGCAGTGCAGGAGGGCATGCAGAAAGAAAGGAGGATGGGGAGCAGGCGCAGCAACAGCAACAGCAGGATGAGTACCATTGCAAGCACTGCAACAGAGGGATGATGGAAGAGAAGAATGGAAGAGAAGAGGATGAAGCTTCACCTCAACCGCAACATGTGTGGCTTCCTGGACTCAACAGTAGGACATGAAGGGAGTGAGCAGACGGTTTCATGGTGGCTCAGCAGTGGCTGAGCAGTGGAGAGGCCAGGAGGGCCAGGGGAGGGGGAGGGAGGAGGGTTCAGAATTCTTGGGCAGCAGGGTTTTGCATTTGCAGTTAGCAATCTTGGAGCCTTATTTCATTCAGTTTATGCAATGAAACGGAGTTAAGGCACGCTCCACGTGACATTTTCATTCCTGCAGCAGATTGCCGGGCCAACTCGTCAACCATAGTGTCTAGACAATCCAGAATTTAAAAAGACGAGGGGAAACCGTAAAACAGTACCATTTCGTATAATCGTACACCGAACTGTCAATCGTCTGAGTACTACTCTGAAAACAATCTTCAAACTTTGCCCAAAAGGTTACGTGGTGCTTCTAAACTAGGCATCCTCTTCTTCTCAATTAACATTGGAGTGAATCTCCTGCCTACAAAGTTTTATTTCTTTCTTGGGAGTGGGCTGCAAAGAGGGGTGCAGCAGCAGGATGGAAGGAAGAGCACACTTCAATTTAGGGAGGGTTTTGGTGGAGGTGGAAACCAAGCCTACCACTAGCAGTAGCTGCAGGTTCTGATCATTGGTACAAAAAACGCCAAAGAAGTCCAACCAATCCAGAGGTGGAAGACAGATGAAGTAGAGTATGCCTGCGCTCTCCAATCTGATGCATTTCTGCACTCGTGTATCTAATGCATGGGGCACCCTGAGGCCTTGCAACCATTTGCGTAGATCAATTTTGCCCCACAGATTGGGGAGTGGGCATGCAAAGGCGGGTGTCCTTCTGATGGACGGTTTCTGCAACAGACTCAAGCCCCATGCTACTCTCCAAGCCAGCCAATCAACTCACCCAAAAAGCACAGAAAATGTTTTAATCTTAATTCCCAGGAAGCACACAGACAGCGGTTGAGGAGGAAGACACGGCCAGCATGTTGGCCACACTTGCCAAGGTTTAGCAAGTTTGTGTGACGGGACATATTCTCAAGAATTGACTATCTGGATTGTGCGCCAAATCAGGACCTCAGCCAGAAAAACAAAGGGGCATTGAGCCTGCACAAAGCTTCAAAAGCCTCATCTGCCTTTACCAAGCAAATCCTGAGGTATTCCCCACCCCTGTGTGTTCCAGCATTCCAGCATCAAATCAACCTTTTGAGTTGCAACTTAATCAAGCAGATGCCCATATAAATTTTGCTGTGCCGAGCGACCACACACCTATCATAGTATGAGACCCCCGCAAACAAAAAGCGGCCACTCTGTCGACTTTGTTGCCCAGGACCCACCATTTCTCTCCCAGCAATGCACTCTCCACCAGGATGAATGACCTGCACATGCTCCCCTTGGCCCCATATTCGGTCCATGCCCTGCAGCGCAATCAGTGCACATACCCCTTCACTCAAGAGCTTTACTTGTGGACGCAACTGCAGTCGCAATTGCTTTAGTGGAGGCTCCAATGTGCACTTGCAACTGCGCTGGCAGAGGCTTACCAAGAGTGCAAGGGAAGGACACACACAGTGCTGCAACAGCTGCCGCCATGAAAATACGTGGAAAGGACAGAGTGTACTGTGCATTGCTGCCTGAGACACTCCCATCACCATAACAATTGGGATTTGAGCAGAAATATCACCACCTGCAAGTCTCCATTTTGAAATGCAGCATAGAACTGCGTGTTTGCATCCTCCACAGCCAGCTTGGAGTCAACCAATCTCAGCCTTCAAGGGCACGGTGTAGCAGGAACAGATGTCATTGAAAATGTTGTATTCAGATGATGGGTTCACTGACATTGTGTCAAATTAGACATCAGTAGCGGTGCAATGCACACTTGTATGTCTGCGCATGGGACCAGCATCATTCCAAAACATCGACACACACACTCTCCTGCATGCAAGCTCACCCACTCACTGTATAGAGTCCCGGAGATCTGCCGCTGCCTTGTAATCTTCTACCTCCAGGGCAGCATTTAGCTGGCTTCTGAGATCCGCAATGCTCATGTTGTTCTCACCATCCCATACAGCCCTTGTCTGCAACCTGACACCCACCAGCTGTCTGCTCCAGCTGCTGTCTGCTCGTGCAAGCCATTCATTGCCAGGTGTTTGTAATCTTCTCCTGTCAAGAGGCCTCCTTGCACATTGGCTCTGCCTGAGGGCTGACCTCCCATTGCCTAAACAGGTTTTTGAGCGATGGCTTCGCGAGTTTAACATTTTAAATCATACAAGGAACCGAAGGACTGTTCCTGTACTCGCCTCTTTCCCCTGCAGCAGCGATCCATGAATACGGGAAGGAAAGGTGCCAAAGCAACTGCTAGGCCCTTTACACTTCAGACTTTGTCCAAGCTGTTGCTGCCCCCGGACCAGAGGTCATTCAGTCAGGTAAAACCTTTTCACCACACACACGCGCGCGCGCGCACACACACACACACACACACACGCACGCACGCACGCACGCACGCACGCACGCACGCACGCACGCACGCACACACACACACACACACACACACACGCACGCACGCACGCACACACGCACACACGCACGCACGCACACACACACATGCACGAGCACGCGCGCGCGCGCGCACACACACACACACACACACACACACACACACACACACACACACGCGCGCATGCACACACACATGCACACACACACATGCACGCATGCACGCACACACGGACATGCACGAGCACGCGCGCGCGCGCGCACACACACACACACATACACACACGCACATGCACACACACACACACACACACACACACACACACACACACACACACACACACACACTCATGCTTTCATTAAAAGCGTGTGCATAAAATTGATGAATGAATCGATATATCCTGTGTTGAACCCACTTTGTACCCTACAGCACACCCCACTTCACAAGTGCTTGACCCCATGCTTCCATGCCAGTATATACGATGAGAAAGTGACAAATGCGCCAGAGTGAAAGAATAATGGAGGCAGGTTGTTTGTGTATGAAAATGGATGTGTTGTGGCACATGCGTGTCAGGATTGATCACTCATCCCCTCAAATGCTCTGCTACCACTAGTTCCCAAGTACATTTACTTTTGGGGAGAAGGCCCACAACATCCATTTGTGCTCGAGTCATTTCTCCATGGAGTAGATGAATCGTGCCAAGCGAGGTGCATCGCTGAGGTGCAAGACAGTACACGCATTCCCCCTGTCACAAAGGTCCTTTGGCAAAAAAGCTAACAGGAGTATTTGCGTGCAGGATGAGCTCTTATCTGTGTTGTTCATCTGGAGGATCGTTGTTGCTGTCATAGCAGCAGTCGCATGTGGCACCCTGCCTGCTACTGGATGGATGCCTCCAGCTGTTTTCTTCTTGGCGTCCATACTTTCAACTGTGATGTTTTACAAAGGGTACCTACAAATAGACGAGGTGAGCTTAGGCTGTTGCTCAAAGAACATGCATAAAGCCCTCTATCACGGTTTGAGTGACATGCCCTCATCAAGAGTCTTCAATGCTCAGAAAATTTTCCAGGTACTAGTGCTTCTGCGGCCACTAGCAGGCACTGAAGGTTTTTTTGTGTATATTAGTTATGTGTAGCCTTTTGAGCTCCAGCTGGCCTGCATAGTTTGCCATGATAATCTGCACAGTTTAGATCTCTTGTGGTGCCTTTGTTGCAGGATGAATTTGGGGGGAAATCCCAATTACTAGCTGACGGATCTCCATTAAGCATGTGCGCATTCATGGTGAGTTGGCTGTTGGCTCATGGTGTGCCTGTTGGGCAGAAGGTACTCAAAGGCAATGATATGACTCGTAGGTGTGCGTTTCCTGGCCCTTCATGATCAGTGATCTTCTTCACACATTTCATGCAGGTTACGTGGATTGTCACCTATTCTACAGCACATTTCTAGGCTGCCACAGAGACTGACAAAAGTTTGTATGACACTTGTCTGTCTTTGCGTTATGTGGCTCACAAGCAAGGACAGAGAACAACGCACTCATGCCCCATCTTTGGCAATAATGTGCATCACCTGCAGAACTTGAAATTCACACCTCCTGTGCTCTCTGTTATGACCTCTGGACATTTGCAAGCAGACGCCAAATTTGTCCGCTTCTTTGTGGCCATTAATGTGGTCTGTTGCATCACTTTAAATGGAAAGTGCTGTGAATTGCCAACAATCCCAGTTAATTTGTTTTCACCTGCTGTAAGCAAACGAGCTCTAGTCCTTTGTAGGTGACTTAGTCTTCATAAATGCTGCCCTTTCCCTTTGGGCGGATGGAGTTGATGATCACCCAGGGCCTTCCAAAGCCGCTCTGGAGTCATGCACTGGAAGTCATGCACTGGAATCATCCTTAACCCTAACATTAACCCTGGAAGGCAAGGACACCACAGTCCTAGGCAAATGAAATCACGAGGTAGAAATATTTACCTCATTGAATTGAAATTCTGCTCCTGAGCACTAACTGAGAAAACTCTGTTCACAGCTCAAGATCAGGATGCTTTATTTAACTTATGTTTGACCCTTGGAGATGCACACTGAATAATGGAGTCAGATTGCACATTATCTTGATAGATAGATCTCTGCACTATCTACAATCAAAGGAAATTGATTCCCTGTGAACTTGGCTTACTCAAAGGACAAGCCCTTGACTTGCAACCGCACTCCAAGAAAAGAATGCAAAGGGTAAGGTTACATCGCTGTATTCGCCTACAAGGGCAGCTGAGCGAAAACACTGAGGCCTGTAACCAGACCTGGCCAAAAGATGCTCAACTCACAAAACTTGGACTGGGAATAAGATATAACAAAAAGGAAAAGAAAAGAATATCTACGCAGGCAGTGAAAACACTCTCCACATCAATTAAGAAAAAGAGGATACCTAGGGCCGAGGCACCGTGAATCCCCTTCACCAGAAGAAACAAAACAAAGAATTAATGGGGATCAGGAGGGTTACTAGCAGTAGCCCGTGCCTGATCTTGGCAATGAGAGTTGAGAGAAGTCTTCTCAAGAGCGCGTCTGGCGCTAACAAGTTTATAAGCGTATCGAACAGAATGAGCATAAAGCTTCAGAGCAAGCCTGGTGGCTGTATGAGTGTCAAGACCAAGCTCTTTAAGAGGCTCCAAAGTGTGATGGGTGTAGATGACTCCACCCACACCTAACAGAATGGTATGGAGGGTGACTTGAGCTGAGGCCCTTGAAAGATGGCTACCATAGCCATGTGACATAGGTCGCGGTGCTGATGCTTGGAGGCCTCCAGCTGATTCTTGGGCCTGGTGTCTTCACAGTATTTGACCTCCACAAGATGGATGTGCCTCTGTTCTGGAAGGAGCTGACTAAGGTTACGGACCTTGGAAGTAGGTGGAGTGGCTGTGGCTGGCGCTGAGTGCTCCCTGTTCCCCCCGCGCCCCCCTCTACTTCTCAATGGATACCGGGCATTGGTCCTTGGCATTCTTTTCATTGGAACAACTAAAATTGCATTAGGGCAACTAGAGGTGAGCCTTTGTTTGTCAGGGAAACGACGAGGGAAAATGTATTTTGGAAGGGTTCTATTTGTTGAGTTTTCAGGGATCTGCAGGTTCTGTAAAGCAAGATGATCTGCGCTGCCGATGTCCATGGAGGCAAGGCCTGCCCCAAGAGGGCCTTTGCTGACACCTTTAAGGAGGATTCTGCTGGCAATATTGTGACGCTCGGTTACCATATTTGATATGGTGGAGTGTTTACATCCTGAAAGAATGTGAAGGGCACTGTCTGGCTCCCCACAGAGGGGACATTGTAGGCTGGTGGACATTTTAAAGCGCACTGCATGCTTTTGATTGAAGGGGGTACCTGTGCGGTAGTTGAACACGTTACGTTTCATTTTAAAAGAAAGTTTTGGCATGGTCCAGAAGGCATTGCTAACCTTTTTATGGACTGTAGGAAGTAGGCTTTGGTAATATGAGTAGTATCCTGTCTCTTTGTTAGCATCTCCAAGTCTGTGTTTTGAGTGCATGTGCGTCCTCAGAGCATCATGAAGGTTGGGAAAATGTTTAAACTTTGGGGCAGGCGAGTTGGGGCGTTCTGATGTGCTTGTGTGGGAGCAGGCAGCTTCCTCAAAGGCAAGCCAGGTGGTGTCATGGAAAGGATTGCCTTCAAGGTTGACACAGGGGAAGGTTGTGTCTGCATGGGTGTCATCACCCTGAATAGCCTGGTGTTTGGCAATGGCATCTGTGCATCCGTTGCCCGCAATTCCAGCGTGAGATTTAACCTTGTAGAGATAGGGGTTGGTGAATTGCACACAAGCTGTATAATTATTTTAAGGATATGGCCTTGGACATGCTGGCGATGAAGCTCTGGATACACTATTTGCTTTCTGATTTGGAGGAGTGAAGAAAGGCTATCAGTAGCGATGTGAGAGTGGCCCTGGAGAATTGCAGCTGCTATTGCTGCTAGTTCAGCCCTTATAATTGTATTGGTGATCCCCGCTCCGTTTGGTTGGACATAACAACAGAGATAACAAAATCATATTTTTTGCGGCCTGGTGTTTGTAAAAGCATGAAGTAGCTTGTGCTCACAGGCTTCAAAGTTGTTGGATCAGATAAAAAACTCTGAGCTTTTGATGATTAATGCACTGCACCATGTGGTTCGTAAGCATTCATTCCAAAAACGCCCATGCAATGCTCCATGTTCACTGGGATAGTAAGCCATGCTTGGCATTCAGATGGAAGAAGACACATGTTTCCTCCTCCATAGGCACACTAGCTAGCCTGGATGACATCAACTACCCAAACAGGCCACCCACTCCACCATCACAGACTATTGCGCAGTATGGGGAGTAGCACAACTTCAGCCTGCCATATCCACTTGATAGAAATTAAATACTGTGAAGATACGAGGCCTAGTGCCCAGCTAGAAGCCTCACAGCAACAACACAGCGAACTGTGCAAAAAACTCAAAGGTGCAGAGATTACTATACACCCTATCCTCCAGGGTTTGGGAGGGACCATTTAGACTGCCCATACCCTTGATCAAGTAAAAAACAAGGGATTGACTCACAGATTTACAGATTTATAGAATGGACCATTAGCCCCAACGTTGGACTAATAGGCCTGGTGCTGGTACATTCCAGCACACGGAGGCGGAAACTGTAAACGAGGAAACCGAAGAAAAGGGGTATGTCCACAGGATGCAAAACCAATGTTTTACCACAGGAGCGCACAAAGAAAGGGGGGCATAGGCAACCTGGGATGTCTCTGGCCTACGCTCGGAAGAGTCTGAGTACCACCATCTACAAGCCTTTCACACCAAATGACTTCAACCGTAGGCCACTGCCCGGACAGCAATCCGTCCCATGTGTGCGCGCCGCTAACACAGCAGAGGAAACGAAGCAGCAATTCCTTGATACACACCACTTGAGAGGGAAGAAGCCGCAGATAATACACCTTCAGCTCAGGCAGAGCCTGCCATACACATGTCCAGCTGGATTAAAGCACGACCTGATTGAACCTGAGCAGACGCGAAAAAGGAAACTGAAGACTTTGACTCACAGAGATCTGACACTGCAAGAAAACTCCATGCCCATTCTGTACTGTTGCATTGTTGCGCACAAACTTACCTCTACCAGACGTTCCATTGAAATAAAAACACGTATCATAACACTGGTGCCCTGGAGCAGCGTGCTGCCAGAAACCCACCCAATCCAGATTAATTCCCCTCGACCAGGGGTCCCCAAAATACAGGGGATTGAGGATTCTGCATGGTTCAGCAGACGGTGCCTCCCTGGGAGCCTCCGCAGACGGAGGTGGTCCCGGGATCGAGCCCTCGTGGCGGTGTGGTGGTCGTTAAAGTGTTCGCACCCAGAATGACCCCTTACCTTAATCAACGCTCGGGGTGTATACCGCCTGCGTAGCTTATCCTTTTTCCCCTCTCATCTTCTGGTGAGGGAGACTCACGGCTTTTTGAGCCAATGCGTCTCTCTTTCCTTAATTGATGTAGGGAGAGTTTTCTCTGCCTACGTAGCTTTTTCTTTTTCTTTTTCTTTTCTCTACACTTATCGCAAGGGCTCAGTTGCCCTTGTAAGCAGATCTAGCTATATAACCTTAGTTTGGTGCAAGAGAGTCATGAAGCAGGGAATCAGCGTCTAAAAGGCATTCCTTTCCCTCCTTGATTACCCAAAGCACACTGGTGTCACTCAAATCAAGGGACATCAGTGCTGCCCCCCGTTGTGCAAATCAATGCATTGCACTCAGGCTCGTAATCATGGACTCACAGACCTGTACAGTGACCACTGGCAGGGGGAGCTTCAGTTTCAGAGAGAGAAAGAGAGAGAGAGAGAGAGAGAGAGAGAGAGAGAGAGAGAGAGAGAGAGAGAGAGAGAGAGAGAGAGAGAGAGAGAATGAGAAAGATAGAAAAAGAGTGTAATACACTGTATGTGTGTGTGTGCGTGCATGTGTATGTTATTGTATGTACATGCGTGCATGTGTGCTTGTTTGTGCGTTCCGGTGCGTGCGTGCGTGTGTGTATGTAGCTGGATCCTTTACGGTGCAGCTCTTGGTCAAAGCCTTGGCAGTGAGGACAGGAAAACTGATCTGGCATGTTTACAAAGGGCTTTAGGGCAAAGTTCCCAATAAATTAATTTCAATTATCAACATGAACTAGCCCCAAACATTTGTTCAACCCTTGCCTTCATTATATTTTCTCACTTTTTAACAGATGTGCAATGCGAGAGAGGTGGTTGCAGGACTGCTAGGAGCCAAGCACAAGCCTGGGTTGCCTGAGGTAGTAGACGGGAATCGAAACCAATCCTTGCAGAGGCATAGCAGTAGGGAAGCAGTAGCAGCAGCCCCTACCTAGTCAACCCTCCCCAGCCATTCCACCGATTGCCACTGCAGCTCCCTAAGTTGGATGGCTTTGATACTAGCTGATTGAAGGAGGCATTGGGGGATGGTGAGGCGGCTTTGTCTCTCCTGCGTACGGAGGTGCATTGACCATTGTGTGCACTGCAGCAGGCCCTCTCAGGCCATTCACACACACTGGTAGGAGGTATGCCCGCAACTTGTTTTGCGTGTGTTATGCAGGTTCATGAGCACAATGCGCACGTGTGTTGCAATGCCGTTGTGTCGTGTACGTCCTTTGCTCAAATTAAATACTTGTCTCTCCTGTTTGTTGACTGCCTTTCCTTGGCTCATTGCTGCTGCAGCTGCAACGAGTGTGCACACTTTGGAAGTTCACTGCCATGGCACCTCAGCCTCTTGCTACACCAGCCCTTACTGAGACCTCACGCAACAGGAAGGTCTACAAGTGGAGTGAGTTCATGGGAGCAAATTGTCCGCTTTCCCCATCACTCCCCATCTTTCCAGGCACGTTTTTTGAAAGCAAATTCACTCTCAGCACTTTTCCTGTTTACTTTATGCATGCTTGAAAGGCCACCATCCTTGGGAACTTGTGCTTAGTGTGGACAACAACTGTATGAGAACGGAGCATTTCTTTGGTACTTAGGTGAGTTTTTGTTCATTTCCACTCCATCTTGTGCAGCCGTACTGCTGCAGTGAACTTGAGCAGCTTGCCTCCTGCTTGCTACGCCCTTGCACACTGCTGGGCATGCTGGCCACCGGCTGCTTCATGGGAGGCATTACATAAATCATTTAATCAAGTTGTTGCCAACTCCATGGTTGGTTATAGCAGCCACAAGGAGCTGTGAATCCTTGGAAGAGGCAGCTAGCGCATGCGCTAACAGCTTCCAGTAACAGGAGGACTTGTTGGTGCACGATGAGACAGGCAAGCTTGGTAGACGTTTGCGGGTCAATCCCTAGTTGTTTTTATTGATCCAGGGTATGGGCAGTGTAGATAATCCCACCCACACCCAGAAGGATTGTGTGGAGAGTGGTCTCGGCACCTTAAAGTTGCAAATTGCACGGTCCACTGTGTGGTTGCAGCGAGGCTTCTAGCTGGGCACCAGGCTTTGAATCTTCACAGTATTTAATTTCTATCAAGTGAATATGGCGGTTATGGTTCGATTCTTGAATTTGTCTGGCTAGAGTTGTGCTGCTTTCTACTTCTTCATTACCTCTCATATTGCAGAGCACCCAATGTGAGTGGGTGGTTTATTTGGGTTAGCAGGGCAGGGAGTGATCAAGACAGCATCAGGGCGTCTGGAGTTGCCTCTTGCTTGATCAGGAATGCTGGGGCAAAGAGGTATGGAGGCATAGCATGATTAGAGACTTGCTCAGCGATGTGCAGCTCATTATAAGGTTTTATCCATAAGAACCTTCACTAACCGCCTTGAGAATCATTCTGCTGGCAATGTTATGACCCTATGTTACCATGTTACAGATGACGGGCATTGGCAACCTGATAGAATGTGGAGGGCGTTTTCCATATGATGGCATTGAGGGAGAAGGCATACAAGGCTAGTGGATCAAAAGATGATCTTTTGAAGCGGACCACGTGCTTTTGGTTTACAGGATTCCTGTCATCAGATTCTCCTGATTCTGGTGCAAACCATGCTGAAATCAACCTGAATCAATTCTCCTGTAGAGAAAGAAGCACAACACTGAGGCTGTTGCCAAGTACTTTTGATCCGGACCTGATTCAGGCTGGATCCATTCTCAGAAGGCTGTTTGATGAGCTGAATCAGTTCAGTCCAAATAACTGATTTGTATGATTTCCTGAACCAGACGAAATAAAAACTGAATTGGGTTGGGATAAAAAGATCCACACTTTCCAACGCATTCTGTCCAGTACGCTTATAAACTTGTTAGCACCAGACGCGCTCTTGTGAACATTTCTCACTACTCATCACTGAGATCAGCCACGGGTACTGCTAGTAACCCTCCTGGCCCCCATTGATTTTTCCCTTTTCTCTTGGTTGGGGGAATAGATGCTGCCTCGGCCCTAGGTATCCTCTTTTTTTTAATTGATGTGGGGAGCGTTTTTACAGCGTACGCTTTTTTTCTCCAGGAGTTTGCAAGCAAGTTTAATGGCATGTTGGTCATGCCTTTACTGAGGAATAATATTGGGGCCTGGGGTGGACCTGGGGTAGCAACCCTTGTAGTCCCCATCGGCCTATTTTTTTCTTTTCATTTTTAGTGGAGGCCCCCACAGAGGTTGCCCAGTGCTTTGTCCCTATTGGCGCCGAGTAACCTATTTTCCCTCAAGCTGTAGGGAACGATTTTGCAGTCCCTACATGTTCTTTCTTTTTTTGGAAAAATAGGGTACATAAGGCTCAATCACCGTGTATCACCAGGAGAAAGTAAGAGATCACTGTGTATAACTCCTTATACAGGCTACTAGCAGTTCCCCATCATGGGGATGCATGATGCTATCACTAGATGCGCTCTAAAGGCTTCCTCGAGGCTTCTTCTGACTCTCATTACCAAGGTAGTAACCCTGATTACCATAGACCTCTTTTGTTTCTTTCTCCTCTCAGTGAAGGGGGTACTCATTGCCTCAGCCCTAGGTGTCTTCTATTCCTCAATTGATATAGGGAGTGATTTTGCTGCCTAGGTAAATTGTGAACTTCCGATGGCTGATCTTGGTGATGACTCGTCAAGTCTCAAAGATTTTAAAGAAGCCTTCTTAGGAGCGTGTCTGGCGCTGGAAAGTTTTCAAGCGCACAGAAAGCATGAGCAAAGCAACTTCAAGTTGATCTGCAGGGCTTTAAAGATGCTGGCAAAAGTCACGATGCTGCTGCTTGGAGGCCTCAAGCTGGCTCCTGGGCCTTGTGTCTTCACAATACTGTACTTCAAATGGAGGATTAAAAAATTGGATGGGACTCTGACCAGGAGTGAGCTCATTGGTTGATCGGATCGGTTTGGTTACAGGCACCTTTCTTGCTCCAGCTAAGATTCTTACACCTTTTGCTTCAGCTAAGCTGCCTGTGTAGGCAGGTTGTTATAAACCTAAATTTGCTGGGCAATATCTATGTAGAAAGTGTGAACCTGCCTGTGATCTTGGGTATTGGCTTCTTTTGTGGGTTGTCGAATATATCATATCTCCATGTATGTTCTTTCCTTAGTCCTCGCTCGTCCTCGTCAGCATTAGCGACAGCAATGTAACCCCTCCGAGGGTGAGTCACACCATAACACAGCTATGCAATCCTATCCTACCCTAAGTTACTTACATCATGTAAGTATGCCTATGATAGGCAGGCACAGCTATCATGACATGCAACCCTTTCTTTTCCTTTCCTTATACCTTGGAAGCAAAAGGGATTGCTGTGGCTGATGCTGGGTGCTCCAGTCTTCCATGCATTCTTGCCTCCACCCTCCTCATGACTCGATTGAGATCTGGATTTGGTGGCCGGCACCATAGTAGCCTTCATCATTTTGTTGGAGACTGTCATGATGAGAGTCTGCTGCGACAAGAGTGTGCTGTACATGCCAGTATTTGTTGAACTGTCATGGTCAAGTATGAAAGGTGTGACCTTCAATTCTGGTTGGACTTTCCCATGCAATCCCTCTCTTTGATCCTTATAAGAAAGAAAAAGAAAAAGCTATGTTGGCAGAGAAAAACTCTCCCTACATCAATTAAGGAAAAAGATACCCATTGGCTAAAAGAGCCGTGAGTCTCCCTCGATTAAGGAATTAATGTGGATCGGGTGGTTTTCTGGCAGCACGCTGCTCCAGGGCACCAGTGTTGTAGTGAGTGTTTTTTATTTTCAATGGCATGTCTGGTAGAGGTAAGTTTGTGCGCAAATTGTACAGAATGGGCATGGAGAAAGAAAGAAAAAGAATGAAAAGTCTACGCAGGCCACAGGCCGCGTGCATTAAGGAAAGGTCCCTTAACTAGCAAGCTAGCAAGGGCCCCACCAGAGGTCCCTCAGAACCTCTGGGCATGGAGTTTTCTTGCAAGTGTTTCAGATCTCTGTGAGTCAATCCCGAATTTTTTGAATTGATCAAGGGTATGGGCAGTGTAAATGGTCCCACCCACACCCTGGAGGATAGGGTGGACAGTAATCTCTGCACCTTGGAGTTGTTTGCACAGTTCGCTGTGTTGTTGCTGTGAGGCTTCTAGCTGGGCACTAGGCCCCGTATCTTCACAGTATTTAATTTCTATCAAGTGGATATGGAGGGCTGGAGTTGTGCTACTCCCCATACTGCGCAGTACCCGGTGTGTGGGTGCAGTGGGTGGTCTGTTTGGATTAGTTGGGTGAGGATCCTTATGCAGTGGAGCATGCATGCTAGCGCACTTCCTTTTAGCCCTGTCCGGGGTGTTGCTCCTTTGCGGGCTGTTGCTCCTTTTACCCCTACCAGGGGTGTTGCTTGTGGTGTAATACAAACCTGTTCAGCTGGTCCAGGTTGTCCACCCTCTTTCTCCTTGTTGCTGTGCAGCCACGCCAACACTCAACCCCCCAGACACTCATTAGTTCTTTCAGTTGGCTCTTTGCTTAGTTTAGGCTAGGCCTTTGATGAAGAAAACTGGGAAAGAGCACGCCCTGCAATACAGGCTATTTCACCCCTCTGATGTCACCCTTCCTTTTCTTTCTGTAAAGTGTGCCTATCTTAGCCTGCATCATATCTTTATACCTTTACTCTAATATAGCCTAGCAGTCAGGCGCTTTGACAAATGGCTTCTGCATGCAGCCCCTGTAACTCCTGTCGTTACCTTGTAGCCTTGTGAACAGTCAATTTTCGAGGGGGCTAACCACAGACCTTTCCAAGGGGAACACACGATTTCATCAATTGCAATTTCATGCCGTTGAGTGAGTCATCATGCAGCACTTCCTGCGCCTTATTTGCAGCCTAAGCATTCACGTGAATGCACCATGCAAGGGTAGCAGCATGTCTTGCCCAGTACCAGGTATAAAAGATTAAGGGTTGACGCAAATGCGAACACAATGAGTAAGAAAGCAATCATGAGCAAGAAATACTGTCAAACTAGTTGCGCCAGCTCTGCAGCTCAAAATAACTTGGAAGTTCGCTTTCATGCTCAGATTGGTGCAGCATGTCATAGGATTTTGTCGGGTACTTCATGTGAGCAAGGCGAGTTTGTCATATGCAACGTGCAGCATTGAACAGTGTTTATACACAATGAGGAGGACAAGAATGATGCTAACCCCACTAGTCTTCTCGCCAAAGTCGGCCACCACACAGATACCAGTAGGCTGCCAAATTGAGGATGGGAACAATTGTTACAGGGATCTCGTGCGTGTAGAACTTGGGCTCTGGGACATGGGGAGGATGTTCATGCTCCTTTGCTGCTCTCTGCAAAATGAAAAAAAGGCAGAGAATTGTCGGACGACCATGCTTCATTGAAAGGGTTGCTCATGACAAAGTGATCCTTGAATTTTTCTGGGCTCCACACACTGAACCAGATTGCATCTATAGTGGCAGCCCTTGTAGGATTGCGCAAAGGAAGCAGCAACGGACAAGGATTCCTTATGATGTACAAATTCTTGCATTGGAACAGCTTGTATGCTGTTGGGAAACAAAGTAAAAAACAATGCCAAGACTTCTGTTATGAACAATCTCTTGTTTATGTAAGCAAGGCCAGAGGTCTGCCCCCAAGGCGTGTTCACTCTTTTTTACACAAAAATTTGCCGCTTCATGCTAGCTAGCATATCTTGGCACCCCCCGTACCAATACAGAACCTGAAAATTGTGTTGGATAACGAGCTGGACATTTATGCCAGATGCCATGAGGCAAAACTTCTATGAATCAGAATTTTTATTTTGTTGTTTAACACATCAGGAATGGTCGTGCAAGACATTAGAACTGTCGGCGAGCTTAATTTTGCCAGTTTGTAATGTTTTTAACCCCCTGCCAAATTGACCCACTGACATCCCATGACAAAACCGTTACCTCCCCTTCACAACCCCCTGACACCGCCCCCTGGTAGTCCTTTTGCTCTCTCCTGTACATACTTTGCCTGGAAGAGGGTTGAACGCAATGGCCAGGGGATTCTGACAGTAGCAGTAGCAGCATGTTTGCTCCAGTGGCTGCTCTAAGGCGCACACAGCACAAGATAACCAGAAACGCCTTCATAAAGGTTTGCAACATGACAAATTAAGCCCAAATAGACCCTGCTCTAAATGTGTGCAGGCCTCCCCTGGGGCGCATGAGCCGCCTCCTTTGAGCAGCAATAGCTTGTGCAAACTGCGCCTCCATACTCCATGAGCTTGTGGGCTTGGTGTCACTGGTCGCTGTCATGAAAATTTGAGCTCTGAGTTTGCCTGCACGTACCCAATTGCCTCCATAGCGCTGTGCCGGTGCTGCATTTCCTCGTTCCACTCAACCCATCACTCATAACATTATTTATAAATAATCAAAAATCTTGTCATTCATCATGGCTATCTATGCTTTGTCGGAAGGACGCAAACACAGTGCCTGGGCCAATGTTTCTATCATGGATGTTGGGGTTGTAGCATAGTGGCAACCAAGGGTGGTCATTTCAAATTACTGTGTAGCACAACCCCCAACAAAATCTTGGAAGTCCGTAATAAAAAATGTTTTCCAACTGTGGAAATAGGCCTTTCCAACGAGATCGCCTGTGCTACATCAGCAAGGCAAAGCCAAAGTCGCTTCTGTCAGTTCATTAAGGTGTACCCAAGATTAAGCCAAAATTTTCATCCAGTCACTGCTTTGATTCTACTCACTACTGTCGCGGTCATCGCTGAGCTCTATGAGCATCAGCGGTGCTGATGCTGCAGATGCCAGAGTTGCTGCTGGAACACTGCCTGCTGCTGCTGGCAGTGTTGCAAGCTCTGCTGCCTGCGCGCTTGCATGACCTGCTGGGGCACCCTCCACTGCTGGGGCACCCTCCACTGCAGGTGCTGATGCTACTGATGCCAACAGAGGTGGTTGTGCTTGTGGTGGTGGTGGTGCTGCTGATGGAGCTTGGGGGGCAGGGGGGAGTTGCCTTCGCAGGGGTCTTTGCTTTGGGTCTAACTTGTCCTTCTTGCTTTCTGTCATACTACCCTTTACAAAAAATACAACACTTGGATGGCGACGAAGGGTGGTCCTGGGGTGCCCTCCCAGGCATCCCGTGTTGCCACCATTTGCGACCAAAAATGCGACTCATCGCCCCTAATAGAAACACTGGCCTGGGCCTGGTACATTTCCGAAGCAGGATTCCTGCCTACAGGCAAGCGCATGTTTAGAACAATGCGACAAACCACGCACTTTCCCATAGAGTTGGCAAACCCAATTTTTCAAAGCTGCGAATGATCCACCCCTTAAATATAGTTTTTGAAGTAAATCATTACGAGGGGTCCGGAGGCCTGGGGCAGGTGTCCAGAAAACCGCCTGATTTGGCAGGGAATGGCAAGTGAGAACTATAAAACCACTACACCATCTTGGGGCCGTGACAATTTTGCCAGAGGGGGTTATCTGAAGCCTGAAAACAGGTCTTTTTTTGCATGCTCCTTACATAGGTGTCCCATAACGGGCAGCTTTCCAGCTTGGGTACCTCTGGTGTCTCTGCAGCACTAGTGTTCCAAACCTGTCAGTTACGGAAAGCATGCCAAAGTAGCTGCGGCTTGAAACCTAATTTTTGGCGAAGCCCCATTCATGGGGCGTGAGCCCCTAGGTTTGCCTGTTTCCTGGTAAAGTTCACACCTGCTGCCCTGGCCCACCCAGCACACCCCCGCCCTGGAACTTGGCATGCAGGCCTAGCAAACTATGTCAGGCAGCACTACAGTGCCAATTAAGTGGGGGAGGCCATGGGCAAAGTGTTCTGAAACTTCATTGTTTGGTAGCTGAGCAGAAGATGGCCAGCATGGCCTGCCCAGTGCACCCCCTGCCCTGAAACTCGGAGTGCAAACACTTTTATTGAGGGATTTGAGTTTGGGTGCCTGGGTGGTGCAGTATGTAATGTTATTGGGAAAGATAATTATGTATGCAGCAGGCCTTTTTTTCGCGTATAAGTAATACGATCGTATTAAAATCCGGGATTTTGATAGTTGAAATTCGTATTAAAATGGGTGATGTGCCCCGAAGGGGCGCATCGACCATTTTGGCCCCCTTTCAGACCTCTGAAGGGACCTGGATTCGGGCATCAGCGGTCAGCAGCAACAAAGTCGTCGTTCTTGCAGCTCAACGCAATGCAAGTCGTCCTTTTTGAGCAAGGAGTGAGCAACAGTCTGGACCGAGGCTTGCTGGGTGCAGGGGTGATGCTGACAAGCTTGAGGAGTGGGATAGCAGCACCAGCTGCACAGTGGGAGCAGCAGCGCACTTGAGCATGAGCCAGCATGGAAGAAGCAGGCTCCAGTGCATGCAACAGTGACAAGCATGGAGTTTGATTAATGTCCTCCCTAGACCCTGTTGCAACTGGCAGGTGGCTAGACGCAAAAAAGCATGGAGGATGCGGGCTAGGAGGGGATGTTTGTTACGCAAGGTCTGCTTGGCGGGACCATGGGACCCTTAAATTTTCATAACTTGAACATTTGAAGGTGCACAGATGTTAACACTGTCTTGCTTAATGGACTGTTTGGCATGCAAAGCGTATGAGCAGGTGATGAACATGGAGTTGTGCTTGTAATCTAAGCGCTAAGGCACAGTACAGTGCAGCAGTAAGGGAAGTAGATGTTCCCTTGTCGCGAGGCCGCAGGCCTCGCGGCGGGCTTGGTTGGGGGGCAAAGTATTTAAATGGCACTTCTCATAAAGGGAGATTTCCCTCATAGTATTGAAATCTCGGTTGTGCCAAAACGAAAAAAAAAGGCCTGGTATGAATTGTTACGCAGCAATGCACGCAGCAACGCATGCAACAATGCATGCAGCAATGCGCACAGCAATACACACAGCAATGCACGTAACAACTCACGCAGTAATGCACGCAGCATTGCATGCAGCATGCACACAGCAATGCACGCAGCATTGCATGCAGCATGCACACAGCAATGCACGCAGCACTGGTGATACATTCATGCTTGCACGTGCATCATGGCATCCTCTTGTGCTGTCTAGGGCGCCGTGTTGTAACTCAATGGAGTCATGACTGAAGCCTTCAAACAGTGAAGGGCTGGCTTCTTTCAGCGCCGCTTCCTCCACGTGTCACTCTGATGAAATAGGTATGACACAAAACTTCATTGGGAGTTAAAATATTGGACCAATAGGGTCAGAACATGCATTTTGGCACCCATCTCATTGGAAATTTTTAAATTGGCTTAGAATGCCTTGAAAGTGCCCTTAACTCACTGCTAGGGCCCCATCCTGACTTTTTGTATCCGCTCATAACGCGTGACATCCTAGAAAACAATGTTTGAGGGGTGCGGGATGACGGCAGACACCTGAAAAACAACTACTTTCAAATGTGATCAAAAACAAAACCAATCTTTGTTTGAAGAATTGTTTCAGTATGAATGAAAAGAAAATCCCTGAGGCACCAGAGGGGCTTTTTGACCACTAGAAATGGGAAGCTTCCTGAGCCCCATTGAGGAGCCTCCTCACTACAGGGAGGGGGCAGCAGCAGGAAGCAAGAGAGCTTGCTGTCAGCTCAAGCAGCACACCGAGCAGCTTTTGACGAGCGCATAGCAGCCTATCAAGGAGGCACAGAAGCTCGTCTCCAGATGTGAAAGCAATGCGTGCTTATAGACTCCACGGATATTTGAAGCAGCACATTCAAAGAATAATGAAGAATTATGTATATTGAGCATTGTAGAGGCAATGTGTGCAACTGGACTTCATGGGCCTTTGAACAATAGCTTTCCTAGTAAGAGTGCTTATAAGAGATTGTGGGATTTTGCTGGTCTTCACATGCAGGAGCAGTGCGCAGCCCGTACACGCAATGCTCATTTCACAGCTTTTAAGGACCAGGGCAAAAAGGGGCATATTGCCCTTCCGGAAAAATGCAGGACACAAAAAAAACACTGTCAGTCGGGGGTCTGACTGCAAGGGGTGCTAAGAATGGCTGAGAGTTGGACCTGGCCCCTGGCGACTTGTCTGCATGCATCTGACACATTTCAAGACGTATATCAACCGAAACCGAGACCATGCACGCACTTTGCTTAAAATTGCACTTTCTCCAGTGGCCCTCTATCCTTGTAGCTTCTTGCACATTCTGATTATGCTCTTTTAAGGAAACTTCATTTTCCATCATTGGGATAGGCTGCATTTTTAGGAAGTCTTACCAAAACTTCTACAGGCCATATCTCAATAATGTACGGAACATTCCAGGGACATCCCAGACCAGAAGAGTATTAAGACTTTGAATCTATAATGCCTCCTTCTCATGGACGAAATTAGGCCTCCCTCTGGATGTGGTGAAAGCAACTTGTTGTTTTAAAAGCATTCCACACACCTCTCAGCCTTTCTCTAAAATCAACAACGAACGTGTTGTACCTGTCCAAGCCCATGCATGTAACCAAAATTTCTGAGGTCCAGCATTTACAAGAAAGACTGCTCATCTCAACATCTGCTTGGTGGTGGGAGGAGGGCTACTACATCACTGCCATGGCAGGGGCACTGAGTGGCTGCGCATTCGTGGTCATGTCCAAGGGCACGCCATATACCATACCTCCACGATCAGTTCGATGATTAATTAATTAATTATGGAGCATTCAAACTCCAAAATTCGAATTTTTTTTATATTAATCATTGCCTGAGCGTTCGAACTCCGTTCGAATTAGAAATTAATTAATTTCGGGGCTGAAAAGGGTAAGTGCTGAAAACGGCCTCATAGGCCCCCAGCTCAAGCTCCAACCCCTTAGCTAGTTGGCTGAACAAGCTTGCCATGGCCCAGGCATCCAAGAAGGCGCAGCCAGTGAAGCAGAAGAACTCCGTGGGGCGTCCTCCAGGTGAAAGCTCGGTTGATGTCGCATGCATGGGCTCCAGTGTTTGCGATGCTGAACCACTGAATGCTGGCGATGTTAATGAGGCAAGGCATGATGATGTCCAGGCTGAACCAGCCAATGTTGGCAATGCAAACGATGCAAGGCATGCCCTATGCTACTCTGATGACACAGACGAGCTTTTGCGAGGCATGTGTGTGTGCTACTGAACTCTGTTGTGAATGCACATTCCTGGGTGCATATTCAACCTCTTGGGTGCATATGCAACCTTCTGTGGCTCCCTCTCTCTCATGTAACTCCACTTCTGACAGCTCTTCCAGGCCTGTGCAAGCTTCCCAGCGGCAGCATCAGCATCAGCAGCCCTCCAGCAGCAGCAGCAGCAGCCGCCCTATTTAAATTGGGTATTCGTATTGGGAAATTAATGCCAGCCGTGAGCCAATCGACCCCCCTTCGAATTGAAATTTTAATTCCTGGAGACCCATTCGAACTAAATTAATTTTTTTGGGTGGACCATTCGAACTGGTCGTGGACGTACGGTATGCAGCACAGTCGTACAAGGTGCGTCAGTGTTGTAGCTGAATGCCATGGCCAGGGAGCTGACTGGCTGCGCATTTGTGATCATATCCAAGGGCACGCCATATATGCAGCAGTCGTAAAAGGTGCGTAATTGTTGGCAAAAAAACAGGGTTGGGTCAAACGCGGTCTTGGGAGGAGCCGTACGCGTTGAAACGTTTTATATATGCGTGCGAAACTAAAATACGTAATTCTAGAGGGCCATTTTGGGGCGGGGGGTCTTGGGTGGTTGGGGCCCTCTGAGGGGGGTCCCTACCAACACCCCCGGCCCCCAATGGCCATGTTCATTAAACATGCCCAAAGAAAAGGGTCTTGAGTGGGATTATGTCACAGTGCCAGAGCCTGAGAATGATGCAGAAGGGGAGAGCAAGGGGGTGAAGTACGAGTGCAAGCTGTGCAAGCACTAGCTGTACACGTGCACGTGGCTGTACAGCAACCTGCAGCGCCTGCTCAAACGCACCCAGGACCTGCAGCAGCTGGGGTAGTTTCAGCCTTGGATGGAGGAGGAGGAGGAGGAGGAGGAGGAGGAGGAGATGGGGCAGGAGGGGTCCAGCAGCGAGGGGGATGAGTGGTTCACAGGCGATGAGGACGATGCATAGTAGAAGCTGGGGCACAGCGTGTTGTAATTGTTGAAAGGAAGCATTGAAATTTGAAATGGTATCTTTAGGGCGGGCCCGCGAAGCACCGCCTGCAGACAAATTTTTCGACGTATGGCAAACAGCCATTTTTAGCATACGCGTTTAAAACGTGATTTTTTAAAATACGTGTGCAAACACGTTTTCGTGTATGACCCAACCCTGCAAAAAACATTTAAAGTGGCATTATTAGATAAGATTAGGTTACAGAGGGAGACCTTATTGGCTAGAATTGTGGATGCAGGAATAGTGTGGGAATGGAAATTTCTGTCATCTTTTTTAGAGAGTGGGATGGAATGACCATGTTGTAGTATGTTACTTGGGTAATTTAATGATCCTTAAGAAGGCAAGGAAGGGGTACATTTGGGCTGCTTAAGTGGCATTTTAATGAAAGGTAGGTAAGGAACCTTCCTGGTCTACCTGCTGCCGTTCATCAGGCTTCCATAGATCCTCAGCTATCCTCACGCAGACAGACACCAAAAGTTGCACTTAATGACTCAAGTAATGAGATTAACTTTTAACTAGATTTGCACGTACACAGGAACACCTGCACGTGGACCAATCTCTGAGCACAATGGTGCACTTCTATGAAATTGAGAGCAAACCTGTAAGCGCAGGAGGTCCAGGGGCACAGGGGGGGGCTTGCTGGGTCTGCCCCCTTTGGCCAGCTCCTGCTGGTATGCTTCTTCATGAGCCCTCTTCAAGTAATCCCACTCAGCGGCGATGGCCTCCTGCTTCTCTGCGTGCTCGATGTTTGACTTGAGGAGCTTCTGCACGCGCGGCCGCAGACTGGAGGTGCCAAGGAGAAGTGTCAAACAAAGGCCAGAGTTAAGGTCATCCATCAAAGAAGGCTGAGTATTGTTGTGCCTCTTTCTTCCAGGCTGACGGACAGTTGGGGCTGTCGTTATGAGTTGGCCTTTCACGGCAGCTCAAGCAGTAAGAGCATGACAGGGCAGGTGTTGACAGGAGGAAGGTAGAAGGCAAAAGCCCACAGGGGCAAGCAACCCTCAATGGCCCACTGCCGTTCTGCTGCAGAAATATCTTTAGACTTACAACCAGCTTTTGGTGCAAGCTAGGCAGTCGCATTGTTCGCCTTGTGCTGGCAAATCTTCACCAAAAAATGATGCATTGCATGGTGGAAAGCAGCTGCAGCAAAGAGAAAAGACCGTCAAGGGGGCTTGG
Source organism: Dunaliella primolecta (assembly GCA_914767535.2). Classification (NCBI taxonomy): domain Eukaryota; kingdom Viridiplantae; phylum Chlorophyta; class Chlorophyceae; order Chlamydomonadales; family Dunaliellaceae; genus Dunaliella; species Dunaliella primolecta. The sequence continues at coordinate 3,756,424 of OU611763.1, read as the reverse complement.
CAAGCATGCTTAGAGGAGCCAACGCCCTGTTCCTGACTTGCACGCCAGCTTTGAAACACTGCTGCTCATTCGTTGATTGCAGAAGAAGTATGGATAGTTTACAGGGTCATGTCTGGGCAGGGAACAAGTTATGTTGGGGATGCCTACCTATTGGGTAGTGGCGCCATGTCTGGGCGTGCATAAGGCAGTTTGTTGTAGATGCTGCTCTCTGGGATGCCTAGCCGCGTAAGTGGCCGCAGCATCTCCCCAGTTTCATGCAGCATCTGCATATTCAACGATGCCGTGATTTCACAAGTGAGCAAGCTCGCACACAGGTTTTATAGTCAATTATGTGCCATCGTGTGAAAATGCAATTGTTGACAGGAATGGTTTGTGTTAGTGAGCTCTGTATGTGTGTGTATGTGATAGTTTGTGTGTTAGTGTGTGTGTGTTTGTGCTCCTGTGTAAGTCTGCACTGAATAAAATGCATTTGAATCACAAAAGGGAGAAGAAAACAAATTTTCTTTGCACAGTTTAGAATAGGTCTTATTCTTGCAACGCCTGGAGTTTTGTACAAATGAGCACTGTGACACTCAACACAACTGTCCACAAGCCTGTTTGGTTCGGCAGGGCCTACAAGGCCAAGTAGGAGAAGAACTTTACCTGGGAGAGGGCCTGCAAGGGCTGAGTTATTGGGGCAGGCCGGGGCGTCTGTACGAAGAGCACACTGTGTAACAGAAATGTAAGAGTTGCAGTCAAGGCAAGCATTGGCATCGCAGCCATGGCATTGGCCTTGGCATTGGCGCAGCCTTGATTAAAATCATGCCTGCGCAAGACACATACCAAACTTACTTGAAGGAGGGGTTCCTGAACTCCTCAAACTCTCGCAGCTGGAAGTACAAGGTGTCTTGCGCACTGCTTGCTCCACCCGAAGGCTTTAGGCTGTGTCTGGACTTGCCAGGGATGGCATTGTGGGGAAGAGGGAGGCTTCCACCGCTCCAGGAATAGTTGTCCCTATTCCCTCCTCCCTTTTTCTGCTTGCTTCTGCCCACGTAGCCAACCTAGGCCAATGTTCGAATGCAGGTACTTTGAGGTCTCCGGGCATGCATGTCAGTCGTTGCATCATGAGAGAGCGCATCCATCTGCATTACAATTGGCGACAGGCAATTGCCATCCAACGTACCTCCATGCTGCTAACTTCCTACTTCAGCATGGATATAACCAAGGTGACATCTCAGCTCAGCAGGTCAGCAGGGGAGCCTGCTCGTCCAGGATAGTATTCATGCCTGTTTTCCTTCAGAAAGCTGCTTGACAGTGGAAATCGGAAACCTGTCCAAATTAAATTTTTTTGCTTCGATTGAGTGGAGTGGAGTGGTGGATGAAAGGAGAGTGAGTGAAAAATTTGAGTGAGCCATGCTGCCAGGGGAGCACCATCTTCAGCTATAGGCTTCTAGCCCCATGCGTCCTCCAAAAGGCATGCTGCTTCAGACATGCAGCATCATTGCCAATTACAGCAGGCTCAAATTGGCTGCAGCCTACTTGTTGGCCACCAGCACAAGTCTCAGGGCCCTGGGAGCGCTGACTACTGGCAGCCATTCAAGCAGGCATGTCCACAGTGTACCCAAGCGGGCAGGCTATCAGGAGGAAGATGAGGCGCAGCAGGAGGCAGGAGTCTCTCCAGGGGTTGTCCATCGCAAGCCCCTCCGTTCACGCACACCTTCGTGGGCTGCAGACACTGCCAGCCCCTCCCCTCTCCCTTTGCCTCCTCAGCAGCAGGAGCTACATCCGTCGCGACACCATGAGCCCAATAAAAATCTTCAATCCCTGGCCAAAGGCATTTCCCATGCAAAGCCACGCGCCCGCTCCGGCAACCATGCCACACAGCAGCTTGAGCTGGTGTCCAAGACATCCCGCCTTTCTGGGGGACATGGGTATCAGCAAAGAGGGCCTGTTCAGGATGTGCGCATGGAATTGAAGCCTTCTGCCCCTCACAAGTTTTGTTTTGTGGAGCTGGATGAGCTGAAAATGATGGCTCAGAGTAGAGGCCAGCAGCATGTTTCAGCTGCCGCTTCCCTGCAGCATGCATCCCCAGGCTTAAACACCTACCAACAACCCTCTAGTGCTACCGACAAGATCAGCAGCAGTACCAGCTCAGGCCATAGTAGTTCCAGGCATGTGAATAATGTGCAGTTTGGCTGGAAGGGGCACCAGTCTTCCCCAATGCTCCATCACCATCATCATCAGCAGCAGCAGCAGGAGCCAATCCCACCAGCAAAACTACCACCACCACCAGCACCACCACCACTAAAGCAGCAGCAACAGCAGCAGCTGACGCTGGAGCACCAGTCTGTGCAGCAATCATCCCCACAATCTCCCCCTGAGTCCCACCCAGAAGCCCAGCACTCCCATGCAGCAGCACCTAATGCGCCTCAGAGCACCCTATCCAGCTCTCTGCTTGCCTGGGTGCCTCGAAAGCTTCGGGAGTGGTTTGGCCAAGCTCCACCACAAGCACAGGGGTCGTCCCCTACTGTCACTCCAGCTTCTCAGCATAGCAGCAGTGGCGTTGCCAACGTAGCAGCGCCATCAGGCTTGCAGCCACAGCAGCAGGCCCTTGAAAAGCAAGCGCTTGAGCAGCAGCAGCAGCAGCAGCAGCAGCAACAAGAAATGAAGGAGCAGGAAAGGCAGCAGCATTGGCAGCGACAGCTCCAGCAAATGCGACAGCAGCAACAGCAGCTGGAGGAGTCACAACATAAGCAGCAGCTGCTACTGCAGCAGCAGCAGATGCAGCAGCAGCAAGAAATTGCTTTATCACTGCTGGGCATCCGCGATTCCATCCATCCCCAGCTTCCTTACTATCCCCCACTCTTTGGGATGGCAGCACCAAGCAAGCCAGCACACAGGTAAGGTGTGAGAAAGGAGGTTTGTTAGCCTGGCCATGCTGAGGCCAGAAACCTTGGAAGCACAGTTAGCTCGTTGTCAGTGGCGACTTGTTGACTTGCTGTGAAGTGAAGTCATTGTTGACAGTTTCTGAAGCTTGTGCCTGCCTCCCCACCTGCTATACCTGTGCTGCTTGTGTCGTGCAGCTCTGCCGCTGCGCCCTCCGCCCAACACCAGCTGGGCACCATTGAGGTCAAGAGCCCCAGTTTTGAGCAGTTGCAGCAAGCAAAAGAGGAGGTAAGACGTACCTGAGGAAAGAATGCAGAAGCTGATTGGCTGCTTCACTACTCATGCTCTCATGTACGGACTGCATTGCTTTTTTGACAACTTGGCCATGAGGGCATGGTTCATCATCATCATATAATGATCATCAAATAATGATGATGATGATGATGATGATGATGATGATGATGATGATGATGATGATGATGATGATGATGATGATGATGATGATGATGAACCTAGCAGCAGCAGCAGCAGCAGCAGCAGCAGCGCAAGTTGGTCATCCCCAATCATTGTCATCAGTTGGGTCCTGGCCCCATTTGCGAGGCATCTGCAGGGCCAGGTTGACAGAAAGTGGAAACAACGATGCCTCACCTGCCTGCCCCTGCCTTTCCTACAGGAGGAACAAAAAGGCGTGCTTGAGAGCAGGAAGCTGTGGCAGCGACACATGCCCAAAAACATGAAAGCTCCATCAAGAGGAAAGAAACTTCCTCAACCTCTTGGGGACAGCTCTGAGCATCCCTTTTACTTAGAGTCTAAGTAAGTCCATTCTGGCGGTGCAAATGGCCTGTTTGTAGGACGTTCCAAGTTCCATTTTCCCCTTCATGTCTGCTTTGAATGGTGAGCATGTTTGCTCCGTGGTTGCTCTCCTCAGGTACCGCAGTGGTTTGCCGACAAGTGCATGGAACACCCTCCGAATTGTGCCAGAGCAGCAAGAGCAGCTCCAGCAGATGCCTTTAGGGAAGCAGCAGCAACAACAAAAGGAACAAGACAGCTTGCATACAGGGTCACAGCAGCAGCAGCAGCAGCAACAGCAGCAGCATGCAGGAGCAGAGGCACAGCCACAGCCCACTTTGGATGAAACTCCTGACAACCCCTACGACAACATGATCCGGGTCCTGACAAATGAGCTGGCACAGGTCAAGGTACGTATGTTTCCGGACAGTCAAGTAATATTAATTAGAGCCGGCCTATTGCAGCAACTGTTGCAGGGAGCGAACAGGATGCAAGGACAATCACTTGCCTGTGCTTTAGAGTTCTGCTGATTGCTGGAGGTGGCGGCCATGAGCATGCTCCAGCATTTGTGTCTCAGGGGCGCCTATACCGAAGTATTGCTCTACCTGCATAAAGTGCATGCTTGGTCCCCTTACCACCGGGTGGTGCAACATGGGATGCTTGTGATTAGCAAGGTCGCTGGTCAATATAATTTTCCACAGATTTCATTTTCCTGTAGTTCACTGGGTCATTTGTGTTTCTTCAGAGGTGGACAACTGGATACACCCTTTAATTTTCATTCTCGAATTTAACCATGCCAACTATTATGGCCGTGGGGGGAGCCAATGTCCTTTTCGCGATGAAAGTGCAGATGCAACATTTCCACTTTCAATTTCCATTTTCCATTTGGAGTTGCTCGGAGCTGGATTTGGAGTTGCCGGAAGTTGCCTATTGTTCAGGTCCGCGCAACTCCAAAATGGAAAATGGAAATTGAAAGTGGAAATTTTGCATCCTCACTTTTGCACGAAAAGGACATTGGCTCCCCGCCTTGCCATATTTCATTGAATATCATGTTTACTGAAAATGATGTAAGTTGAAGGGCACCAAATCACTCTCCTGGCCCAAAGACATAAGAATGGCCCACTTCTTCACCCTGGGATCATTTCTTGTTTCTAGGCATAACCTGCCTCCATGAACCTTGAGTACGCCAATATCTTGCACACTCCTGCACAAAGAGGGAAAGAGGAGGTCAAATTTTTACCTTTGGGCATCCCTTAATGAGGCTGAAGTGTCTCAAGGGAAAATGGCTGAAATTCTGCAACTAACCAACTGTGGTTGGTACCACAGGGTCTCTTCACTCCATTTCTCTTGCGATATTCTTATTTTGCTAGATCTCCAAATCACTTGAAACCACCCAATCTGGTGCAGTGGGTGGTCTTGAATGGAGGTTTAGTGGTCAAAGAGTAGGGTTTTTGCCGCTGCTTATGAGGAGTACGGGCCGGAGACTGGAACAAATTTACAATCAAGCTTCAGTGTTCCAGGTTATGGCCCACCTATGCTGGGAGCATGTTAAGGACATGCCTATTTGGGGGGGGGGGTATCCACCTCTGGTATTTTTCCCTTCTTTCACCCTCTTGCTTCCTCTGTAGGCCAGCCTGCTGGAGAAGGCGCACTTGGCCCAGGCAGCAACAGAAGACATCTCCAGCTCCATCGACATCAAGCGTCCCATCATGGCACTGGCGGGCCTAAAAAGCACCCTGCAGCGTGACATCAACTTACTGCTCAAGCAAAAGGTGAGAGGCAGAGGGGGGGCATGTGTTTTGCGTTGGTTCAGAAGCACTGGATGGGTGTGACAAGATGAAACAGAGGCATGCAAGTGAGCTCCAATGCACTGCTCATTTCTGGACGGTTCATTTATTTCCTGGACAACCCTAGATTCACTCAAGGTGTAAATTTTGCCCTCTTTGAAGATTCGCGAGTGCATACTGTTTTGCATGCGCTCATGTCGATCAGGCATACCGGCATGTGATAGAGAGTCCGTTTCACCTTCCTGGCAACACGCAGAGAGGGGGGGAGGCCTTAGGTGTGTTCAGGGCTGTTCCACGTTCTCTGTTTTTTAATCACTGCTGTGCATTTGTGTGTGTGTCTTACAGCACATGCATAAGTTTGCAGACCATGGACCCGCGATGTTCATTTGGGGACTCCACCTCATAAGATGAGGGAAGCTTGCTCCCCTGCCCTCCACATTGACATGTTTAGCCACCTGGAAGCAAGCACGCTCTTCCAATTGAATATACTCTGCTGTGTGCTCCTTGCCTGCTACCTGTGCTGCAGGAGCAGGCAAGCATGCCTGAGATCCCCAGCCCTGCCACTGCTTTCCCACGTCCCTTTCCATCTAAGCGCCCATCTGCCAGCGTCATGCCCACTGGGCGCTCTGCTGCCCCTCACCTACATCCAAGCGCGGATCAAGATGGACAGCCCGAGCAGCAGCAGCAGCAGCAACCGCACGTGCCAGACCTCATGGACATGCTGGCAGGCCCCGCTGACACTCCTACTCCCTTTACCTCACAGCCATGGGGCAGCAGCAGCAGCAGCAGCAGCGTGTTCTGGCCGCAGAGCCCTGCAGCGCACAGCCAAAGCCTTTGGCAAAGGCCCGCAAGGGATGCTGCTGCGCGGCTGCAGCAGACGGGCTTGAAGGGAAAGCAGCAGCGGCAGCTGCCGGAAAATGAGCGGGCCAGGAGGCGACGGGAGGAAGAGATGTTGGTGCGTGTTGCCAGTCTCAATGTGTGTGTTTGCCATGGCAGACAGAATGCGCTTGCGCCCTAGTCTTGGAGCCTTTTGCATGTTGGATGGAATGGCAGATTTTACACTGTCTTTCATTCAGGGCCCGTACTCAGTTCATTCAGGGCCCGTACTCATGATCCAGACATTCCTGTCTGCAAGCCACTTCCTGTTTGCTCGGCTGCTCCTTGATACCACGGGAGGAGAGATGTCGTTCAGGACATGCCTCTCCTAGACATGCCCTGCAAGCTCACATGCTTCAAATCCTGGTGTGGACTCTGCTGCCTGCCCATCCAGCAGGCCATCCTCACCTAAGCCCTGAGCTCCGCCGCATCCTCCATCACTGCATGCTCCCTTTTCCTGTGTGCAGGTGAACATATACGGCAGGGAGCTCGAGGTTGAGGACAGCAAGCTTCAGGAGGTCCAGCGCCAGAGGGCTGCCAAGCAAGCAGCCAAGGACTTAGCAGCTAGGACACATGAGGATGAGCTTGAGGAAGATGGGGCAGCAAGGCCTCCCTCCTCACAGCGCCAGGGTGGTCTGTTCCCACAGCATGTGCCCCGGACGGTGAGTGAAGGGAATATGTGTTAATTGGGCTGGCTGCTCCTCCCTGTTGGTGAAAGTGGTGAAGGCAGGGTTGTAAAGGCGCACTGTAACTAGGACATGCTTGATTGAAGACAGGCCGCTCCTGGTTGCGTGTTGCTACAAGAGAAGCCTTGTTTGCCGTGGATTTTGTGTCCCCATGTGTCAGACTGCTGCAACGGGTGCTCCTCAGCAGGGCTCAGAAAGTCTTATGCACCAGTCTGCTTGCAGTGCTTCAGACTTCGTATGCCACGCTACTGACGCAACCTGAATGCACATTTGAGGACAAGGTTTTCTTCAGGACAGACAGAACTATCTCCTGCTGCCTGCTGCTGCACTTTGTCCCCGTGCTCATTGTCTTGTGGTCTGGCTTGTCCTTGCCTGCTGCTCTCCACGAGTGTTTCTCACTTGACCCCTCCCCTATACGCCGCTGCTGCCTCACTCCTGTGCCCTCCTTTCCTGCTGCTTTCAGATCGAGATCCCGGCGGTTGTGAGTGTGCGCCAACTGGCAGAGCTACTGGACTGCCGGCCTGCTGCGTTGGAGGCCTTCCTAGCGGAGCAGCTGGGGGAGCCCCCTGGCTCTCTGGAGGACTTGGTGGCCCCAGAAGCCGCAGAGCTGGCAGCCCTGGAGTGGGGCCACGTGGCTATCCTGCAGCAGGGCACAGGTGAGCGTGTGTGGGAGCAGGTGGATGCATGGCGTGTGTTAGGGTGTGTCCATCACAGGGATCGAGGGTTGGGGTCATGTGGAGGGTGGTGTTGAGGTTGACCTGTGGCCTCTTAGGCCTTTTTCAAGGTAAAAAGCAAGTTGTCTTCCCTCTTTAGACAAGCACAGTTCATGCAGGGGAAAAAACACGCTGAGACTATCTGAGCACAGGGTGAGTGCACTGCGCTGCATGCAGTGCCTTAATTTCACTGGTTTTTAAAGTGCGACAGCGCTGCAACATTCCAGCATCTTAAAATACTGCTGCAGGCAAAGTGCTCAGCTGCGAGTGTACGCCTACTCACGCTTGCATGTGCGCTGGTGCTGCATTCCATGCTACTTGAATCATTGCAATGCTTCATCATGGTATCTGTGTACCACCTCGGATACGTGTCTTACACATGTGAGATGTGTGCTTGCATCTGCCTGGACAGAGCGCCCCCTGTCCCCTCGCCCACCCGTCATCACCATCATGGGGCATGTGGATCACGGCAAGACCAGCTTGCTGGATGCGTTGCGCAACACCAGCGTTGCCGCATCAGAAGCAGGAGGCATCACGCAGGTGGGGGAGCGAGGCATCGTAGTAGTCAGGGGCAACTGCGTCTTGGCTTGCTTCCAGTGGGTCTGTTCACGAGAGTTGAAGTGCAGGATTTCTGTTGGCGCCAGGGCTCGAGATTGCCATTTTTCTTGAGAGGCCCAGTTAAAGCAAAAGTCCGCAAGCATAATGTGTCTGACTCCTTGTGGGGAGGCCTGGTAGGCTGTTTGCTCCCTTGAGGATTAGCAAGGTTGGCTGCATTGTGACAGCAAATGGCTACATCTGCATCACTGGCTTCTGTGCCTTCTATGACAATCACACTCTTGTATCTGAAAGGCCAAACCCCACCCTTGACCCTCTGAGATGAATGAATGCCTAAAGTGAGATCCTCGCCCCTCTGCAAGCGCGCGTGCCCAGTCCCTGTCGTAGCTCCATCTGCATGCACTTGCACGCACTTGCAGCACATTGGCGCATTTGAAGTTGTGCTGCCAGAGCTGGGCAACGCTCCGCTGACCTTCCTGGATACGCCAGGCCACAGCGCCTTCTCTGCCATGCGTGCAAGGGGGGCGGCAGTGACGGACATTGTGGTGCTGGTGGTGGCTGCAGATGATGGCATCATGCCACAGGTGTGTGTGTGTGTGTCTGTGGGGGGGAGGGTCGTTTGTGAATCAGATGTGCCTTCAGACTTTGGGTTATATTCATTCTTGTCTGTCACTGATCACCACACTTTACGCATTTGTGTCATTGGTCACACATATGCTGAGCAAGTCCCTTACTTAATAAGCACGTAGAATGCTGTCGTTACTGCTGCTGGTGCTGCTGATGCTCCTGCTGCTTCTGCTTCTGAAGTTGACAATGGCAAATCGCTCTGTTGCCACCGGCTGTTGCAGACACGAGAAGCACTCGCCCACGCCTCTGCAGCGGGATGTCCCATTGTCGTGGCCCTCACCAAGTGTGACCTACAGCAGGTAGGGGGCAAGGGCAGGTCGGAGTTGGTGCTTAGGATGATCTGTAAGCCACTGCTTGTCCAGGGCGTGTGCGTACACACCCCTGTTGCCTTTGCATGCACCGAGCTCTGACACCTGTTGGATTTCTTTGTTGACGTGCTGTGCTTGGCCTGGCCTCAACTTGGTTCTCAAGGTCTCCGTCCACGCCTCAGCATGTCATAGAGGATGTGCCTGTATGTGTCTGTCACAGTCATGCCGTGTGTCTGTCATCACAGTCATGTCGTATGCGTCTGTCACAGTCATGTCGTGTCATAGGGGATGTGCCTGTGTGTGCCTATCCTTTCTGCAGGCCAAGCCCAATGCTGTGAAGCAGGCACTCATGGTGGAGGGACTGGAGATTGAAGACTTTGGGGGCAGTGTTCAGGTATGCATGTGCAGTATTCAACACCATGCTATGCATCTATGGCACCTGAAAATCTAGCTGCAGCGTCGTGGTGCAAGTATCCTAGGCTGTTTAATGATAGAACGACATGGTGTTGCAGCTGGCTAGAGCCTCAATGAGCATGTAGCACACAGAACCTCACGCTTGGTCGTTTTTCCTTGTGACGCATGGTTGCTGCAGCATGTGGCACTTTCAGCCTCTCACACATTCTATGCTCAAACGAGGCGACTGCCTGTTTCATTTACGTTTACAGACAAAGCCAGCATGTTTGCTTGCGTGTATCTGATCAATGTGTATTCAAGCGTGGGCACACACCTTACATGTGAAATGCAGGTGGTGCACACCAGTGCGCGCACAGGAGCAGGCTTGAACGACCTTGCAGAGGCGCTACAGTTGCAGGCAGAGATGGCAGAGCTGCAGGTTTGTTGCTGACAACACTGAGCACAGACTGGTTTGCAGTAATGTGTGTGGTAACACCACCTACATTCTCAACAAAGCCTGGCAGAGGCACTTCAGTGCAGGCAGAGATGGCAGGGCTTGTTTTATCTACGCTGTTGCTATGTCTTGGCATATGCATGACGTCCGTTGCCCTAGGGGCTAACACAGACTGGGAGCTTGTGAATCCAACAATCTTATTTTGCTTCCTGTCAGTCAGATACTGTGTACAAATTGCATCGTCAGCCACTGTCGCTCTTCAACGCTTTTGGCTATTGACGTGCTCCGCCCTTCGTCACACCTGCTGTGTTCCTTGAGCAGGCAGATGCAGAGGGGCCTGCGCAGGGCGTGGTGGTGGAGGCCAGCAACAGCAAGGCAGGCCCACAGGTGGCGCTGATCGTGCGCAGCGGACGCCTCAGAGTGGGAGACACCATTGTAGTGGGCACGGAGTATGGCAAGGTGGGGAGATGGTATGAGGTTAGGGGTGGGTTGGGGGGGGGGGGGGTGTACAGCTGTACTTCCATTGCAGTGCAATAGCTTCTTGGCACACACTTATCGCAGGGGGTCGAAGTATGAGCTTGGGCGGAGTCTTGAGGTCAAATGTAGGGTACACTAGGAACACGTAATTTTATTTGTGTATGTAGAGCATGTATACAGCCTTTTCAGCAATCTCTGCAACTCAAATACAGAGAAGATGTAAGGAATTTACAGGCCAGCCCTGCAAATGTGAGGGTGGTCCTAAGGCGGATAACATTGTTTGAGGTTTTTGAGACATTCTGGTAGAACTTCAGCTGCATCCTGTGTGCTGCTCAGTGAGACTCTGTCAGATCTCAATTTGCAGTCTCAGACTGCCATTTGCCTCAAAACGCTGTGTTGATGTTGGCAACAGTGAGGTTGGTTAGCCAACCACCTTGTTTCTAGGGTTGTTCAGGCGGTCTGGCTTGGTCTTTTGTTGCTCGAGCAAGGTTGGAATTGCGCTGGACTTGTTAGCGCACACAGGGTGTGCGCATGTGTTGCACACATGAATGAGTTCTGTCGGCGTGTTTGTGTGTATCATACAGGTGATTGCATTCCGCCTGTGCTGTTTTGTACACCACAGGTGAGGGCGCTACGTGGCACCTCCCGTAAGGCGACAGCTGAAGGCGTGGGTCCCGGGCAGCATGCCCTAGTGACGGGGCTGAAGGGCTTGCCCCAAGCTGGTGATAGCATGACGGTGAGTGTGCGCAAGGGAAGGGGAGGATGAGGGAAAGGGCCAGCGAGGGACCCGTGTTTTGAGCAATGGGGCTTATCACTTTGCCACCCTCGTTTTTCAGGACTGGGAAGCGCATTAAGAAATTTTCCTAATCGTTGCTGTCTATCTTGCATTGCAGAGCGTTGGCATGATCTCAGGGGTTGCTTTTAAAAGCTGCTATATGCGCACGCATCAGATAGAAGGTGTCAGGTAGCCAGAGGGGCCCTTGGCTTTTCTGACAACTAGGGTGTATGTGCACTTAAAAAAGCTGTGTCTCCACCCTGTTTGCACGCATGTGTTCATCAGGTGGTAGCTGATGAGGACCGTGCCCGGCGCATCAGCTATGCCCGCTCCCAGCGCGCTGAGGAGTACCGCCACCTGCAGTCCATGGCAGCCTTGCATGCCCAGCGTGCCAAGGAGAGCGATCACGTGAGTGTGGTACACTTGCTCCCATGCAAGCATGTCAATCAGGCAATCAGCGCTCAAGCTTCAAACCCAAGAAGAGTTGAATAATATGAGGTTGATTTTGGTGATTTGCTCCATGAGGGCCATGCGCTAGGCAACTAGTTGGTGCTTGATTTGCACAGGGCATGCGTGCTGCCTTGGCGTTCTGGTGTGCACCTGGGCAACAGACCAGAGCTGGTGCACCTGTCCTCCTGTGATGATAGTTCATCACTGCCGTGTTTGAGTGTTGCGGAGCTGGGAATGAGCACGGAGTCCCTTCACTGATCACCACTGAGCGCATCAGGCACTTGCGTCAGGTTTGGCCATCGATACTGCTTCACATGCAGATGGCCAAGCTGCAAGGCATGAAGCGCGAGCTTCGCGTGCAGCGCATGGCTCTCCTGGCCCAGCGCAAACAGAAGACAGCACAGCAGCTGGCTGAGGTGGGTGGGTGGGTGGGTGCAGAGGGGCATGCTCGCAGTTGACCTCCTGTTTGTTTATTCTTTGTTGAAAGGCGTTAACTGATTTGTGCATTAAGTAACCATGCATTTCATTACCAGCAAACCTGGCGCATTTGGGGTCCCATTTCTGGCTAATCTATGCCCTCCTTGTCTTTTCTGCGAATCATGTGCTACTGTACCGCTGCATAGCATGCAGCCAGCAGCCCCATCCTGCAAGCTATCCTCCCACTTAGTATGATGGACCCAATCTTACTCACTCCAGTGCTCGATGATGTCTGTCTTGACAGCTGTCGGCCAAGCATAAGCAGGCCCAGCAGGAGGCACAGGCCGCTTCCTCTGCACCTTCACCCACTACGGCTGGCAAGCTCATCCCTCGGGGCCTCACCACCCCCACCCCAGCGACAGAGGACAGCGACAGCGAGCAGGGTACAGAGGGGAAGGAGCATGCCCAGCAGCAGCCAGCACAGCAGCAGCAGCAACAGCAGCAGCAGCAGCCTAAGAGGCCACTGCGGCTGGTTGTGAAGGCTGATGTGCAAGGCAGCATGGAGGCAGTGCTGGCTATGGTGCGGGAGCTTGCAGCTGACAGGGTGGACCTCAAGGTATGTGTCACAGGGAGTCTGTAGTGGATGCAACAGCGCGGCTAGAAGGCACCTCTGACCCAGGTCCACCTATTATGAACAAGTCCATGCCCTGCCTAGGATTCATAAATTAAAATCCATATAGTGATATGGACTGCGTGTAAGGCACTCACTCATATATTGCTGTCTCAGGGCAGTGCTTTGCTTGCTGGCGTTTGGTACTGTTGTCCTGTCTGTCCAGAGAGTGCAGGTAGCAGCCTTGGGCTGGCTTGCTCACGCCAGGCTTCTTAGGATTGTCTGACTTGACCTGCTGCGCATGCAACTTTGCCCATCTTGAAAGCATGGCATGGCATGTGTCTGACGGGCACAACGCCTCTGGTGCTCCTGCTTGAATTATCGTCTGCACTCGTGCCGCCCCCTCAGGTCCTACATTCAGGTGTGGGGCAGCTGACGCCCAACGATGTCAACCTGGCTCTGGCATCTGGCGCACATGTGGTGTCCTTCAACCTCGGACCCACCAATGCTGCCCTAGAGAAGGTGAGTGAGTGGGATGGAGGGATGCACACATGATGGACTACCACTAGCCTGCTACCCACCTGTATCCAAGGTCTGCCCAAGCAGACCTCAGCTCCTCCATGTTGGCAGCTGCAAGAGCTGCCACTGTGGGCCAGCGAGTTGGTCATACTGTCTGCAGCGTCCAAAGCCAGCACCCAAAATTCTCTCCGGGTGATTGCATGCATGGACCGCTTACCTAATTGTATTTGTCTGTTCCCTTTTTCCACCACAGGCAATGTCGCAAGCCGGAGCTGCAGGGGTCAAATTCATCTCCCACAATATAGTGTACCACTTGATGACCCAGATAGAAAGCCTGATCGAAGGTGAGACTGTTGCCAATGGAGCCTGTTGGGCGGCACTGGATTGTGTCGATCAGCCAGTGTTTTATACACGGAACTTGCTGCCCCTGGACTTCAGAGTCCTTGTTTTCTCCACGAATACTCTGCAGTCCTACCTCAAACTACTTCCAATTGCCCAGAATGTATCTGCCTAGGTTCTGAGTCTGAAAACCTTATTTGCCTTTCTTTGCTGTGCAGGAACCAAGATGCATGAGATTGTGGAGCAAGTCATTGGCGAGGCGTCCGTTCAATCCACCTTTGCTATGTCAACATCTGGGCGCAAAAAGGTGTGATTCCTCAACACAAGGTTAAATTTTTGAGCTTAATTGAATGTGAAATGAGAGTGCATGCTTATTACGGTAGGAATGTTGTAATTGAGCAGAGGGGGTCAACTGGCCTGTTTGCCAGACATGCCCTTTCCAGTCTTTCTTTCTCAATTTTGGCCATGCCAACAAATATTTTCCATAGAAATATTACATCTCCAAAAAATGACAAAATTTGCAGAAATTGGAGGACCCCAGATCACTCTCCTGGCCTCAGATCACCCCAAAATGGCCTACAATTCCACCCCAAGGTGGCGGTCACACATTTTTTGGCTTTTTTCCCTTCAATGCAGGAGGGCAAAAAAAAGTAATGAACGTCATGCTAAATTTTTGGTTGGGACCCCCCTGATCCACCCACAACCCATACCCCCCCCTACAGTGCCCCAATCCAGACAATAAGGTACCATAATGATCCTCTTGAGATTCCTCATCCATCTGCTTATCAAGATTTAAAAGAGGTCAAGCTCTTGTAAAGTTATGAGCCAAAAAATCAAATTTAATTGTCCGCGCAGGCTGTTTTCACTCGGGCTAAAGCAAGTTAGTACTAGCTAAGGATGCACATTCTTGGCCACTCTCTCCGTGTACTTTTGCTCCTTGGGGCCAACTACAAAGGGTTGCTGCTCCGGCAGGTGCTGTAGTGGGTGCTAGACTGCAAAGTGTTTCCAGGCCATACTTCTACACTACTGCCTTGCACCCATCTGGGCACACTGTGGCAGTGGCTGCACGCCAGTGTGCAAAGGAAAGGGGTAGTGCCCTGGGGAGGGCTGCTTCCACTCGGGCTTGAAGCCCATCCGGCGAACTGGAGGTGGTAATGCTGCTGCATGCACGGTATCCTCATGCGCATCCTCTGCATCCATGGGCTCCGCTGCTGCTTCTGCTGTTGCTGTTGCTCCGCCTTACACTGCTGCTGCTGCTGCTGCTGCTGCTGCTGCTGAACCCTCAACAAGTGTCCCCTCCCCGCCAGTTGTGGTCTGCACAGGTCCAGCAGGCTGCGTTTGCATGGGGGCTGCTTGCACAGGAACACAGTAGGGGTGTTCACCCCCCGAGGCGACTTTCACCAAATGAGTTCAAAATTTGACATTAGGTGTACATTTGGTAAATATGAAGGGCTGCATACTTGGAATTTCGAAAATTGGCCCAGGGGGTAAGCAGGAGCGCCCCCAACCTTGTATCAGGTCTGATCATGGACGCATCTCACACAATCCCTCATAACTGGCCAGCATACAGTTCAATTCTTGTCATTTTGAATTTGACAGGTGCCTGCTACTGAGACCTTTCTGTAGATATGCTGTTTGTGGAAGACAACGCCCAAATGGGCAAGCTGGCCTGGGAGATGTGCGTTTTTTGCCATTTTTGGCCACTTTGCTCACACAAAAAGTGGCATTAAAGATGTGGAGGGCTATTTCCCTCTTCCCAGTTAAGCACAGGTTTTTAGCATAGTATGATACAGCAGCACGAGCAATATGGGGCAGAAACAATGTTGCTCAAGGCTAATGCCTGCCAGAATTGTGGTTTTTAATTGCAAAAAATGCACGTTTGGACCCATCCCTGACCAACCATGCAACATTTTTTGGTACTTTTTGTTGCAAACCTATTCTTATATCACAAGGTATCCAACGGTGTGCTGCTTGACCAAACCGGATGACTTTCAGAGTGACCCCCATTTTAGGGTGCTCATTTGCCTAAGTGCTTACACAGAAAATGGGTTTTTGGTGCATAAGGTGCCTCCAGGATGGTTGTTCTGGCATGAAACTCGGCATGGGGGTCCAGCATGGTGTTTTGAAGGGGCTGTGTGTGGGAATTTGGGAACGCGCAGGTGTGTGGGTGCCTGCTGTTGGACACGTGCTCATTTTTCAGGGGTAAAATGTATGCTGGGCCTGGTAGCATGCTGAAGGTGTGTTGATGGTCCTATCAGAGCAAAAACTTGCCCATGCCTTTATATCATAGAGGACCACAGCTGGGAGGAGTGCCGGCTATCGTGGCCTGTCGTGGCAATTCAAAAACGTGGAAGCTGTCCACATGCCCTTGTTTGAGCACACCACCAAGCGCAGCTCCCTTGCCCTTGCATGCAACCCCCTGAAACCCTTTCCAGACCTCACAGGTTCCTAGAGCTACCCTACAACACAGGGCCTGCAAGGTTTGGAGCAGCGAATGGTCAGCTGTCCAGTGTTTTGCGTTTTGGTGACGTGCATGCAGGGGGTGTGTCAGGTGTGCTGCACCGGTGCTCCCAAGCTCCAAATGCATGCATTTTGACCTTATAGACCCTTTCTGATGCTTCTTGAGTGCTGGAGTGCACAGTGCAGGCCAGCTGGGGTGCGTGCGTGTGCGACAGACCCCTTGCCACCCACACAGCATGTCCACAGCACGCAGCTGCAGCAACCTGTGTGCAGGATGTCCTTCCTCACGTCTTAGTGCAGGTCTGGGACAGGTTGGGGCAGGCTGTGCGGGCTGCTGCTGGCTCCAGGGTGCTCCTTCCTGCTGGTTAAACCTCTGCAACAGCTGCTGTAGCTGCAGCTGTGTGGAGTTGCTGCCTCAAAATCAAGACAATGATTCATTTAATAACAAAGACCAAACATGCCCCAAAACTGGCGAGGTTGGTGGCCCGTCAGGAAGGCGATATCGTCAAACCTGTCAAATTTCCGAACATGACAGCTGGTGCACCGGGGCTCATAAAACAAAAGCAGACGGACTTTTTAATTTACATTGAATTAGTTCGACTCCTCAAATTAAGCTCCACGTGTTTTTTGGAGAGGGGGTCCAGTCTATGTCTGAGCACCCCCCTCTGTATCTACCCAGCCACTGCACCATCCCAGATTCTGAGACCAGTCTTGTCAACCAGTTTTGCACCATAAAACTGCTTGTGAAGTCAAAAATGAGATTGGAGCAACTTGGTCCGGGTGTGAACACCCCTACACAGGCTTGGAGGGACTTACTGATGCTGGGTTGCCCAATCCTGGCTCTCTTGCCTTTCTGATTCTCCTCATGGCACTTCTCAACACGTTTGTCCCTGTTATACTGAATGTGTGAAAGTCCTTATTCTTGCAATGTGGGCACTGTAAATTTTCCATTCCAGCACGTCTAAATACAGCACATTTCCTGAAACTTGAACTCGGCACGACTGACACCTCCTTTTACTTCAAACCCCAAAAAGGGTGCCAATCAACAGTTCTTAAGCTCAGGAAATCAATGATATTTCTGTAAAAATGACCCAGAAAAATTCTGGAGGGGGTCCCAAAAAGTCGAAACCCCCCCAAACCTCCCACCACCCACAGCCTCCTACGATTGGACCTATTGGACCCATAGGAACCATGATATATAATTATAAATATACCAATCCATAGCTCTCAATCTCAGGATAACGAATACATACACAAATTCAGTGTTGTTCCGTGCGACGAACCTCGCACTTTATCAAACTCAAACTTCACGCATTTATCGCATTTTAAATGTGCCGCTCTTCGAACTTTTAACCCCCTCTGCAAAATGCAGCCTGCAAATTCCACTGAAGGCCACTGGAAGGTCACCTGAAGGCCACTGTTCTGGCACATTAACTCATCGGGACTTCTTATATTTATTAACAACGCTTAAAATTGAAAGTCCAAGAGGATGGAAGGCTGGGGCAAGCCTGTACGGGCTTTGCTAACCCCTCTCCCGGCCACCCTCTCCTCGACCATACGTGCGATCGAATAGCTCAAAAAACTCGAACTTTACACGCATTTTATCGCATTTTCATCTCAGACTATCGCACGGAACAACACTGCACGAATCATAATACAAATATATTTAGTTTTGAACCTTTGATGCCCAAAAGTTATGCTCTGTGACGCCTCCCGTTCTATGGTGAAAATTGTTTACCTCATTCAAAATTCTTTTGCACAGGAACCAAATGTCACTAGTGACCGTTTTTGGTAATTTTCTTTTTCAATTGGGGTCACTATCTAAAACCTGTTCTGAAGTGTGATTTGGGAGTGTCCCTTGCAACCAAACCAACGTGCCCAAAGGTGGCAAGATGGGGGGCACAACGAAGAGATGGGGGCCAAGGCAGGCAGCCAAGTATGCAAAGCCCAGGTCTGGCAAGGTGGAGCCTGGCAAGGAGGCCAGTGGTAGAGGGGTGATGCTGGGCAGCAAGTCTGGCAGCTCCTTGCAAGCACTTGCAATACCTGTGCTGTAGCCGATCAGTTGCAGTGGATTAGTTGCAGCTGGAGCAGATCCAGGTGCAGCAGCAAGAAAGCCCAGGAAAGCTACCCATGCAACCAGGAGGCCATTGCTTGCAGCTGTACCCAAGCTAGGGGCGCACAAGGGGATGGATGGGGAGACAGACTATGATAGACAGCAGAGGGATGTGCCAAATCAGACGTTCCCGGGCCCTTGCTTCTCACATAATTGAAAAAGAGGTTTTTCTTAGAAGGCATGGCAGGAGAAGGGGGTGTAAAGGGAGGGCAGGCCATGTTGGCATGCAGGACTGTCGGTCCGGGATCTCAACTCTGTGGACTGAGCCTGATTACTCATACTGTCATACAGTTATGGTTAGTAATCATTATGCACATGGAAGTCATAGTTGGAAGAACTGCTTCTTGGGGAGTCCAGTTACCTGTAATTTTTGTCCATCAGGCAAAATGAAACCAAACTCTTTGCTTGCCCTTTCATGGCGTGCAGGTCAACTTGCCTCCTGGGGGAGGCCGCATTGCGGGTGTACGTGTCACTGAGGGTTCAGTGCAGCGCTCAGCTCCACTTGTGCGAGTTATTCGTGACGGCCAGCTTATTTATGAGGTAGGTTTTGGTGTGCTTGCAGCTTTGCCTTCAGGTATTGAATCCAATGTTTTGAGCGGCCAAGGGCATTACAATTTTGGGGGAGATGTTTCATGATGCAGTGGATATCCACTTCAATGTCTTTGTAAAGCGTGGGCGCACGGCATGGACACAATTTTGCTTCCCCGGATGCTGAAGACGGGCTTTGTTGCTCCTTCCCCTTGCAGGGTGCTTGCAGCAGTATGAAACGTCATAAGCAGGATGTGGACGCTGTGGGTGCTGGCACAGAATGCGGCATTGTTATCGATGACGGCCGATTTAGTGACTTCCAGCCAGGCGACACACTGCAATTTGTCACAAGTATCACCCAGAAAATTAATTGAGAGCTAATCAGGAACGCTTTTCAGCCAGGTGCTTGACTGCTATGATTTGTAAGTGGGAGCTCTCTGTGAGGTGTGTTTTTGCTCTGCAGATGTCATGAGAGTGTGCTGCCTTGTGCTCTAGTACTAAGGAACTCCAGATTGAGAGGATAAGATAGGTACTCCTACTAGGAGCGATATATGTACAGCCGTATATGCACAGGTTGGATAGCTCAAGATACTAGTCCTTGGGTTGGAAGGCCCTTGGGTTATGTTGGTAGGACAAAGAATGGCCAGTTTCTTCCATAAATGCCGATGGGTCTGCAGTGTAGAGAGGGTTGCAATCAAGATGCTCAGCTGTAGGGCTGCAATCAAGACGCTCAGCTGCAAGCCTGTCCACAAACAACCATTTATTGTAGCACATGCTAGGTTTTGGTGTTTTAAACTCGAAGCAAACATATACAAAGTAGTTTCAGTATTAACAGCAGGTTGGCTCAGTGTAAGGTTTAGGTTAGGTTACAATGGGGTTTGACCTTCAGCCAGGTAGTTTGGCTGCTTGGTCTGCTCAACTGTTCCAACTGCACAAAAAATATCCATGAGATCGGAAATAAAACGATAAGTCTCATTAATTTGCTTCTGCAAGAAATGAATAACATCCTCAGAGCTAGCTTGAGAATAGAAGAAAGCGCCTGATTCGTCCAGTAAAATTCTGTGAGAGGGGAAGTCAGAAAATAGCTGTGCATAAGTTCTTCAAACAGAACACAAAGAAGCACAAGAACAAGGAACACGGCATGCTTTTCATCTTGGAGTCCTCCTTGGTTACACCTATCACAAGCAGATGTGTGCTCCTGCCAAAGTGATGTCTCAAATCTTAAAGTGTGAGCATGTAAACAAAAGCGTGCTATATTTCTCAGCGTGCGCTTGCCCAAATCAAGATGCAAATACCTGGGGACAGAAAAGGGCGCACCATGAACAGACAAGGGTCTCAAAGGAAGCGCCATCCAGTGATGACATTTGGCTAATTTGTTCGTGTGGTCACCATGTTCTGCCAAGGCATCAGCATTCCACACACCTCGCAGCCTTTTTCTCAAATCAACAACAAACTCCCTCATGACTATAGGCTGCCCTGACCGAACACAATGAGTAAACACGTTGCACCTGTCCAAGCCTGTACATGCAGCCAGAAATTCTGAGGTCCAGCATTTACGGGAAAGACTGCTCATTTCAACATCTGCTTGCAGTACCTTACTGAGTGTAGTGCTGTTGCTGCGCAGTAAAGCATTGTAAAACCTAACTGCTGCACGAAACCAATAAAACTGTAAGGGTTCATGCCCACACTCGCGCAGCACAGACCAATTAGGAGTGGTGCACTTTACCCCAAGGATACGCTTCAATAAGCACAGGTGTACAGTTTGCAAAGGACAGTCCATTTCAGCTCCTTCTTTCATAAATCTAGTGCCCTAAATCTGGCATGCATACATGCTAGCAGGGAGAGCATATGCTTTAGTCAGCCAGAGCATGGTATGCGGCCTGTCTGTCAGGCGGTGCTCAGATGCACATTGCCTAATCCGTCTACAACCAGCTAGGAAAGGGGCAAGTAAATTTAAAAGCGCCAAAGCAATTGTGCAAAACTTGACCAATTTGCGCGTAGTGTAGAAATAACATGATAAAGCTGGATAAGTGAAAAAGCTTAGCCTGGCGGGGATCCCGGCAGTGAAGAGAGCGGGAAAGAGTCTGCAAGACTAGATGAGAGGCATTCATCATGAATATAGTCTAGTTTGGTTTGCACTGGATTTTAATATGAAGCCAGGTGTTTTAATTGCTCAGCTTGCTGGTCCCTGCCACACAAAAAAGTCCATGATCTCAGAAAGAAAGTGTAACATCTGAGTCAAGTCTTGCTCGATAAAATGACGGGCGTCCTCATTGCTAAGGAAAGGAAAGGAAAGGAAAGGGTTACATAACTGTACCTGCCTGCCGCAGGCTTGGGCAGCTTAGCTGAAGCAAAACGTGCCTGTAGCCAAACCAGTCTGATCTAAAAGCAATACTAGAAGCTCAGTCACAGCATTTCAGGCATGCAGATATGTACTCGGCTAATGCTAGGACGACAGCCTGGTTCATTAAGTCTCTAAGGCGTGGTGCACTGCTTGAGGGTGCAGAGCTAAATAGGTGCTGGAACTGAGTGCGCAAGTCTGTTATATCCTGAGATGGGTAATCCAGGATAACATGCTCTCTGTCTTGTAAGAGTGCCTATCGCATTTGTTGCAAGTTCTAAGCTCGCACCTATTTCCTTGATGCCGTTGGGTTTCCACGCAAAGGTTGTCATAGATAGATAGGTAACAAAGGCTTTTTGTTTCTCTTCGCTTCATTCCACCAGACCGGCATAGAGCCCAATGGAACGCCAAAGTATGTGGTACGTCCTCATGATTCTACTGGAAGCATGAACTCCTTGTGGGGTCAGATTGTCCAGACTTCTCCAATCATGGATAATTTGCTCACGAAGAACACCCTAAAAGTCATTCATGTTAAGTTTGGCTCTGGTGCGTACAGCAGCAAACTGTTGAGCATGAGGTACTTCATTCAAGGCTGTCAGAACCTGGCAAGCCAAACTGCCAGGGCCAAACTGCCAGGGCAGTGCCCTTCTTATCAGCAAGATGCAGGTCTGCTTGCACTATTCGGCTCAGGAGGGCATTGTTTGTACTGGGTAGCTCTCTTTTCAGAGTTCCAGGATCTCATGATACACCTGAACCAGTAGAAGTAGAACGGCATCTGCCCCGTCTCCCTTAGGTTGCAGTGTGTCTCTGTTGCTCTCTTAACACCCAAAAGAGACTTTAGAAAACCCATATAATGAATATGCACTTTAGTTTTCTCTAATAATTGTAGGAGAGTTTGTCCGTAGCCCATATTTGGCATCTGTATAAACCAGCTGTGAGCAAAGACTAAAAAAATCCAAAGCACGGCACGTTTCCTGTTCTATATACCAAGCTCAGCAGCTTTGTGTACTCTGACGATGTCTCCCATGAAATTACGAGCTATTTGGCTTGATGCAGCATTCATATTGCCATCACGGCTCGGTAGAACCCCCAGGTGTTCAATTTTTATAATAATCTCAAATGTGCCATTGTACTCAAAAAGTGGGCAGTTGCGTAGAATCTGTACTGAAAAAAACCGTGATCTTCGTTTTGTCTGTGCTGACTGTCAGCTCTTTGTAGCGTGCATACTCATGGAATCTGTTAAGTTGGAACTGTAGGTGTCCAGCAGAAATTGAAATAATCATTGTATCATCTACATTTTCACAATGGGACAATTTGGTAGTGTCCGTGGCTGTAATAGCCCCTTGTCTAGCATTCAAAAATCTGTCTATATCATTGGTATAGAGGGCGTATAAAAGAGGGCTCAGTGGGCATCCTTGTTTCAACCCGTTGTTTGGGGACATTGAACCTGACATTTTGCCTCCATCAACAATAACGCATACCCCCTCTTGGTACATGGCCATACTGGCTTGTAATAAGTATCCAGGCGACTTCATTCCCTGCAAGTGTTCCCACATTCGCTTCCTCTGGACATTGTCGTAGGCAGCTTGAAGGTCCAGAAAAACTGGGAACAGTTTTTCCTTTTTAACTTGGCTGTCGAAAGGGCATGTCTCAAAACAAAGAGGGATTTATTGGTATTTCTTGTTGGTTAGAATCCAAAGTGCGTGTAAGGAATTTGGCTTTCAGTAAGGGCCTGTCTAGAGATCACGCACAACATTGGCATAAAGCCTGTATACACAGCCATTGATGGCAAGCATTCTGTAATTTTTTGGATTGCTCGATGCATCTCTTTTATGGAAAGGGGTAATTTTGGTCTTTTTACAAGCCTGTAGAAGCACACCAGCTGACAAAATCAAGTGGAACAAGTCTGTTAAAAAAGAGAGTAAAACAGTCTCTGTCTGGCGTTTCCCTCAGTCATTTGTGTATTCCCTTTCTGCATGTTCGATACCTGGGGTTGAAGATGGATCAAACCTCGGGCTGGAGTCAGCATTCATGCGAGAAATGTTTCTCTGTAGTAGGAAGTCAAAGTTGCTGCATCTGGTACATTGTAAGAATTGCATTGGAGGCTCAGTAATGTTTAACCTATTTGACCCCAGTCTGTATCTCCCCCCAGGTCCTGGGGTTGTTTTAATTTCAGATTACGTGGCTAGCCTGGATCAAAGCTGGTCACTCAGTATTTTGTGTGTGTGGTGTTATCTGACACGAGTGCTGTCTCTGGTATAAACATCCTCTTGTGTTTGAACACAGTGTTGCTGGAGATGTTCAGTCCAAACGTCTGCGGGAATAGGGGTCATGTGCTTGTGTTTGTGGACTCTCATCACTTTGTAAGCGTCCACACAGCGTGAATCAATGAGGTCAAGTATTTCCTGAGCCTTTTGTTTCTGATGAGTTCTTTGCCTCAATCTGCAGTATGAAATGAGAGCATGTTTGAGGTCTGCAGCAGGTGACCTGTATTTGACATGACGTATTTCTGCTTTGTAAGCTCTGCATGTTCCATCAAACCAAGGTGCCATGGGAAGGCCCAGTCGTGCTCTTTGTAATTTGCGACCATGTCAGCCATTTCAGCAGCATGCTGGATATTGGAAAAAAAACAGTTGTGAGCAGAATCAGGATTGCCATCCTGTTTGGCTCCATTGAATATTTGAGGAGCAAGCTCATTTTTCATCAGGTTGACCACGTATTTCATTGAGAAACCCTCTTTCCAGAGGGCCTGAGTTTATAATCTCTTTGCTTGGTTGTATGTTTGAGTAGGCGCACGTCAAGTTGTAGTAATCCATTAACGACGAGCTGGCACGTCAGAGGTTGTAATCCATGTGGTCAATTTTGTGTATAACCTCTGTTTCATGTCATTATGAGTATAGGTCAGCAGGACACATAGCCATGCGTTCTGTCCGTGTTGCGTTTGGAGTAACAGCAGCATTGTAGCCAAAGAAAGTGGGTTGGCCTACATCTCCTCTACCTCATCCAGTAGTAAGTACCATTGGCGTGAAGGCAGCAATGTCCAACAAGCACCCTGGGATGTTGCAAGTTCAGATGGCGTAGCTTGTCTGGATTGTAGTTGGTCACTCAGTATTTGGTGGTAGGGAGGAAATCTGGCACGATTATCCCTCTGATAGAAAAGAATAAGAACAACTACGCAGGCAATGAAACACTCCCCACATCAATTATGGAAAAGAGAATCCTCCTGCTGTATTTTGGCGTTGTGACACTGATATGCGCAAGTCACTTCAAGCTGGGAAAACTTTACTAGCAAGTTTTGAAAGTCCTAATAAAAGGGTCTGGCTGGTGGTCAAGGTCACCTTGCGCATTAAAACATCCCATCAAGAGCAGCAACTGGCTTGGGCCTCAGAAACCTCTAATTTGCAAGTGAAAAAAAAACGTCTGCCGCATGTTGAACTGACTCTGTGGGCCAGATTGGGGGTTGATGTAAATTGCTCCCACTACCACTTTCCCTTCCACCCCGAAAACAGAGCTCTATACTTTTACCCAATCAGCTTGGATAGAATCAGAAACTCTCCAGATAAAACAAGGTCATGTAGACTGTTATATAAATTGCAATTCCCTGTCCTTTTCGTCCCTTCAAAATCAACAGTGTTGTAGAAGCAATTGCAGTGCGTGTAGAGGTGAGAACTCAAGGTTGTACGGTCATTTATCGCGTTTTCAGCACTTCAGTTAAGTGTGTTTTCCTCACGAGTTGAGTCCAGTTTGTCTAAAAAAGGAATTTTTGGTGTTACGGTTCAAAACAGTACATTTGTGCTATGTACGGAGTAGAAGCTGCACCTACTGAGTATAGAGCAGGGTTGGGTAGTTCGAGGACTTAAACGCTCGTTCAAACAGTCCATCGAACCACAAACTTTATCGAACTGTGCGCGAACTTAATTTGCCAATTCCTCGAACTGACAGTTCCTCTGCCCCGCAGTAGAACTGCGGTTCTTGTAGGCGAGTGAGACGTGTGACGCTTTCCCTTATTACCGCTCGCAATAAGGATGCCCATTCTTTCCGTCTTGGGGAATTCGCCTCACAAGCCAGAAGAGAAGTACCTAACCCTGGTATAGAGCAGTAACCGGGTCACAGGCTGCATTCACTCCCAGAGCAATATAGTCCATCACGCTGGATTCCACAACGGGACGTTACTGTGGTGGCGGAGAAAATAAAGAAAGAAGGAAAGATCTACGCTCTCGGCCATTCGGCCGTACGCAATAAGGAAAGAGCCATCTAATGACTCCGACCGATATAGGGCATCTTTTTCCCCACCCTGGCCACAAGAATTCAATCCGGGATCCTCCTCCTCGTTGTCGTTCTCTTCGCGCTTGACCAAGAAGCAGCGAAGCTCTTGGTATTTTCTGGACGTAAGAGGAAGTATGAGCGTGCAGACCTGGTAAGTGATGCTACATATCTTTATGCATGACTTGCTCAGACTTGGCACTGAGGAAGGCAGGTAAGATATTCGCTGTCGAGTGCTTACTTAAGATTAAGCTTCATGCGCTGCCTCGCCCCGCTTTGTCGCCTCTCTTCTACCAGCTTTGCAGGAAAAGCATCCACTCAGCGTCCTCGCTGCTTCTTGGTCAAGTTTCATCCTCACAAGGAGGTCCTTCTTTTCTCCTTCCTTCTGCTTTTCATTTTTAATCATTTTCAATTATCTGCATGCCATTTGCACGGCATTGGCCTGATTAAGAAAAGGTTCGCTGGCTCTTGCCCTGATTTTGCAACTTCCTCGAAATTTCCTCGCACGCACCTGTTGACTCACGGCATTCGCTCCTACTTTTTGCTGCTGCAACTTTCCACTTGCTCCATTTGCTGGAAAGATTGGAACGCTTGGCGGCAGGAAGTTGCCATAAATTTTCTAATTGCGCTTTCTGTTCTTATTTCGCCTCCCGCAACATAATTGCAAAATTATCCAATATTTTACGAGTTTTGAAATCGCTCCCTTTGGTGTGCTTCCATGTTCCAACATGGAACCTTTAGCTGGTCGCATTGTTGCTTCGCTCCCCTGATGACAGTCTCAAGCACTACAACAGGGGATTGCAGGGGATGTTAGCAACAAGGGCCATCTGTGCACAGGAGGCATAGGTAAGTGCATGCTTGGGGTAAATGCCCATTTGCATGGAGTGCATCCTTGCTCTCCATATGCAAAGGCGCGCAATTGCATGTAACTCTCCCTGGGGGCTCTCTTGTACCCACAATTCATGTACTCTTAACTTCACTCATCTCTGGACTTGCAGAGTGGATATCACCAAATCAAGATCAATGATGAAGACAAGCCTGAGGCAGAAATGGTCACGCCCCTTGGCCAGTTTCAGCAGAAGGTATTATTCTTTGGGCTAACAAATGCTCCTGCAACGTTCCGACATGCTATGAACACGCTCTCCCGGGAGTACATAGGAAATTGATGTACTTGGATGATATCTTGGTGATGTCCCGCCTTCTGAAAAGCATGAACAAAACCTGCGGAACAAAATCTACGGATTGTTCTAGAGCTCTGGCGAAGAGTGAAAGTATGAGCTGAAAGCAAAGCTGAGCAATTGTGCGTGCTGAACAAGCCTGAGCTGCATTTCCTAGGGCATGTAGTAGGCACATGGCACCTCTGTAGACCCTGTAAAATTGGTGTTGTCGAAACATGGCCACTGCCCATGAATTTAAAGGAGCTGCAGGCCCTTATGGGGCTCGTTGACTGTTTCCATAAATTGTGGAGCACTTAAGCATAGTGGTGGCAGCTCTCACAGTGCAGTGTGGTCGAACTGGCAAGCGAAAAACAAAATGAAAGAGCCAAAATGAAAAGGCATTAATTGTAACAATGAGGGGTCTGTGGAATGCATTCACGAAAAAGGTCAAGCTTATGGGTCTGTCAAACACACCAAGCACATCAAGACAACAATCGCCGAAGCATTTCAGGAAATAAAGGAGCGGCTGGAGCTGATTATTGCGCCAGTCAAGCTATTCCAGAGACGAAGAAGCCATTTCAAGTTCACTGGTGCATCTCTTGAAAACAAGAGGCTATGCAGAATGGACGTGAAGTTGCATACACCAACACAAAGCTTTCCCCAACAGAGTTCAACTACATCTTGCTAGAATTTGCTTCAAAAAACCCACGCCCTGCAAGTTTGGAGGTGCTATTTGAAGGGTGTTGTTGAGTGCGAGCTTATCACAGACCATCATATGCTATATGAAAGACGGACGTGGCAGATCCAGTGAGCCGTAATCCTTTGTTGCATGACCCTGCTAAACCTGAAAATGTGACCTGTGTAGGAGGTCTTGGGTTTGTGGCGGCTATCATGACTCGAGGGCATAAGCGAGCGCTGGGGTTGGGGACATCTGCTGGAAAGCAGTTTTACCTGGCGCCTGAATCGAGTAAGTCAGAAGAGGTCCCTCCTGAGATGATGCTGCGGAGGCAGCCCCTAAACCTCGGAATCCCAAGGTCCAGGCACTAAGCGTTGACCCTCTGTCTCAATCGCTGCCACTTTCCGCCGGAAGCCAAGTTCACTTGGGAGGAGCAGAACAGCTAGGTGGAGGGGAGGAGGTCACATCACTCACAACGGGGACGCCTGGCTGTGCTTCAAGAGCTAAATCCTCTTGGCAACTGAAAAAAGAGCTCGCTACACGTAATTATTGAAATTACTTTGCTCGCAATAGTCTTGCTTAATGAGAAAGAGGGGTGGCCGCCCGCAAAGATGGAGAATGCATATGCGAAGTGCTGCGAGTAAGAGCTTCCAACACTTCTAAGCTACGATGTGAAGCTTGTACTTTTTTGTAGAAGCGCATAGTACTGATCGCACGAACCCTTGCTTTCGGAAGCAGAGTGCAATGGCGGTGGTTTGTTTGATATTTTTCTTGTTCTTGCCAACTGAAGGGAGACATCTAGGTTTCATACCTTTCCGACCCTTTGTTTTAGGGCACAATGGTATTAGCAACTCCTGGCAAGACACACACACACACACACACATACACACACACACACACACGTACACAGACACACACAAACACAGAATCCTACGCAAATTCTATACTCAGAGAAGCAGCGACACGACGTAGACACCACATGCAAAAAGATGTCTTTCAGATCCTTGCCCAAGCCTCTCAAGATCACTTTTTTTCTGCAAGATCAAGCCTCGTGCTGGAATAGCAGGGAATTAATGCGCAGATCAGGTTGCTAAATGCCAGGCCTCCCTCAAAGATGGTAACCTGACTGAAACTGGAATCCAAATGCTGGCCTAAAAGGAAACCCCTTCTACAATACAACCTGGCTAGCTGGGGAAGAGACAAATTCTAGGCCACCTCAATTCCACCCTTCTAATCCTCCTGTGGGGTTCCTCCAGACCTATAAAAGGCCTTGAAATCCCATTTACATGTTAAACACCAGCTGGGCTTTGCTGTTCGGAAGACAGGCTATTACACTTATTCCAAGGCGCGCAACTTTAAAGCTTTTTACAAGGCTAGCGAGCGCAGCGAGCTCTGTGAAACCCTAGTAAGCGCCGCAGCTAGCTTAGGACGAGGGTTCTAAAAGTGTGACACTTTTTGATCCTTCGCAAATATCTCCAGAAAACTGAGCATAAATTCAAAAGCATTATCGAAAATGCCTACAAGGATCCGCAAGCACAGGAACAACCAGAAAGTAAAGCGACTACACCACAGAGCCGTCTACTGAGCCCTAAAATTATCGTTAAGTTTTATAAGCGCTTCTGAATTGACATTGCATTCTATCGAGAGCTGTAATATAGCAGCAAGGTGTATGTACGAAGGAAGTCAATAATACGTTCCTTGCAATGCTTTAAACTGTTCTCGCAAAAAATACTTTTCAATCAGTGATAATTTATTCAAAAGCCTTTTTGAAAAGGCATAGAAGAACTCGCGAGCACAGGAACATCCAGAAATTTTTTAAAAAGTAAAGCGACCACACCACAGAGCCGTCTACTGAGCCCTAAAGTTATCGTAAAAAATTTATAAGCACTGCTACATTGACATTGCATTCTATCGAGAGCTGGAATAGAGCAGCATGGTGTATGTACGAAGGAAGTTCATAACACGTTCCTTGCAACACTTTAAACAGTTCTCGCGAAATATAATTTTCAATCTGTAATAATTAATTTGTAACAGGGACATGCTGACATCCTTGCTGCTAACTTACATACGCGTAGCAGAGACAGCACAGCTTTATCACAGCCGCGCCTTGGACTATTAAGCCAACTTCTTTACCAAAGCTTCCTCCCTCATGTTAACAAGCACATGAGCAAAGCCTTTTGTTACATGCGCAATCTCTTAGTTTAAAAAAAACGTACTGTCTTCCAATACCGCACACACAGGGACCCTATACAATCAAAAACATGCAGCCCGATGTAAAAGACCGACTAGATTTACATGCCCCCCACCGGATGCCATCACATGGATATCGCTCTCCACATCGTATCTGGCTGCCAATGCCCCGTCATGCGTAACATGGTAACCGGTGCTGTGCCCTAACGGCGTAAATTGATTTTGCCACCGTAAATAACAGTGATTTTCTGACGTTGACGTCACATCACCGTTATTTACGGTGTGTTTTTTCCTGACGGTATAAAATCGTCAGTAACGGTGTGAAATACTCATCATCAGGAACTCAAAGTGACCCAAAGTGCGAACTTATTGCTGAGTGAGTGAACTTGCAGGCCTCCGAGTGAACTCATAAGCCGTAATAAGATTATGTACGTCATCTGACAACTTATCACAGCCGTGTAGGAATATGAAGAAAAGAGCCAGATCGAGTCTGGATGGGAGCAGCCTGTATCACCCAGAGCAGACGCTTGCCCCCCCTCAAATTAATGAATTTGGCTTTTCAGTGGACAGTTTTCACAAAAGCTGTAATTTTTGGTGTTTTGGTGTTTTTTTAAATACTGAAAAAGCCCAATCGTCAGACGTCAAAAAACAATTTACCGTCATTTACGGCCAGAATTTCATTTTAACGGTGAAAACCGTAAATTACGTTACATAATGTAACTTACGCCTGACGCCGTCAGCCGTAAGGGCACAGCTTTGATGGTAACTGAGCGTCACAATATTGCTTGCAGGATGATTTTGAATAGTTAACTACTACTGATGAATCATGCAGGGTGCGTTACAATTTGATGGAGCTGCATGGTTCGTTCCTTCGTTCCTCGTTAACATTTCGTCCAGGCAAGAGCATCCTGTGCTTCTGTGTGAAGTGACATTAACCAATCAGCAAGACAAGGTCTGCAGTTCCCTGTTTGTTCGCTTGTTCCAGCACTACCCCAACGTGCTGCCTGCTTTTTTCCAGTGCAACAACAAGCTTTCTTGCGCTCTGATCTGCTAAGCAAGCAGAGATCTCCCTGCTAAACCTGCTTTGCAAGAAAGAGTGCACTGCTTAGCAAGGAAGAGTGCCCTTATGAGCTTTGTTCCAGTCTTTCTAAGCACACAGGGCAACTTGGTGTCGTAAGTGTAGCAAAAAATTTAAAAACGGCTATATGGTTGCCTATACTGCCATATATATAGGCAACCATACTACCACCAATGCTAAATCTGGACTCCTGGAAAAACCAGGTTTTGTGCTGGCCTTGGGGACCACGGACCTCACTTGCCCATTGTGTATTTACACTATTTTTCCTGGCCTGCTGTCATGAATGTAAAGTCAATGCTTGACACTTAGCGTGCGTTAAGGCAAGACCCCGGGCCTAGGGCTTATACCGTGCAAGGTCTCTTGTTGTGTGGTGGTGTCGTTGGTGTAGCAAAGTATTACATTTGACTTGACACTTAGGAATGAACACACGAGGGCCTTTATATATGCCCTAAGGTTCGAGAAACAGGAAAATTCTAGATCAAACTTCCACAGCCACAAAGAACATTCTGGATCAGTCAACCATAACCACATGGAATGTTCTAGAGTACTCAGATCAGGTCAATATGCAATCGTTCCAGAACCTATCGAACACAAATGGAACCTTCCAGAAACTTCCAGTATCTTCCAGATCCTTCTAGATTCAAAACATGATAGCAAACTGTTTTGGACGATATAACAAAGTTCTTCAACAGGGCGATGGTCAGGTGGCGATTGCTTTTGTGTAGGCAAAGGTGTGTTGACCATGGTGTGCTGGCCCTCATGCCATCTACACTAGCAAGAAGTTCAGGGCAGGAAGTTCAACTGCAAGCCATTGTGTCTGTGTGATGCAGGTTGATGTGTGCAATGTGCGTGCGTGTGTGTTGCCATTGTGTTGCTGTGTACATCCGTTGACATGTTTCTGCTTGTTGACTGCTTTTCTTTGGCATGATGCTGCTGCAGCTGCCATCAATGGACACCTCCGGGGATTTCACTGCCACGATGCATCAGGCCCTTGCTTTCACCAACCCATTCTTTGACCTTCGCAATAGAAAGGCTGTGGAGGTGAGTGCAGGAGCAAATTGTTCCCCGTCGTCTTTACAGGCAGGCACTTGCTGTGAATGCAAATAATTTTATTAGGGGTTTCTCTTAAGTTTCTGCCTTGCTTAAAACTTTGCAATCCTAGGCTCTTGTAGCAGTGTTGAGTGTGTGTGGAATGGGGACATTTTAGACATTTAGACATTTTTTGGGGACATTTTAGACATTTTGGGGACATTTTATCAACTAAGTAGGTATGGATTTCTTCATTTGCACACCATCTTGCACAATGCTGCAGTGAGCTTGACCAGCCTGCCTGTATCATCGAGCACCAAATCTTCTCCTGCTGCTGGTTGTGCAGGAGGCGATAATTTTTTGCTCCACATGCTTCTTTAAAGGGGTAGATCACTCATTCTGGCTCCTACAACCAACTGAGTTAGTTCAGGTGGTTGTGCAATGCCTCCTTTGAAGAAGCTGATGGCCAGCATTCTTAGTGTGCAAGGGCATAGCAAGCAGGAGGACCTGGAAGAGTTCCTCTGGTATGCCCCAAGCAAGGGACAGCTTCCGAAGTACCCTGGCCAGATGGGTGGCCTGACCCTCCTTAAGCACTACCTATCCCAACGTCTGCACCAACGTGTTAAAACCAGGGTAAGTACACCTGCTTTATGATGTGATTGGTTGCAAAGCATGCCAGTTGTCAGGACAGTTTGGCATGCTGAGTTTTTGAGTTCGATGTTGCAACATCTTAGAGCATAGGGTGAGGCCATAAATTTCAGGAGGTGTTTGGTTATCAAAAGGTACCGATGCCTTGCTACTAGAGATAATCTGTCACGATCTCCCCTTGACCCCTGTCCCTGTGATTTTGTCAATATGGTTTGGGACCAACTTCACAGACTGAAACCTGAAATGTACATGCTTGCCCTTGCAGCGAACTGTGCGGGTTAAGGCCTTTTCCCATGATTGGGGGTTCCAGCCTGAAATATCCCCACCAGAGCAGCAACAGAGAGAGAAATTTGCGCGAACGCTGCTCAGTAAGTGGGAGGTCCAGTTTTGAAATGTGCATGCTTGACGCACCTGCAGTTTGAAGGAGGTTGCAACATAGCTGGATGCTGGAGTGATAACCACATGCCAGGGCCATGTGTCAGGACACAGGAGGTTAATGCAAAGACTACAAGCTGTTGCGTTGGAAAGAAACATTGGTTGCCTGCATGTATGCACACGCGCACACATACACACACACTCCAATGCGCAGATGAGCATAACCAAGAATGCACTCACTTTCGCAAGGTTCGGGACGTGGCAGATGAGCCTGTCTTCAAGGCCAGGGTAGCAGCTTGCGCGTATGGCTTTAATGCAGTGGATGCCAACAACGGCTACCGCTGCAACTCGGAGGTCACTTTGCAGCAAGCCTTCTGCTCACACACAATAAGTATTGGGGTGTGTGTGTGTGTGTGTGTGTGTGAGTGTGTGTGTGTATGTGTGTGCAGCTTCTGCTGCCACGTAACGCAATAAGAAAGGGAGGCTGGTATCGTTATATGAGCTGTCATCCCATCCTTAATGTTGGAAATCTGGGCACATAATTCACCCTTGGCAAGTGCTACTACAGCAGTACGTGCTTTTTGTTGGGAATGAGAATGCTTATCTCTTGCATGCATCTCCTACCTGCTTCAAATGTTTTGCTCGAAAAGCACTGCGTTTGCACAATCAAATGCAGCAAGCTAGTCAGAACAACACAGGTCCATGCTCACGTGCAGAAACTGGTGTTCCCTGGGTGCAGGTATACACACTCAGGCTGTTGAAGTTTGGGGAGGCAAAGAAGAGGGCAAAGAGGGAAGATGGCTGCAATGAGCAGCTATACATCTTGGTCGAAGGAATATCGGAATGGTGTGTGAAGAATCCAGGCAAGGTGGCAATGCCTGGATTTATTATCATATATACCTCTCAGTTTTCGAGGACAAGGAAAAGGAAGAAAAAGTTGACTGTACTTGCCTCTTATGAATTGATGAGACATACACAATACACAAATCTTCTGCTTTTGCTGCTGCTGCTGCTGCTGCTGCTGCTGCTGCTGCTGCTGCTGCTGCTGCACGTGTCATTGGGGATTCTTAAAACTCAATTGTGAACACTGCATCTGTACATTTGCATTAGCATTGGGTTAGGAACTTTAGGCAACTTTTCATGTTATTGCAGGCTGGTGAGGCAATATGTTAAATTGGCCTGAGGTGCCACTTCTGCTATTATTTCTCTTGCTAATACCTGAACTGTATTGAAGTCCACGTGTTATTAGAAGCTCTCTTGGTGTGTGTAGAGTATTGACAATGTACTTTTAGGGGCTTTACCGTGTAAATGGATTTAAAAATGGCAGCAGTATGCCATCATCAACTTGCGGAACAAGTGAGCTTAAGTGCCATGTACATCACCTCAGCAAGTTTGCAAAAACCTCTCGGATGGGCTTGCAGGCTAGGAAGTTTTAATTCAGGTCCAGACAACCTGAGCAACTACCTGAATCCGTACATCAGGTCAGGCCTGACCCAGGTGCAAACCATGCTGAAATTGACCTGAATCAGTTTTCCTGTAAAAAATTACACCTCTGAGGGTCATTGCCAAATACTTCTGATCCGGACCTGATTCAGACTAGATCGATTCTGTTTGACAAGCTGAATCAGTTCAGTCCAAAGAACTGATTCAGATCATTTCAGATCCAGACAACCTGAGCAACTACCTGAATCAGGTCATCAGGTCATCCTGGTTCAGGTGCAAACTATGCTGAATTCGACCTGAATCAGTTCTCCTCAGCAAACCAGACCTCTGAGGGCCATTGCCAAATACTTCTGATCAGGACCTGATCCAGGCAAAACCCGTTCTGATTGACGAGCTGAATCAGTTCAGCCAAAAGGACTGATTCAGGTCACTTATTTCCTGATTCAGGTAAGGATCAGGAAATCCACACTTTCCGACGGCTATATGTCTTGGTCGAAGGAATATCGGAATGGTGTGTGAAGAATCCAGGCAAGGTGGCAAAGCCTGAATTTATTAACATACAAGACCTCTCAGTTTTCGAGGGCGAGGAGGATAAGGACAAACAAGTTGATTGTACTTACCTGTTATGCATTGATGAGACACATATACGTTACACAACTTCTGTAGTTGCTGCTGCTGCTGCTGCTGCTGCTGCTGCATGTGTCTCTGGGAATTTTTAAAAATCATTTGTGCACACTGCATCTGTACAATTGCGTTTGCATCGGGTTAAAAACTTTAGGCAACACACACACACACACACACACACACACACACACACACACACACACTCACACTCACACACACACACACACACACACACACACACACACACACACACACACACACACACACACACACACACACACACACACACACACACACACGCACGCACACACACACACACACACACACACACACACACACACACACACACACACACACACACACACACACACACACACACACACACACACACACACACACACACACACACACACACACACACACACACACACACACACACACACACACACACACACACACACACACACACACACACACACACACACACACACACACACACACACACACACACACACACACACACACACACACACACACACACACACACACACACACACACACACACACACACACACACACACACACACACACACACACACACACACACACACACGCACACACACACACACACACATTCACACACACACACACACACACACACACACACACACACACACACACACACACACACACACACACACACACACACACACACACACACACACACACACACACACACACACACATGCCATTATGGGCTGTCTTGCAAAGGGAAGGGCAGTGCTAAGGGGATGTATGGCCATGAGGGAGTGAGCACACCTGTAGTAGGTCATTTGGCCTGAGCAGATATAGCGCTATATTTTGGTCCAGAGGCGTCCAGAGCTCGACAGGAATGTTTCCTGACTTTCCCTTTTTGCAAGAGAGCATTGTACACGGTGCCCCACCAGCCCGCCGAGTCTGATGCCGAAACTCGATCCGCGAGGGGGGTTTCTGGCATTATATAGCGTTTCAATATAGCGCCATATAGCGCGATATCGCGATATCGCGCTACATCGCGCTATAGGTTTGGCTCATATAGCGCGATATGCCGATCCCTAAACATATGGTGTGAGAAGTAGGAAGGAGATAAAGAAGAAGTAGGTTTGGCTTAATAGGGGGGCAATCAGTGTAGTATCAGGACGGCTTGATTAAAATCTATACCTCTAAGAAACGTTTCGTGGAAAGAGGCAAGAGGGGTTAAATCTACTTGGTACATGTGCAGGGATTTGTAGATTGTCAACATTTCCTATGCCTGTGTTAACCAGGCCTGCTTCCCAAGGGCTTCTACTTAAAACATCGATGACCTTTCTGCCAGCAATTCCATGGTGTTTGTTTTCATGGATAATATGAAGCGATCCTAACGTTTTTGGTTATAAATGGTTCCCCTGCAATATTGCAACATATTGCATGGTGTGCTTCATAGTTGAGGATATACAGGGCATGTTTCCAAAGACATTGCAAGCCAAACCCCTTTTCCACACCAACAGCAACCTGCTGCACCCTTTTGCTGCACCTTGAGGCATGTGCGCAGTCAGTATATCCCCCACAAGCAAAAGGCAACTTCCCCTTGTGCTCCTACAAACCCCACCTCTCCCACACGCAACAGCATGGCCCTTTTATCCCTCCCACAGCCCTGGCCACCCACTGACCTCTTTTCAGCCAAGCATGTTCCCTCAGCTCCCTTCCCAACAGTCCAGCAAACCGTCGCCCAAGCTGCTTCAAATGC
The DNA here is from genome assembly GCA_914767535.2 of Dunaliella primolecta. Lineage (NCBI taxonomy): Eukaryota > Viridiplantae > Chlorophyta > Chlorophyceae > Chlamydomonadales > Dunaliellaceae > Dunaliella > Dunaliella primolecta. The sequence goes on along the minus strand of OU611763.1, from coordinate 3,720,094 downwards.
CCTTGTCCATGCTGCTGCCAGAATTAGAGCTCCAACTGGTGCAGAGGTTACTCAGTTTCCAAACCAAATGGGTTTGAGCAGCCATGCTGACCAACACAAGCGAATGGAACGACCTGTTTTTAACTGTGACGCATTCAAAAAAATGTTTTCTGGCGAATTGGATTAACTGGTCATTCATGTGAGTGAAAACCACATTACAGTACTGTTGGAAAAGCACCTTGCATCTTTGAGAGAACTCACTTGCACACACGCAGCAAGTGTTTTCACAATGTTGGCCTTGAAGGGCAAAGAGGGCAGGGCTTTGTTATTTATTGACACAACAGTCTGCATGATGTTGTTCGTATCTTGAAAATCTGACTTTATCCTAGCTGTTTGATCAAAATCTGCGGCTCTGCTTTAGGAGAAGGGAAAGTGATCTTGGGAGCAATTCACATCAACACTCAATCTGGCACACAGATTGATATTCTGCAGATGTTTGCTGACTTGCATCTAGAGATTCATGAAGCCCAAGCCATCTGCTCTCATTTCTTTTTGATGGAGGATTTTCATGCACACCAAAACCATCAGCCAGACTATTTTGCTGTGCCTTTTACTTGCTGGAACTGTTCTAAAGCTGTTTCCACCTTTAATTCTTACTGCTGGATGAGGTAGAGGAGATGATTGTCAACCCACCGTCTTTGGCTGCAATGCGGAATACAGAGCAAACGCAAAACACACAGAGCTATGTTTCCTGACCTGTACTCATACTGCCAAAGCATAAAAGTTAATCAGCACATTGACCTCAGTTTCATTAGGCTTATGGACCACAGACCTTATACATCATGATGCCAATTTGCATTTATGGCTTATAACACCTTGAGCTCTGCCTTTCCCGCCACACAATGAAGCGTAGAGATAATGGTCCAAAGCTCAACTGGAAAGAGCACTCTTTGTAAATTTTTGTAATATTTTGTAATTACAAAATTACGTTGCCAACCTGATGTAAAATAAGAGTGCTTTCCAGATGTTCAGCGAAGCCTTTCAAGATGGCAGTGCTCACTCTTGCCTATGACCGCTTTGACTCCTTTATCCACATGCTGCTGAGACAGCTGGTCACAAACCACAAGCCACAAAAGGCGAGGCAGGGGTTACCCATGGCGCCTTGGTTTAAGGGAACATGCAGAGCCTACAAAACAGCGGCTTGTGAAGTACAGAAACCCTATTGCAGGCCTCAAACGTGCCTACAATGCATACTGCAAAATGAGAAGGAGGGCAGAGCACAAAGCTCAAGAAATGGTTGATATGACTGACTCGCGCAGTGTTGACGCTTGCAAAATGATGAGAGCTTACAAACTTGTGTTAAGCACACAACCCCTATTTCTTCTGATATTGGACTGAACATCTTCATCAGCACTTCGTTCAAATACAAGAAAATAACTATATCAGGGGGGCGTTCTTGAGAAGACTCCTCTCAACTCTCGTTACCACGATCAGGGCTACTGCTAGTAACCCTCCTGATCCCCATTGACTTCTTTGTTTTGCCTCTCTTGGTGAAGGGAACACACGGTGCCTTGGCCCTAGGAATGATAAGAATTCTTTTCCTTAATTGATGTGGGGAGTGTTTCATTGCCTGCGTATTATTTTCTTATTCTTTTTCTATCAGAGGGATAATCGTGCCAGATTTCCTCCCTACCACCAAATACTGAGTGACCAACTACAATCCAGACAAGCTACGCCATCTGAACTTGCAACATCCCAGGGTGCTTGTTGGACGTTGCTGTCTCCACGCCACTGGTACGTACTACTGGACGAGGTAGAGGAGATGTAGGCCAACCCACTTTCTTTGGCTACAATGCTGCTGCTACTCCAAACGCAACACGGACAGAACGCATGGCTATGTCTCCTGACCTATACTCATAATGCCATGAAACAGAGGTCGTACAGAAAGTTGACCTCATGGATCACACATCTTTTGACATGCCAGCTCGTCGTTAATGGATTACTACAACTTGACGTGCGCCTACTCAAACATACAATGAAGCAAAGAGATAATGAACTCAGGCCCATCTGGAAAGAGGGTTTCTCAATGAAATACGTGGTCAACCTGATGAAAAATGAGCTTGCTCCTCACATATTCAATGAAGCCAAACAGGATGGCAATCCTGATTCTGCTCACAACTGTTTTTTTCTATATCCAGCATGCTGCTGAAATGGCTGACATGGTCGCAAACCACAAAGAGCACGACTTGGCCTTCCCATGGCACCTTGGTTTGATGGAACATGCAGAGCTTACAAAGCAGAAATACGACGTCATATTAAATACAGGTTACCTGCCGCAGACCTCAAACGTGCTTACAAATCATACTGCAGAACGAGACAGAGAGCTCACCAGAAACAAAAGGCACAGGAAATACTTGACCTCATTGATTCACGCTGTGTGGACGCTTACAAAGTGATGAGAGTTCACAAACACAAGCACATGACCCCTATTCCTGCAGACGTTTGGACTGAACATCTCCAGCAACACTGTGTTCAAACACAAGAGGATGTTTATACCAGAGACAGCACTCGTGTCAGATAACACCACAAACACAAAATACTGAGTGACCAGCTTTGATCCAGGCTAGCCACGTAATCTGAAATTAAAACAACCCCAGGACCTGGGGGGAGATACAGACTGGGTTCGAATAGGTTAAACATTACTGAGCCTCCAATGCAATCCTTTCAATGTACCAGATGCAGCAACTTTGACTTCCAACTACAGAGAAACATTTTTCGCATGAATGCTGACTCCAGGTTCTGACAGCATTGAATGACGTACTCACGCTCAATAGTTTGCTGCTGTACGCACCAGAGCCAAACTTAACATGATTGACTTTGAGGGAGGTGAAGGAAGAACACTTCGTGAGCAAATTATCCATGATTGGAGAAGTTTAGACAATCTGACCCCAAAAGGAGTTCATGCTTCCAGTAGAACCATGAGGACGTACCACACACTTTGGCGTTCCATTGGGCTCTATGCCAGTCTGGTGGAATGAAGCGAAGAGAAACAAAAAGCCTTTGTTACCTATTTACCTATGACAAGGCATTCCTCATGAATAGAGAATCAAATATCGCTCCTTAAAACAGAAACAACACAAAACCTATCTTACGTCCATGGTCAGAAAAATGGGATTTGCCATTTTTTATAAATGCTGGGTTCACACCTGCAAGCATCAGTCCTGCTGCCCGTGCAGACATGAAGTGCGCCTGCTGAGAGATGTGCAACTACCCTGGGGGCAAGGACTGTCCCTATACTCTGAACCTTCCTATCCTGATATGAATATCTGCAATGTCTGCCATTGAACCTATTTCAGGATATGCATGAAAGAGCTCAGATGGTACACTGATGAACAAAGAAGTAGTATTGACAACAATGAATAATATTGGGCTTGCCCTGCCTGTGTTCATCTCAACGAAGACAATAAGTTCAGGAGAGAGTCCAAATCTTTCTGTAAGAACTTGTCCGCATTTCCTGGGAGCCAAGCTGGGAGCCAGAAGACACTAGAGAAAAATGACCCAATTTCCTCCAGCGCATCCTTGAATTAGAGACCGCAAATATGAGCCGTACCTCTCCATAAGTGCTGCTGACCTAGAAAGGCAAGGATTTGAAAGAACGGACAGCAATGATACACTGCAACAAAAGCGAGACACAGAACTCTGCAACAAGTTCTTCTTTAATGACAAGCCCACAAACCCACAAGCAGACATTACAGGGACTGGAAGCTTTTAATTTTGAATCACAAAAGTCGGCCACGTTTGATACAATGACGCAAAGGATTCCCAACCCAGAGTAAATATCATCCACTCCATGCAACCCCTAGAGCTGCTGGAGGTATACTCCTTACAGGTAACCGGCATGAGTCAAGCCACGGTGGCATGCATCTTTGGCACAGATTGCAAATATAAAGGGATGCTCACCCCCAGAGCGCATTAATATCCTCCATACGCATTCCACAAACCCACAAGCAGAGTGCGATACATGACAAAATCCAGCCTGAAAGTTTTGCTTCTGAGCACCTGGGCCTCTTCTCGAACCCTATTTTGAACAACAGCAAACACCAAAGTTAATAAAATCAAAACCTCCTACAGCTCAAAGTTGCAGATTGGGAGTCCTGGGCCTACACAGACAGCAGCTGCCAGCTTCAGGACGGCAAGACAGTGATAGGGGCAGGTGTGTACCATCCTATGAGTGACTCTAAAAACCTAGTTGAACCTAATGGCGCTGGTATTACCAACCATAGGAAGAGCTGAACTGGCTGCAATTGCTGCTGCACTCATAATCACACACACGCGTTGCCACAGACAGCCTCGGCTCACTTCACCAACTCAGAAAGCAAGTCCTGTATCCAGAGAAGCACAGGCATCATGTACAAGGAGATGTTTTAAAGAAAATTTAAAACCTCGCCCGTACCTCTCAAGGTCACACCTTTTTCTACTGTCAAATCTCATGCTGGAATACTTGGGAATGCGAAGATGAAATTGCTAAGTATCAGGCTAGCCTCAAGGATATCAACCTGGCTGATACCGGAATCCCTAGAGCTGGTCCAGGCGGCGACCCCTTCAATAACATTGCTTGGCTGGCACGGGAAGAGGCAAGACCGATTACACCTGAATCCTCCCCAATTCCCAATCTAGTTTACTTCCCAGAACTTAAGGATGCTTTAAAATCCCACATGCATGCTAAACACCGTCAGACATTTCAGGGCACGGTTGAAGAGCGTTTGAAACGTTTGAAATCAAACACGTTTCAAGTGTTTGTGTGTGTGTGTGTTTGTGTGTGTGTATGTTAGTGTGTGTGTGATCGGCTGAAATCATGATTTTGGCTGATCAGCCAAACGTGGCTGAATTTGAGTTTTTCACATTTTGGTTAAACCCTAAACCCTTAACCCTTAGATAGTCACTAGACCTTGTTGAAAAACTTTGTAATATCGTCCAAAACAGTTTGCTATCACGTTTTGAATCTAGAAGGATCTGGAAGATACTGGAAGTTTCTGGAAGGTTCCATTTGTGTTCGATAGGTTCTGGAACGATTGCATATTGACCTGATCTGAGTACTCTAAAACATTCCATGTGGTTATGGTTGACTGTTCCAGAATGTTCTTTGTGGCTGTGGAAGTTTGATCTAGAATTTTCCTGTTTCTCGAACCTTAGGGCATATATAAAGGCCCTCGTGTGTTCATTCCTAAGTGTCAAGTCAAATGTAATACTTTGCTACACTAACGACACCACCACACAACAAGAGACCTTGCACGGTATAAGCCCTAGGCCCGGGGTCTTGCCTTAACGCACGCTAAGTGTCAAGCATTGACTTTACATTCATGACAGCAGGCCAGGAAAAATAGTGTAAATACACAATGGGCAAGTGAGGTCCGTGGTCCCCAAGGCCAGCACAAAACCTGGTCTTTCCAGGAGTCCAGATTTAGCATTGGTGGTAGTTGGTAGTCATGATCTGGGAAAGGCTATTTCATTTCAATTCACTTGGTTTCAACTGGCAGCAATCCTTTTTACGGAAATCATTTTCGGTTCAAACAATCACCAGCTCAGCTGCAGATGTTTGAAATTTAGAATTAATATAGAAAGTCTAAATTTTAGGTACTGCAATAGTACATGCCATCATCATGATATCATTGGGCGGCGTCAAACCCCAATCATCTAAGTTGTGGCATGCTCACCTGTTTAAAAATCATTTCTATCACTAAATAAGATATAAGAAGGCTTATCTGAGATCTGGGAACTTTCCTGAAGCCATGATCAAATGGAATGCTTTCCAAGTCCAAAGATATTTATGAAGACCTTTCAAGTGTGTTTGATCAAGACGAATAGCGTTTGAAAAGCGTTTGAAGCGTTTGATTTCAAGTGTGCGGTTGAAATCAACCCCAAACGTTTGAAATGCGTTTGAAAGTTTTGAACTTTTGAAAAGCGTTTAAAGCGTTTGATTTCAAGTGTGCGGTTGAAATCAACCCCAAACGTTTGAAATGCGTTTGAAAATTTTTCAAACGCATTTCAAACGCTTCAAACGGTCTGCAAACGTGCCAGGAAAGTTCTGACGCAAGTTAGTTGAGTTAGTTGGACAGTGGTATTTATCCTTGTGGCAACACAGCTGAGGCTGTGTTGAGAGAACCTTTACTTCACATAGGATCTCTCAGTAACACCATCTTGTTCTTATCATCTTTGTAAACCCAGTCAAGCCCCTAATTAAGTAGCACATGTGTGAGTAAGCTCACCTAGCCTTTGGAGGAGGAAGCCAACAGTGCCACGCCAGTTAAGTGCATCAGTCCAGCATACGAAGTTCAGCCTAATTACCAATGGCATTAGCCAGCAAGCTAAGCAAGCAAGAGTCAAGCCGACTCTCCAGAATCTGCATCATATCTGTCAGTAGCTAGAATCTCCGGCCTAACCCGCTTGTTGCTGTGCGCCACAGCATCAACACCCCCTTTTCTGGTCATGGGATGTCAAGACACTGTTATGGCTGCGTCACTTTCTCAGCCTGACAGAAAGGTTGGGTTTTGAAATGTTTTTTTGTTTGTCAGAGGGGAGACGTTGGCATTTATTGAATCCAGGCATATCAACATGCATTGTATTGAGGGTAGAATGGTTGCCTATACTGCGCAGCTTCCAGTTCACTTCTGGTACAGCCGAAGCCAGGCCCTGCAGCCAAGCTGGTTTGTGATTGTTTAGATGGATCATCGCAGATGTGTTCCAGACTGCAACAATTTGTAGGTCCCATGTGTGCTGAGGAAGAGGTATTTCCTGGTTGAGGCAAGATTGTGGATCATTGTAGCAGAGATTAATACGTGTGCCACAGTGATTGTTCCAAGTTCACAACAGAGATGTGGATAGGCAGTGATGAGCTTAGAGTAGGGGTTAATTATCATTTGTTTTCCCCACATAGGGAGGAACATGAAAGTTGCAGTGGCTTCTGTATTGAGAATGTCTGAGTATATAGAATGACGCAAGGCCTGAGTGTTAACTATTTACACGGGATTAAAGCGGACAACGAATATCAACAAGCGAGAACTGATCAAGGTTTAGGACACACCCAGATATGCAAGCTATAAGCAAGATAAATAATCACAATAATATATACAGTTCACTGTTCAACACTGGGTTCGGTATCACTTGGTTCAGTACACACGAACACGCTTGCATGGTTCTGCTTGCATGCTTGCTCACACGTTCAACACTCCCCCCCAAGCATGTAAGCACAAATACACAAAATTGATCACTGTTGTTTTCCAGATTACCGATATTACGCAAACCAGTTTCAGTTCATGCAGATTGCAGATCACTCCCTTAGTTGGCATAAATATTCATATCTGGACACTGTGCAGATGACAGTTCTTGCAACTCTGCACATTAGTTGGACTCCATGCTGTGCATGCCCATGCCTGCACGCAAGTGCTCAAAGCGCACAGGCTGTAGAGCCTTTGTCATGCAGTCTGCCAGGTTGCGCTCAGTAGGGCAGTATGAGAACCTCACATCACCACGCAGAGCTCGCTCCCTAGCAAAGTGCAGCTTGATGTCAATGTGCTTAGCCTGGCGTGTTTGCACTGGGTTGTGCAGGATGCGTAATGTTGCAGCATTATCTGTGTAAAGCTGCATGCACTCATTGCGTGAACCAAGCTGCAGATCGCTCTGCAACTGCTTGAGCCAAAGCCCCTCCTGCACCATGGGCACAGCCGCCACATACTCAGCCTCGGCCGTGCTGGTGGTGACGCAAGCTTGGCGCTTGCTCTTCCATGACACTGCACCACCATGCAGCATAAACACATATCCACTCGTACTCCTCCTCGTGTCAGGACAGCCTGCATAGTCCGCGTCTGCGAACCCCTCAGGCTTGCTAGGGCTGCTGCTCTCCGCCCCATACAAAATCCCAAGAGTGCGCGTGGCTAATAGGTAGCGCAGCCCCCCCAGTGCTGCTGCCCAATGCTGATCTGTGGGCGCTGCCATGAAGCGCGCCAGCACGCCTGTGGCGTGCGCCAGGTCCGGGCGCGTGTGCTGAGCTGCATACTGCAGGCACCCAACCAGCTCAGCGTACCTGCTGTGTGACAGCTGCACACCCTGCTCCCTGCTCAGCTGCACCCCAGGCTTCAGCGGCGTTGCCTGGCTCCCTGCTTCCATGCCAAATTTGCGCAGCACACCCTGGGCATACCTGGATTGGTGCACAGTGAGCGTGCGCGCTGCCCTGTCACGCTTGATCTCCAGGCCCAGGTCGCGCGCTTTGAAGCGCCCCATCACCTCCTGCTTTGCTGCTACCAACATGTCATCGATGTCACTCAACTGCTTTGCTGCTACCAACATGTCATCGACATAGACCAGCAGCCAGGTGCTGCCATCCATGCCGTGCCGGACATACATGCTTGGGTCCCCTCCTGCTGCTGCAAATCCCAGATCGCTCAGCACGGCAGCGAGCTTCTCGTGCCATGCGCGAGGCGCCTGCTTGAGCCCGTACAGGGCCCGGCGCAATCTGAGCGCCATGTTGCTGCTGCCCTGCTGGTACCCCTCTGGCTGCTGCACCCACACCTCCTCACCCAACTCACCATTGAGGAAGGCGGTGCAGATGTCCAGCTGGTGTAGCTCCAGGTCCTCAGCTGCTACCTTGGCAAGCAGGTAGCGGAGAGTTGGTGCCATGGCCACAGGCGCATACAGTTCTCCATGCTCCCATGGCCGCTGTGCGCATACCCTTGGCCACGAGCCTCGCCTTGTGGCGTGGCTGGCCATGCTCCCCTTCCTTCACCGACAACACCCACCGGAGCTGCAGGGGCCGCGCACCTGGGGGCAGCGGCAGCAACTCCCACGTGCTGTTTGCCTCAAGCGCGCTCATCTCCTCATCCATCGCCGCGAACCACTGCTCGCGATCTGGCGCGCTGGCTGCTTCTGCACGGCTCTGTGGCACTTCCCCCGCTGCAATCAAGGCCACACATGGCCCATCATCACCCGCATTGCTGCTGACAGCTACGTTTGCAGCCCACTGCCCATGCCCATAGGGACGGAACGTGCCTTGCAGGTGGGCTAGCTGCCGCCTTTCACGCGTGGAGCGGCGCACTCCCTGCTGCTGCGGCGGCTGTGGCTGCTGCTGTGCCTGCTCATGGGGCTGCTCATGCCCGGCAGCTTCATGCTCACTCTCACCGTGTGCAGGCGGTGGCTCAGGCGGTGGCTGCGGTGGCGATCCAGCGCCGGAGACAGGCGCGATCTGCGCACCCTCTGCAGCCTCAATGTGTTGTGCGGGTGGTGGCTCAGGCGGTGGCTGTGGCGGCGCTCCATCACCGTGCACAGCTGCTTGCTGCGCATTGTGCTGTGGGGCACCAGCAGCTGCACCTACCTCTCCCCCCTGAGCAGCAGGCCCACCCTGTTGCTCAGTTGGTGCAGTTGCTGCTCGCCCCCAATGCTGCAGACCTCCCATGCCGCTGCTACCTGTGCTTCCAACACCATACGCATCCTCCTGGCACAGCAGCGGCGGCCCAGGAGCAGCGGCGGCCTGGTGCGCGGGCCTTCCGCGGTGCTCAACCGGGCGCTCATCAAAGTGCACATCCACTGACTCCACCACACGCATGCGATCAGGCACCCAAACACGCCACCCAGCCCCTTGGCGCGCGTAACCCACCATCACCCCACGCTGACTCACCATGTCCACCTTGGTGCGCTGTTGCCGCGGTACCAGCACCGTTGCGGCAGCGCCAAACACGCGCAGGTGGGCCACGCTGGGAGGCTGCCCGCTGAAGAGTTGGAGCGGCGTGGCTGCTCTACCTGCTGCTGGACTGCGCACAATGACATGCGCTGCTGCTCTCACTGCTTCTGGCCAGAATCCCCCTGGCAGCTGTGCTTCCTCCAGCATTGCACGCACCCGCTCCATTAGCGTGCGGTTGAGCCGCTCTGCCTTGCCATTCATCTCAGGCGTGTAGGGTGGTGTGAGGTGCTGCTGTATCCCCTTGCTTGCGCACCACTGCTGTATGTCCTTGCTCACGTACTCTCCACCTCTGTCGCTGCGCAGCTGCTTCACTTTCTTGCCTGTGCTATTTTCCCACAGCTTCACCACCTCCGGACCACCCTGCACGCTTCTCCCTTGAGGGCCACCGGCTGCAACGCGCACATCCCTGACCAATCATCCAACACCGTGACCATATACCGCGCATCTCCAAGCTGAGGCAGGCTGGGCAGCAGCGGGCCCTTCACATCCGTGTGCAGCCGCTCAAGCAACTCCCGTGCTGGCTGCTGACTGCCCGTGTGCTGCCGCCTGTGCTGCTTACTTGCTGCGCATTCTGGGCAGAGCGCATCACTCACCGCCCCTGCCTGCTGCAGCGTGAGATCCATCCCGTGTACCATCCTGATTACCTGCTGCATGCTACTGCTGCTGAGATGCCCAAGCCTCCTGTGCCAGAGCTGGGCACAGGCGTCTGCCGGCTGCCGCAGCGCACCCATCCCAAGCGCTGCTGTTGGCAAGACGCATTCAGCCCTGAAGCCGAAGAGGCCGCTGCTACCGCTGAGCGTGCCCCGCACGCTTACTCCGCCTGGCAGCACAAATTGCCTGCTGTCTCCTGCTCCCCGCAGTGTACCGCCTACCCGCTGCAGCCTCACCTCACTCAAGAGGCTGCAAGGCGCTGATGGCACCCAGAGCACATTCCGCAGCTCCAGCATCGGCTCCCCCTCAGCGAGCTGCTTGCTCTGACCCGGCTGCGACGCACGCAGCCTCACTGTGCCCTCTCCCACTGCTAGCGCTTGACCTTCCAGCGCCCTGATCTCCTTGCCCCTGTTTCCCAGCTCCCAGAACGCCTCCTTGTGTGGCGTGATGTGGTGCGTGGCCCCGCTGTCCAGCACCCAGTCCATGCACATGCTTTTCCTCCTCATTGCAGCGCACACTGCTGCACCCCTGCCGCTGTCCTGCTGGCCCCCCGCGGCTGCATCCTCCTGCTCCGCACTACGATCCTCCTGCTCCGCATCATCACTCACTTGTGGCAGCCGCTGAGAGGCCACTGGCAGTCAGGCGACAGAGAGCACGCTCACTACTGCTGCTGCATTGTCAACACCGCCCGTGTCTGCACCTTGCGCAGCGCACCTAACCGCCTGGCAGGTGCTTAGCTCACAAGGCGCAGTACAGAGCCCGAACTCGGAACACTGGCGAAGCCCTTACCAGACGGTGCAGTGGAAGCGTGGGCTTGGGCCCATAACCCTTTTAACTATTTACACGGGATTAAAGCGGACAACGAATATCAACAAGCGAGAACTGATCAAGGTTTAGGACACACCCAGATATGCAAGCTATAAGCAAGATAAATAATCACAATAATATATACAGTTCACTGTTCAACACTGGGTTCGGTATCACTTGGTTCAGTACACACGAACACGCTTGCATGGTTCTGCTTGCATGCTTGCTCACACGTTCAACACTGAGTCATGGTATTGTCATCATAAATGGGATGGTAGACGGAGAAACCTGAAAAGGAGTCTTTAATCTTTTTTGCTAGCATCAGCTAGCATACTTGTTTTCTAGCATAGTCTTGCGAGTAAGGTGCCCCTGCAGCTCAGATGCAAAGCTAGTAGGAGGAGGTGTTACGGTTTCATGTGAGCTGGCAAGCTTGGCCTTATAGAACGCCTTGTAAAGAATTTGAAATCGGCTAGGGGTTATCATCCCCACACATTTACTTTGTGTATTGTAAATGCAGGTCATGCATGGTTTGTAAATTCCTGGGAGGATCAGGGGAGGTGGGGCACAAGGCTGAGGGCTGTTTGATTCAGTGTCTAACGGTGTTTGCTTAGGGTTTTGTTCAGCTTTGTAAATAACAAGGTCAACATCATGCAGCCAAAATTCATAACAACCAGTGGGTTTAATTGGTGGGGTGAATACCAAAGGTGATTTTGTTGCGTAGTTCTGTGTCAAGTTTCTGCTGCCAGGTGTTAATAGCATGAGGCTTTTCAAACCCTTGTCTTTCAAGGTTGGAGAGGGCAGAGTCTGCTGTGGGTCAGGAGGGGTCAGGTTCGCTCTGCCTGGCTTCAAATTCAAGTACTACTAAGGTCAAAACTCTTTACTAAAGACCAGTAGTTTCCTCAGGCTCCCAGTCCAAGTATCCAAGTATATATATATATATATATATATATATATATATATATATATATATATATATATATATATATAAAGTATCCAAGTAGTAGTACTATATATATCCAAGGATCGGCAGCACAGCCAGCAGCAGTATCAGCAGCACAGCCAGCAGCAGCAGCAGCAGCAGCAGATCAGCCAGCAGCAGCAGCAGAACCAAGGAGGTACCCACTGCGTGAGCGTCGACCGCCAACCGAGTGGTACAAGGCTGCATTGGCAGCAGGAGAGCTGAAAGATCCGGCAACCTACGAGGACTCCTCGTGCTTCGGCTGCAGTGAGTGGAGAAGATGCAGATCTGTGGAGGAGAGCCATGGATGAAGAGATGACATCACTGCACACCAACGGGACCTGGACACTTGGAAAAGCACCAACTGGCATCCGCCCAATTCCTGTCAAGTGGGTGTACAAGATCAAGAGAGACTCAGCTGGTAACATTGAGCGATACAAGGCACGCCTTGTCGTCAAGGGCTTCAAGCAACGAGAAGGTATCGACTACCAAGAAGTCTACGCCCCAGTGAGCAAGCACACCACCCTGAGGACTTTGCTATCCATCGTGGCGGCACAAGACTTGGAGCTTCAGCAACTCAAAGTGAAGACCGCCTTTCTCAACAGAGAGCTGGAGGAGGACATCTACATGGCACAACCACCCGGCTACGAAGAAGGTGGGCCAAATTTCGTCTGCCACCTGAAGAAGGCTTTGTACGGCCTAAAGCAAGCTCCGAGAGCCTGGCATACCAAGCTGAAGACAGAGCTGGAGCACATGGGATTATCAGCGTCAGAGACAGACCCCGGCCATCAAGCACATGGAGGAGGACTACGTCTACATTCTCGTGTACGTGGATGACATCCTCATCGCCACCAAGAGCAAGGACAACGTGAAGACGGTGAAGGACATCCTGATGACAACGTTTGATGCAAGGGACCTAGGAGACGCCAGCTACTTCCTGGGATGGGATATCAAGCGAGACAGAGCATCGAGGACCCTTAAAATCAGTCAGACCAAGATGACAACCAACCTCACCAGCAAGTACGGCATGGACAACGCCAAGACCAAGACAACACCTATCAGTCCAGCCACCAAGCTGACCAAGCAAGGAGTCCCTTAATGCACGCTCAAGGGCGTAGACCTTTTTTTTAGCAAGGAGAACCACTGGACATCAGCATCTACGGCTACAGTGAGTTGATCAACGGCCCCCTGTACCTGTCAGTTTGCACAAGACCTGACATCGCACAAGCTGTGGGAGCCCTGGCAAGATATATTTGCAGGCCGACTACGGACCACTGGAGCGCTGCCAGAGGAGTTCTCAAGTACCTAGCTGGATCTGTGGACCGCGGCATCACTTATGGACCAAATTCAGAGCTGGAAGGCTACTGTGACGCGGACTATGCTGGAGACATTGACACACGCCGCTCCACCACGGGCTACGTGTTCATCCTGAATGGAGGCATCATCAGCTGGTCAAGCCGACTACAAGCAACCGTCGCAGTGTCAACTCCTGAGGCCGAGTACATGGCCGCCGCCCAAGCTGTGAAGGAGCCACTGTGGCTACGCAAGCTCATCGCAGACATCGGAGCATCCCTCAAGACCATCCAAATGTACACAGACAACCAAGCAGCACTGACACTCCTGAAGAACCCCATCGCATCAGCAAGGTCCAAGCACATCGACATCGTGTACCACTTTGCGGGGGAGCGCGTCGCAAGGAAGGAAGTTAAGTTCGAGTACTGCCCCACTGCCGTGATGATTGCTGACATCATGACCAAGGCATTGGCAGAGAGCAAGTTCAAAAAGTGCTGCTGTGGCATGGGAGTTGGTTAGGACTTTAAGCAGACGTGTTTTGTCCGCGAGGGAGTGTTGAAGGACTTTGTAATATCGTCCAAAACAGATCGCTATGATGTTTTTGAGACTTGAAGGTTCCGGAAGAACTGGAAGTTTCTGGAAGGTTCCATTTGTTTTGACAGTTTCTGGAACAATTGCATGTGTACCTGATTGAGTACTCTAGAATGTTCCATGTGGTTCTGGTTGACTATTCCAGAACATTCTTTGTGGCTGTGGACGTTTGATCTAGAGCGCTCTTGTTTCTCGAACCTTCTTAGGACATATATAAAGGCCCAGTTGTGTTCATTCCACAGTGTGAAATTAAATGTAATACTTCGCTACACCAACGACACCACCACACAACAAAATGTTTTTATTAACCGTGCAGTTTCTCCAACCATCTATATGGGTTATGTCAAAATCATGGTTATATATAGCATTGATGGCATGGCTAGCTGTTTTGGCTTTTGTAAGTTTATGGACTGAGGTTTTCTTATACTTCCAAACCTCAGAGGCTAGGTGTAGTGAGCTGAGGGGGTTAATGGCAGGAGGGATGAGCTCTATGTGAAGTAGTTTCTTCTTCTTGTTTTTGTGGTTATTGATTTGTGTATCTTGGCTGTGTGGAGTGTTTGGATAAGTAGGGGGGCTGCAGGTGTTGCTTGTCTGTCCAGTACCTGTTGTGCATGGAGAGTTGGGCTGTTTTGGGATGTACTTAACAGTGCTTTGACTGGCATTAGCTCCTGGATTATTCTGGCTTAAATGTCGAGACATGGGAATGGGTGTGTGTTTTAATGTTGAGCGTGTGCGCTTGCTGGGTGGCCCTTCCGTAGGTGAATCTTGTTGAGTGGGCGTCAAAACATTAGAGCTAGCAGTGTTATGTGTTGAGGTATGAATTATTTGTGTAGGAGTGATTCTCAGCCTACACTTGGAGCGAGCTCTTTTATTAGGTAGCTCTTCTGTGGGTTTTGTTTCTTTGGCGGTCATTACTTTCTGAGTAATAGGACAGATTTCTTGTGTAGGAATGTTAGCTGTAGGGGCGGACAAGGTGGCTTGGTCATGTCTGAGGCGGGTCCAGTATGTTTGTGTCTGTAGTGGGATGTGGAGCGAGGTTGTGGTGATGGTACAACTTGTGTGGAAGAGGTTCTGTTGGGTTGGGAGCCTGCAAGAGGGTAGGTATGAATTGGGGTATATGGTTCCACATTGAGGCCACTCACATGTGTGTTTTTGATATGGCGGTAATGTGCAAGAGTGTTTATTTCAGTATTTTTGTAGGCATCCTCCCTTGCCATTGCTAGAGACTGTCCTCAAAACCCAGCAAAAAACTCAAGGACCAAATTAACAACATAGACGCAGGCTACAATGCCCAGTGCCATATAAGAGCACAAAGGCGCCAACAAAGAAAAATTGCAAAGCACCCAGCCCTCGCCAATAAAGAAATTTTGAGTGGGAAGAGCACTGCCCCCCCCCCCCCAAGTCCAAGCACTCACAGACCCTAGCTCAGGCGAAGTGGAAACAGACCAGTGCAAAGTAGCTGATATTGTGGAAGTTT
This sequence comes from Dunaliella primolecta, assembly GCA_914767535.2. Classification (NCBI taxonomy): domain Eukaryota; kingdom Viridiplantae; phylum Chlorophyta; class Chlorophyceae; order Chlamydomonadales; family Dunaliellaceae; genus Dunaliella; species Dunaliella primolecta. The sequence continues at coordinate 3,704,608 of OU611763.1, read as the reverse complement.
AATACACTGAGATCATGGCTGCCCCTAGCATAAAGACGGGGGCCTACCTCCCAACTGACCCCTGCGCCAAACGCAACTATCCCTGGATGGATAAACAGTGTGAGGACCATTTCCTCCTAGAAACTTATATTACTAGGGCTGAATTAATACCCAAAAGAAAAGGGAATGGCTCCATAGCTCCATCTTGGACAGCCGCTCCTTTCAAGACTGCGTCCAATCTCTCACAAATAACAAAACCCCGGGACCGGACGGCATAGCCAATGAGCTGCTTAACGCCTGCCCCAAGAATGTAAGGAATCCATCCACAAACTCTTTATTATTATGTGGGCAACTGGTATCACTCCCAAAGCCTGGAAAAAAAGTGATACAATACTTATTTTCAAAGAGAAAGGCTCTTAAACAGACATCACATCCTACCGGCCTATTGGCCTAGCCAACACCCTATATAAACTTTGGACACGCCTTGTCACAACCGCCCTGTACAAGTATGCAGAGAGCCACTCCCTCCTGAGCTCTATGCAAACGGGTTTCCGCAAGCACACAGACACCATACACCAACTTCAAAACCTAATCATGACTCTAGAAGATTCCAAACTCTTCCATAGAGATGTGTATACATTGACCGTAGATTTTACCTCTGCCTTCAATACAACAAACAGACCATGACAAACCGCTCTGGATCATGTACGACCTTGGCTTCCCAACCGATGCCATTGACACCGTCAAAAATTTATACCAGGAGGCACACACCAGAGTCCGTCTTCCTACTGGGCAATATACAAAAGACATCCCCATAAAAAGGGCACCATCCAAGGGGACACCCTCTCTCCTTTCCTCTTTCTCATATACATGGAGCCCCTGCTTCGCTGGCTCCATGCGGGCGGATGAGGCTACGAGTATGGATGCCTCAATACTGACCAACAAACTTTTGAACAAAAAGCCCGAAACAAAATCAGCAGTGGGGCCTTTGCAAATGACCTCATCTGCATCACGGGCACTTATGCCAATCTTCGCATCCAAGCCAAGAAATTAACCCTTTATGCTGATTGGGCCCACCTCATCATATCTGGCAACAAGACTAAGGTGACCTGCAGCCTCCCTAGCCCATAAACTACGCAAATCAGGGGCAATGCGCAGTACACTCCTTCCTCCAAACCATCAATCCAGTTGCCACCTTCATGCTCTTGCCCTACTGGAGAGGCTTCAGCTGCAACGCCTACATGAGTTGGCTGAACCACTACCCAGGTCTTGTGGATGTGCTAGCCAAACTCCCCTCTGGAAGCATTCAATTCCAGACACCCCAACACTGGTTCAATACCACACCTAACCATGCACAACCTTCTTACCCCATGCAACTCATTGTTGTCTGGAACCCACATTCCAGAGAGGCACTAGATACTGCCAACTAAGACTGGCTCCAACTTCTCAAGCAAGACATACCACAAGAACACACTGGATACCCCTACAACCTCCAAATTTTGCCATATCACTGCATACCCATCAACGCCTAGCATCAAACAACTGGAGGAAGAATTTTCAATCCCTTCCCCACGACACCCATTCCTGCTCACACAGGTGCTCTCAGGCAAGGGCAGCTTTCAATCCTGCCATCTACAAAAAGACGTTCACGTCTAAAATCAAGAACTGGAAAGAGATCACCTACACAAATAGTGTCATTCAACACAAAGATGACTCTCCACCACTATTCGGCTCAGTTGTTTTCAAGCCGAGCAGAGACACTACTCAATCATCGGATTGCATTCTTGTAGCACTCCAACAAGGGCACACTGACATATCCCTGATAGTGCATCATGCCTTTCTCAGATCTCTAAACAGACCCCTAAACCAATGCGTAGGAGGACCCACCTCCATGCGGAGCTCATCCAAGCCATCTCAGATCTGTTTAAACACTCTCCACACCCTGTACATTTCTATAAAGTTAAAGCCCACTCTGGCATCATTGGTAATGAGGGGGCTGACGCCTGTGCACGCACTGCAGCACTCATGGACACCACGGACATTGCACTTCCAAATGCCAGGGATCCCTTCAACAATTTCTACTGGCTTTACTTGAGATCCTCACATGGGCGCAACGGTGAACCACAAAACTCACGCACTGCTCCAACTCATTACCTCACCAACCTGACAGACAAGCTTAAAACACACATGCACAAAAGACATAAGCTCGGCTCTGCTGACACTTCAGGCCACTATTACAACAGCTGGCAGAGGCTTAACTACGCCACACAGCCCGCTCCCCCAGACACCTCAGTCAACTTAGAAGCTCATAACCCACCCTCACAACTTGCCAACAAGGAAATCAGCAACTCCTTTTGGAATAATCCAAAGATCACCCTGAAGCAGCAGACTAATGTATTGAAATGCCACACGGGAACTGTTTACACTTAAAAGCAAGCCATCAGATTCAAGGTGTCCAACACCTCTGCACGCTGTCCATTATGTGGCGATATGGACAGCATCAATCACATTGCCCTTAGATGTCCTAACCCAACTATGAATGGAATGCACACCAATAGGCATCATGTTGGCCTTAGCTTCTGTGTCAAAGCCCTAAGTAAAGGCAGATTTGGCTCGTCCCTTATTGTTATGGATGCCTGCCGAAATGAGAGGCTCTTGGAGCAGGGAATAGAAGTTCCTGAAAATATCTCCCAAACAATTCTGTACTGGGTTTTCCCTACTGGTACTGGCTCCTCTGCCCGGCACCAGAGCTGCCCTGATGCTGTCTTTGTGCGCTCCATCCCAGGCCGCCCCTCACACATTGACCCTACTAAAATCCTTCCTCAAGACAGGGACATTCATCTTGTTGAATTTAAATTCTGCCCTGATACCAACCTCTTTCCCACTCTGGAAGCTGCATCTACCCAGCATACCAACACCATAACCAGGTTCAAAACCCGCAGCTCAAGGAACCCCAACAGGAACAACAAAGTGACCTTGCACATCATCTTAGTTGGTGTGGCAGGCACTATTAATAACGACTACACCATTCAACCTCTTATCGACTTGGGTTTAACCAGGCAGAAGGCTAAATCATTAGCATCCAAACTGAGTTGCCATGCTATCCAAAGATTAACAACTATTATTAACACCAGACATGCATTTCATTTCCAGGGGACTTCTGGGGGAGGGTTTTCTGGTCGCGCGGCAGAGGAGAGCAGGAGAAGAAGAGTCTGGGCGTCCAGGAGCATGGCAGCCAACCCTCCAGATCCTCATTAGCTCTTGTTTCTGGCTTTCTCCTAGGCTAGCTTAATCTAGTTTAGATTTGAGGGCCCTTTGGTGAGACCCTGTCTAGCTTGCTAGTCAGGGAACCTTTCCTTAATGCACGCGGCCTCTTGGCTGACATAGACTTTTCTTCTCTTTTCTTTTGTAGGCAATAATTCTTTGGATGGAGGATGTACTTAACTCTTCTTCCTGGGGGAGGTTAACCAGTGCTGCCAGTCTGTTGAGTGCTATTTTACATTTAAAGTTGACCTTGGAGTATTTGGCTTGTAGCTGAGCTACTGTGATGATGTGAGTCTTACACAGGGACGTGAGTTCATGGATTCCATTAATTCCAACGCCCATAAGGGGTTTCATTATGCAGGTTATGAGGGAGGAGAGATTGTGGGGAGGTGCTTTATGCAGTGAGAGGGCTTTATGGATGAGGTTCAAGTCCTCATTGAACACAACTTCCTCGTTTTTCATGAGGTGGAGCTTACTAGAGTGGATACTGATCAATTAGCGGGCACGCATGCAAAAGTTGAGCTGGCGTCTTATGTGCAGATTGGTTCCTTCTCGTTTGGAAAGATAGGATGTAGATATGAGCTTAAGGTCCACTATTTGCTTAGTGAGGAGATTGAGGCTTATGGTGCGGTGTCTAGTTGAGGGATCTTCTAGGCTAGATGTGAGTGCAAAAGCCAGGCGTCTGTGGTATTCTACACAAATTGAGGTGCGCCCTAGTCCAAAATTATCAGAATCTTCGCGAATCATAGCTGCTGCTGTGCTGTTCCAGAGTTTGTATTTATGTTTGATGATCCTGTCTATCATGGTGTCCCAAATGATGAGGTCTGCTGGTGTGCAAGGAGTAACTGCAAAAGCATAGGCAAGGCTAGGGATAATGGCTGTACGGACAATGTCAAGCATTTGCCGTGGGGAAGCATAGGAGGAGTCAAGGTCAACTAGGGGAGACCACTGCGAGCCAAAATGATAGCACCATTCATGAGCCTAATGCGGCTCCTCTCCCCCAGCACCACGCAAGAGACCACCAGAGCAGCCCCGCAACAACCCCTCAACATATAGAAAGTGCACCAGAGCAGCTTCACACCTCAGCAAACATATCCACAGGTCCCAATCAGACGTGGCATGACCACCTCAAAATTATTACCATGAATGTCCGCGGTCTATATAAAAATAAGGATGATGTTTATGACCTTATCACCCATCATGACCCAGACATAATCTCTCTTACTGAAACTAAAATCACTGAAGGGATCAAAACGCCGCAATGGCTTGACCAACTCTTGCGCGACTACGCTTGGTGGCATAGCTCCCACCACCACTCCGGCACAATCCTATGTGTCAAAAAAAGTATTGCTATTACTACCCAAGCCACTCAAGTTTCATTCCAAGGAAATATTGAGGGAAGGATGGTGGCTGCCAAGCTGAAGACCACCAGCAAGCCCATTCTCCTGATCTCTACCTACTGGCCATCAGGCGAAAAGCGAGCAGCCCTGGAAACAAGAAAATGCATGGAGGAGGCCCTCAAAGGCCTTCTCAACTCCTGCCACTGCATCCCCATTCTATTGGGTGACATGAATGCTACACTTTTCCCACAAGATAGAACCAGGGGTATACCCTATGAACAAGACAAGCTTTTCCGCAACTTCATCTCTGAGACGCAACTATGCCCCCTTGACTGGCACTTGACACAAAGACCCTGGACATTCAGGTCAGAGATAGTGCCTTACTGCCAAACCTCAGAGGGTCACACACACAGCCGCATTGATGACATCCTACTGCCCTCCAACATCATCAAAGCCAACAACTCCAACCCTCACCCCCAGATATTCTGCATCTCTGCTGATCAAGGCTACAAACACAGCGATCATATTCCACTTGTTGCCAATGTCCCCACTAACATCCTAGGAATCAAAATCAAAAAATTTACAGAGCCTACACCTCTACATCAAAATGAGCGTGTGCTTGTGCGGCCCATAAAACCCTCTGATATTGAAAAGCTGCATTGTGCCCTCAACGATCCTTCCTATAAACCTCACACCTCCCATACAAGCATTTTAGAAACACTAAACAGTATGCACGACGCTGCTCTCTCCCACCTGTCTGCTATAGAGAGCTCTTGTGCTACAGAACCTGCTCGTTTAAAGCACCTGAATGGCCTCCCTGCCAGGGAAGGCGTTGAGAACATTGCTGCCAAAATTGTCAATCTTATCAAAGAATGCCACGAGGCGGCTCTGCAGGTGTGCACCACCAAAATTAAATCCACAACCTTCAAGCACTTCAGGATTAGGAGGATCAGCAACCTCCGCAGATCACTATGTAATAAACTCAAATCTGTCCGCCACGTGCAATACAAATTGCCCAAAAATCTTCCGATCCTTACCTTTTCTGAGGCCCTAGCCCTTTTCAGCCACGACCCCAATCTCCATAGGGCCATACTCTTTGTCCAAAGCTTCTCCCACTCAATAGTAGCATCCTCTGCCCGCAAATCAAACAGCGCAATACCCCCCCAACCAACACTGGAGGCTGTCCTCCAAGACCATCACAAAAATCTCAAGGAGCAAATTAACAAGATAGACGCTGACTACAGCGCCCAATGCCACATCAGGGCATGAAGGCGTCAACAGAAGAAATTTGTAAAACATCCTGCTCTTGCCAATAAGGAAATCTTCAATGGCAAAAACACTGCCCCTCCCCAAGCCCAAGTGCTCACAGACCCTGAAACAGGCGAAATAGAAACAGACCCATGCAAGATAGCTGGTATTGTGGAAAAGTTTTACACTGACAGCATGGCTGCCCCCAGTATTAAGACTGGGGCATACCTTCCATCTGAACCCCAAGCCAGGCGCAACTACCCCTGGATGGATCGACAGTGCGAGGACCACTTCCTCCTTGAAACTCCCATCACTAGGGCTGAGAATGATACCCAAAGGAAGAGGACGTGGCTCCACAATTCCATCCTGGACAGCTGCTCCTTCCAGGAATGTATCCAATTCCTCACAAATAATAAAACCCCAGGACCTGACGGCATAGCCAATGAGCTTCTAAAACACCTACCGCACGAATACAAGGAATCTATCCACAAACTCTTTGTCATAATGTGGGCAACGGGAATCACCCCCAAAGCCTGGAAAAAGAGTGATACCATTCTTATCTTCAAAGATAAAGGCCCTGAAACGGACATCACGTCCTACCGCCCTATTGGCTTGGCCAACACCCTCTATAAATTATGGACACGCCTGGTTACGACCACACTCTATGAATACGCGGAGAGCCACTCCCTCCTCAGCTCTATGCAAGCAGGTTTCCGTAAACACACAGACACAATACACCAACTCCAAAACTTAATCATGACCCTTGAAGATTCCAAACTCTTCAATAAAGATGTTTATGCTCTTATTGTAGATTTCACCTCTGCCTTTAATACAACAGACCACGACAAGCTGCTCTGGATCATGTATGACCTTGGCTTCCCCACAGATGCCATTGACACAGTCAAGAATTTATACCAGGAGGCTCACACCAGAGTCCGTCTAGCTACTGGTCAGTATTCCAATGACATCCCCATAGAAAGGGGTACCATCCAAGGGGACACCCTCTCCCCCTTCCTCTTCCTCATATACATGGAGCCCCTCCTGCGCTGGCTCCATGCGGGCGGGCGAGGCTATGAATATGAATGCCTCATCAAAAACACACAGACTGTGGAACAGAAAACCCAGAACAAAATTAGCAGCGGGGCATTTGCAGATGACCTCATCTGCCTCACAGGCACGTATGCTAACCTGCGTATCCAAGCCAAGAAATTGAGCCTCTATGCTGATTGGGCACACCTCATCATCTCTGGCGCAAAAACAAAGGTTACATGCAACCTTCTTAGCCAACAAACAATGCAAATCAGGGGTAACACGTCCGTTGCAGATTTCTCTCGACATCAACTCAAAGACAAGATACTAGTCCAGGGCAAGCCAGCCCAATTCATTTGCCCCGGGGACCCATTTACTTATCTGGGCGTTGAAATCACCATGACATTAGACTGGAAACCCCAGCTTGACAAAATGAAGGAAAAGCTCTCCAAAAAACTGGCAAGCCTGACCTGCTCTTTTGCCACACCCAGGCAAACGATGGATATAATTCGCACAGCCATTATCCCCAGCATTGCCTATGCTTTTCCAGTGACACCCTGCCCTGAGAAAAACCTTGCAGACTGGGACACTGATATACTCAAGGTCATCAAAGAGAGGTACAAGCTTTGGCATAGCACTGCCACAGCCATCCTACGGGAAGACAAAACTAATTATGGTCTTGGCTGTACATCCATTGCAGTGGAATATAATGCGAGATGTGCAACGGCACTCACCAGCAGCCTCAATAACACAGGGAGGCACGGCCGGCTCACCAAGGCAATGCTTGAATCACAAATTAACCAACTGAGACAATATGTACTCAGGAGCATCAACCCAGACCACCAAAAATCCAGCTTCATCCTCAAGCAATTACCCTACATGCTCCGCGTCAGGCAATACCTCTGCATTAATAACAGCGACCTTGACATCTCCTATCAAGGAGCACCCTACCTCCTCTCCAGAATCACCCCCATAATAAAAGTCCTCTCAATGCCAATGCAACCCACCCTTAAAACCTTAGCCTGTCACTGCACTTATGCCCTCATGGAAATAGGCATAAACAGGCTCTCAGCCTTGCTGCATGATAGCCTCACACATATTATTGACGGGAACAAACTCACATTCCTGTTTGGCCGAAAAGTCAAAACGAAACATATTACAGCCCTAAACAAACTCTCCCATACTCTCAACACCCCCACTCTGGCTGAGGACAGACCTGACCTCATTAATACAATCATACACAACCAAGACAGCTCTCCCAATAAAACCCTTGAATCACGCTGCATAAATAATACAATATATGCTGAAATGATTAAAACTGAGCATACACCCACAGGATGGAACTGGTCAAAGCTCCACCGAAGCAATGCTGACCCAGATCCCCTCAACCCCAATCCAGACAATGGAAATCATGCCCCTAACACGCTCACACCTCCAAACCTCAGGACTCATAGCAACCCACTCTTTGATGCTGAGGATATGGAAGTAGAAAATGCTTCCCCTAGCAGCCAGGAGAACCCATCCCCTAGCACTCAACCAAGCGCAGAGATGCACTCATATCAAGGCAGAAGCACTCGCAAAAGAAACAATCCGCACGCAGAGCAGCCGCGAGCACAAGCACATAACAGAGACTCCACTCAGACCCCCCAAACTAGAGGCAGAATGCCCAACGGGAGCCGAGCCCCAACAACTTTTTTTGACACCAACCACCAACCCATAATAACACCTTGTCCCTCACCTCCAGACATTCCAAGCACCGAAATCCCCCAATGGCTCTGGAACTATAAACAGAATACGGCTAATACTTTGAGGAAAGTTGAAGCTAGCAACACCATCTTCCGCTACGACCATGTTATCCTAGATATCCTAGGCTGGCAACACCTCCGAAAATATAAGAGAACCTCTCAAGAAAAGGAGGAAAAACATTACAAAGTACAATGGCACCCTGTCACCATTGAGAAATGGGCCTTGCCCATTTTCAAAAATGATAGGCTGCATCCTGCCTCTACAAAACATGTACCAAGAAGAACTAAAGCAGACCCGTGCTGCCAGCTCTGCTGGAGCCCTGTGAGCAAAGAACACACAGCAATATCAGAAATTTATGATGACATGCCTACCTGTGACACCTGCCATCGCACATACCACTGGGCCTGTCTCATACATGTCAAGGCCTGCTCCCAAAATGACCGGGAACTGTTCAATCACAGTGAGCACTGGGACTGCCCTGCTTGCGCCTCCCTGTAAGACTCTCAAAAAGCGGAAAGGATCAACTTCTCTGAAGACTGCGAAATTATCTATGTAGAGTGGCATCCGAAATGGGAAGCTGAAGAACAGCTACGTATACATCCAGACCTGGATGTTCATGTGCAAGCCTTCAACTCGGAGGAACACCCAGAGCTTATAGAAGACCCCTCCACCATTGATACAGACCTGGACAATCTTATCAACCAAGGCCTTGAAGGCAATCCCCAAAGCCTAACTGACTCCTCATGGATCTCAACTACCGGCTGCGCGATTCGCAAAAATGTCACATTTGATTTCCAACCTACCAACCCACAGATAGATATCATGCCAACATGGCAATGTGAAATCATCATAAGAAGTGTTGATCTCATGAAGGAAAGCCTTCACCCTGACACATGTGATGAGGTCGCCATGCCAGCACAAATGCCAGAGATAACCACCTCTGAATGTGCCTGCGTCTACAATTCCAATGGCAAATGCATGGGCATGCTCACTATAGACAGGCTCAAGACCCTGCTTGAAGCCTACAAAGCTGCCAAAAAGGCAGGCATCCATGACACCATCCAGCCCCCAGTCCAGGATTCAGCAACTGAACTTATGGGTCTGCTCTCCCGCCAAAAGGCTCAACAAAAAAATCTTTTTGCTCAGAGCAAAAAGATCTTCATTTCAAACATGCTTATTACTTCCTCTTGCATTTGCTCAGCCCTGCAAAAATGGTGCATGGTCTCAGTAGAGAGGTATTCCAGCCCCCTTCATTTTGAAAACACCTACAACACCTATTTCAGTACAAATTGCCGTGACCAAGTCTTCGGTGCACACACAGACGCCCTCTCAGTGCGCTACACCGGATTCTCCTTCTGCCATCCACCCCATGATGATGAAGTAATGTTTAAACTCATGCGCCATGCAGTGCATTCCTCCCTCCAAAGCACAGACCCAGTTGCCACCTTCATGCTCCTGCCTCACTGGAGAGGCTTCAGCTGCAACGCGTATATGACCTGGATCAGACAATACCCAGACGTTGCAAGAGTACTTGCCAAATTCCCCGCAAGAAAAATCCAATTTCAGGCACCACAACACTGGTATGATACCATACCCAATCCTACCCAACCATCCTATCCTATGCAGCTCATTGTTGTGTGGAATCATAATGCCAGAGTTATGCTAGACAACGCAAACAGTGACTGGTTTCAGTCCTTCCAACAAGATATAAAACAAGTTGTACCAGAAGCTTGGTGGCTACCCTTGGATTTTCCAAATCCTGCCACGCCACTGCGTACCCACCAACACCTTGCATCAAACACTTGGAAACAGAAATTCCAATCACTCCCCCCTGACACACAAAGCTGTACACACAAGTGTCCTCAGGCAAGAGCAGCCTTCACCCCTGCCAACTACAAAAAGATGTTCACACCTAAAATCAAGGACTGGAGGGAAATGACATACACAGATGGCAGTGTGATTAAACACAAAGATGACGATTCCCCACCGCTGTCAGGTTCAGGCGTTTACAAACCAGGTATAGACACTACTCACCCCCCTCAACACCTACAACTGCACATAAAACCCAACGGCCATGGGCCTACCAATACTATCACGAGAGCAGAACTAGTGGGTATCCTGGTGGCACTCCAACATGAGCAAACCAAAATTGCCACTGATAGTGCATCCTGCATTTTTCAAATTTCAAATCAAACCCTTCATCCCATGCGCATGCGATATCACCTACATGCAGAGTTGATACATGCAATATCAACCATAATAGAGCACTCCCCTCACCCTATCCATTTTTATAAAGTCAAAGCCCACTCTGGCATCATAGGAAACGAGGGGGCTGACGCTTGCACTCGCACCGCAGCCCTCTCTGACACAGTAGACATTACACTTCCGGATGCCAGGGACCCTTTCCACAACTTTTATTGGCTCTCATTGAAGACCTCTCCCACACAAAGTGATGGCATACACCGCTCCCATACGTCCCCGATACACTACCTCACCAACCTGAGTGACAAACTTAAAACACACATGCACAAGAAACACAAACTTGGCTCTGCTGACACCTCTGTCTACCACTACCAGAGATGGCAGAAGCTTAACGATGCCACACCATCCACCAACAACACAAACAATGAAGCTCACAACTCAATCTCTCTGCTTGCAAACAAGGAAATCAGCAACTCCTTCTGGAAAAATCCAAAGATTACCCTTAAACAACAAATAAATCTCATGAAATATCGAACGGATACACTGTACACACAGGGCCATGCCTCTCAGTTTAACTTTTCCAGTTCTGATAGGTGCCCACTCTGTGCAAATACAGATAACATTTATCATGTTCTACTTAGGTGTACCAACCCAACAATGAGTGGGATGCACACCAACAGACACCATGCGGCCCTTAGTCTCTGTGTAGAAGCCCTCAGCAAAGGCCGTTACGGCTCATCCCTCATTAGCATGGATGGCTGCAATCATGACAGACTTCTGGATCAAGGCATACAAGTGCCTGAAAACACCTCTCGCGCTATTCCAGACTGGGTTTTCCCAAATGGCGCTGCCTCACCTGTACGGCATACAAGCCGCCCTGATGCTCTTTTTGTGCGACACATCCCAGGCAGACAAGCACACCTTGATCCTACCAAGATCCTACCACAAAATAGAGACATTCACCTTGTTGAACTTAAATTCTGCTCCGACACTAATCCTGTCAGCACCTTGGAGCGTGCACAAACTCAACATTCCCCCATCATTAACAGACTTAAAACACGCAGCTTAAGAAACCCAAACAGGAATAATAAAGTGACTTTGCACATCATCTTAATTGGTGTTGGTGGCACGATTTATAACAATTATACAATTACACCTCTCATAAATCTGGGATTGACCAAACAAAAAGCTGAATCACTAGCTTCCCAACTCAGTGTCCATGCCATCCAAAGATTATCCACCATAATTAACACTAGACATGCACTTTGTTTTCAGGGAGCATCTGGGAGGGGAGGGTTTGCTGGGTGCGCGGCAACGGCTGAGGATGGCAGAAGAAGAGTCCGAGCGCTCAGGGGCATGGCGGCCAATCCCCCGGATCCCCATTAGATTTTGCTTCTGGCTCTCTCTCCTAGACTAGCTGTGTCTAGTGTAGGTTTGTAGGGCCCTTTGGTGAGGCCTCTGACTTTAAGTTAGGGGTTCTTTCCTTAATGCACGCGGCCTCGAGACTGCGTAGACTTTTCTTTTCTTTTCTTTTCTTTTCAGCTTGATAACGGTTATCAAGCTTATTTCTGAGGTTACAGGTCATGCGTTGAATTTGATGCTTCCAATTTAAGTCCATGGTGATTTGAACTCCAAGATAAAGGAAGGGTTCATGTGATGCAAGAAACTGGGCCTTTTGTCTTTGAATTTCTATTTTTCCTTTGAGCTGTTGACAGAGAGCTTGAGATGGTGTCACCCCATTTTGATCTTTTCCAGGATGACTGTGTAAAATGCCCGTTGCTTTAGTTTTGCTGCCAGATATAACAAGTGCAGCCCAGTCAGAGTAGAGAGTGAGTTTCCTGGCTTGTACTTTGAGGTCCTGGATTGTGCTAGTGGGGCAGAGAAGATCGTCAGCAAAGGCAGCGCTGCCTAGTACGTTAGCAAGGTGAGTATCAGTGGCGTTTTGGCCTGGGATGCAGCCGTGTTTGTAACCGCGTCCTCCTACATGTAGCCATCTTAAGAGGGGTTCCATGTAGAGGAGAAATAGGAAGGGCAAAAATGTATCTCCTTGAATAATACCTCTTTCAACAGGATTTTTTTCAGTGCTATGTCCTAAGGGTCTAACTTGGGTTGTAGCACTTTCATAAGGATTTTTGACAGTGTCAATAGCATCAGTGGAGAAGCCTAAGTCATACATTATCCAGAGCATCCTATCATGGTCAGTTGTGTTGAATGCAGAGGTGAAATCTACAATGAGGGCGTAAATATCTTTCCCAAAAGTTTTAGCATCTTCAAGCCCCATGATGACATTCTGGGGCTGGTGGATGGTTTCTTTTTGATTACGGAAAACAGCTTGTATAGAGCTCAAAAGAGAGTGTGCTTCTGCATATTCACAGAGTGTATCAGTGGCCATTTGGCTCCACAGTTTGTAGAGCGTGTTGGCAAGCCCAATGGGTCTGTAGGATGATATTTCTGTCTAGACAGAATCTCCTCTCCCTTGTTTTTGTCAATGAGGATAGTCTCACTAGTCTTCCAGGATACCGGGGTGAGGCGGGTGGCCCACATAATAATGAAGAGTTTGTGGATGCTCTCTTGGATTACAGAGAGAGGATCTTGAGGATTTCATTCACTATGCCATCTGGACCTGGTGATTTGTTACTACTCAGGGTTTTGATGCATTCATTAAAAGCGCTTGCATCAATGATTTTGGAGTGGAGCCATTCCCTTTTATTGTTACCTTCAAGTTCTCCTTTAGTCATTTGTTATTGTAGAATAAAAGGATCGGGCACTTGTTCAAATCTACCAGCCTGCTCCCAAGGATAATTACGTGGCGCTTCTTCTGGGAGATATTTGCCATGTTTGATGTTAACTGCCTTCATAGCTTCAGTGTAGTATCGAACGGATACACTGTACACACAGGGCCATGCCTCTCAGTTTAACTTTTCCAGTTCTGATAGGTGCCCACTCTGTGCAAATACAGACAAAATTTATCATGTTCTGCTTAGGTGTACCAACCCAACAATGAGTGGGATGCACACCAACAGACACCATGCGGCCCTTAGTCTCTGTGTAGAAGCCCTCAGCAAAGGCCGTTACGGCTCATCCCTCATTAGCATGGATGGCTGCAATCATGACAGACTTCTGGATCAAGGCATACAAGTGCCTGAAAACACCTCTCGCGCTATTCCAGACTGGGTTTTCCCAAATGGCGCTGCCTCACCTGTACGGCATACAAGCCGCCCTGATGCTCTTTTTGTGCGACACATCCCAGGCAGACAAGCACACCTTGATCCTACCAAGATCCTACCACAAAATAGAGACATTCACCTTGTTGAACTTAAATTCTGCTCCGACACTAATCCTGTCAGCACCTTGGAGCGTGCACAAACTCAACATTCCCCCATCATTAACAGACTTAAAACACGCAGCTTAAGAAACCCAAACAGGAATAATAAAGTGACTTTGCACATCATCTTAATTGGTGTTGGTGGCACGATTTATAACAATTATACAATTACACCTCTCATAAATCTGGGATTGACCAAACAAAAAGCTGAATCACTAGCTTCCCAACTCAGTGTCCATGCCATCCAAAGATTATCCACCATAATTAACACTAGACATGCACTTTGTTTTCAGGGAGCATCTGGGAGGGGAGGGTTTGCTGGGCGCGCGGCAACGGCTGAGGATGGCAGAAGAAGAGTCCGAGCGCTCAGGGGCATGGCGGCCAATCCCCCGGATCCCCATTAGATTTTGCTTCTGGCTCTCTCTCCTAGACTAGCTGTGTCTAGTGTAGGTTTGTAGGGCCCTTTGGTGAGGCCTCTGACTTTAAGTTAGGGGTTCTTTCCTTAATGCACGCGGCCTCGAGACTGCGTAGACTTTTCTTTTTCTTTTTTTCAGTGTAGTATTCTACGATTTGGGCCTGCTTGGCCCAGTTTCAATGGTCCCGGTCTCTGGATCTCGCAGCGCTTGAAGGCCTGCTCTTGGTTGTGCATTCTTATCTTAAAAAATCTCCTTGTGTGCTCGCTTGGGGTTTGTATTGATTGTTATTTGCAGTTTTTTACGAGCCATGTTTTTTTTTATCTGTTGCGAGTTTCATCAATATAAGTATTAGCTTGTTTGGCGCTGTCACACAGCTCCTCCAGCTGTTGGAGGGGAGGGAGGGCAAGCTCAAGGCTGTTGAGTATAGAAATGGCTGTATGGAGAGTTAGGTTTTCCTTATTTTGTTGCAAGATGGTTGAGGTACTGTGTTTGGTTGATGGCAAGGGATGTGAGCAGGGACTGAATAGATCTGATAAGACTAAGCTTCTTTTTCAAGTGACTCCGCTTGTTGCTGACAGTCCTAGGATTGTAGTGGTTGCTGTTAGGAGACATGATTTTTGTGCTGCAGACTTTAAGTGCTACTTGATACTCCACTTGGAGGAGTGAATGAGGTCATAAATGCCTGTTGCCAGGACTTCAACTGCCTCTGTGGCAGGTTTGTTACAACAGAGTGTCTCAAGTTTTGTGGTGTGCTTAGCAGATGTGCTATTCAGTTTGTTAAGGAAGGTTATAGCTTCTGTGTGTGCTGGGTCAAGGGTTTGGGGGACTCCTTCAAGTTTTTTAAGGATCCCATGTGCAGGGTCTTGTAGGGATTGTGCAAAAGCTGTACGGTCAGATTCAATGAGTGGGTGAACCAAGACTTTCTGAGGGCTTTAAATAGGGGAGTGTGTACTTGCAAGAACAGGGATATGAGTTTTTAGAGCTCTAAGGGGTATGTTGGCTACAAGTGTGACATGGTCGCTGAGAGAGCCTAGTTCATGGGTGGTGCAGGAAGGGTATTGATACGCAATTTCAGAAGGAAGTATGATATCGTCAGACATTTCAGGGCACGGTTGAAGAGCGTTTGAAACGTTTGAAATCAAACGCGTTTGAAGTGCGTTTGAAATTTTACCAAAAAAACGCTCAGGAGCGTTTGAAATTTGAGCGTTTGAAATCAAACGCGCGTTTGAAATCAAACGCTTCAAACGCGCTTCAAACATGTAGTTCAAACGCACACCAGCGTTTGATTGGTAGATTTCAAACGTGTCTACTGCTTCTGCTCAAGGTGACATATCTTTGCACACTTCATCAGTTCATGTGTGTGTGTGTGTGTGTGTGTGTGTGTGTGTGTGTGTGTGTGTGTGTGTGTGTGTGTGTGCGTGCGTGCGTGTGTGTGTGTGTGTGTGTGTGTGTGTGTGTGTGTGTGTGTGTGTGTGTGTGTGTGTGCGCGCGCTCGCGCGCGTGCCTGCATGCCCTTGCATGCATGCGTGCGTGCGTGCGTCCGTGTGTGTGTGTGTGTGTGTGTGTGTGTGTGTGTGTGTGTGTGTGTGTGTGTGTGTGTGTGTGCGTGCGCGCGCGCAGGCATGCGAGCATGTGTGCGCGGTGCACTGAGCGTCTGGGTGCCCTTGCATGTGTGCATGCGCTTGCATGTGCATGTACATGTGTGTGTGTGTGTGTGGTGTATGTGTGTGTTTGTGTGTAAGTGTGTGTGTGTGTGTGCGCGTGAGTGTGTGCATTTATGTGCATGCGTGCATTGGTGCGCGCGTGTGTGTGCATGTATGTGCATGCGTGCATTGGTGCGCGCGTGAGTGTGTGCATGTATGTGCATGCGTGCATTGGTGCGCGCGTGGGTACCCTTGCATGCGTGCATGCATAAATGCATGCTTGCGTGTATGTTTATGTGTGTGTGTGTGTATGTGTGTGTGTGTGTGTGCGCGCGCGCGCGCGTGTGTGCGCGTATGTGGATGCGTGCATCGGTGTGCGCGTGTTGGTGCGAGCATGGGTACCCTTGCATGCATGCGCGCATGCATAAATGCATGCGTGTGTATGTGTGTGTGCGAGTGCCTGCGTGTATGTGCGTGTGAGAGTGCGTGCGTGCGTGCGTGTGTGTGTGTGTGTGTGTCTGTGTGTGTGTCTGTATATGTGTGTGTGTGTGTGTGTGTGTGTGTGTGTGTGTGTGTGTGTGTGTGTGTGCAGTGTGTGCAACGTAACCGCTCAGTGTTGACCTCGAGGGGGGCGGCACAGAACAGGCACGCGCGCGCATGCCACCCGTCTTGTTTCTCTTCACAGTGAAATTTATCACTGCACCTAGGATGCGCTGCGCTGCAGTGGGCGGTGTACTGATCGGCCCACTCCAGCAATGCCACCGTGGCAGTGACTCCAGGTATGAAGTGGCAATTTTGCTTCATCATTTAGCGAAAATACATAATATGGGGCTGGGTTGCAGGCGATGCATGTTTCTGTTCTTACTTTGAGGGCTGCAGATGTCCAGATAATTAAGAGAGCCCACCCATTGACTATTGATTACTTGCAAGTTATTCGGAAATTTTCCTTTGTGATTTTTACTTTTCCTTTGGGCACACTTTGTCAAGCACGGTCAGATTTGGTAACTCAAAGTAGGTGCAGGCATAGCCTGGAGGCAGTTAGCCCCTATTGAGACCTTTTTTGTGGTGTAGGAAAATGCCACAGCTGTTCTTGCATTGGAAAAAAAAGCGGCTGAAGCAACCGATCGGCTGAAATCATGATTTTGGCTGATCAGCCAAACATGGCTGAAATTGAAAATTTTTTCACGTTCTGGTCGCCCCTAGATAGTCACTAGACCTTGCACGCTATAAGCCTTAGGCCCGGGGTCTTGCCTTAACGCACGCTAAGTGTCCAGCATTGACTTCACATTCATGACAGCAGGCCAGGAAAAATAGTGTAAATACACCATATATGGGCAAGTGAGGTCCGTGGTCCCCAAGGTCAGCACAAAACCTGGTCTTTCCAGGAGTCCAGATTTAGCTCTGGTGGTAGTTGGTAGTCATGATCTAGGAAAGGCTATATCGTTTTAATTCACTTGGTTTCAACTGGCAGCAATCCTTAAAAAGCTTTTTATGGAAATCATTTTCAGTTCAAACAATCACCAGCTCAGCTGCAGATGTTTGAAATTTAGAATTAATATAGAAAGTCTAAATTGTAGGTACTGCAGTAGTACATGCCATCATCATGATATCATTGGGTGGCGTCAAACCCCAATCAACTAAGTTGTGGCATGCTCACCTGTTTAAAAATCATTTCTATCACTTATCAAGATATAAGAAGGCTTATCTGAGATCTGGGGACTCTCCTGAAGCCATGATCAAATGGAATGCTTTCCAAATTCAAAGATATTTATGAAGACCTTTCAAGTGTGTTTGATCAAGAAGAATAGCGTTTGAAAAGCGTTTGAAGCGTTTGATTTCAAGTGTGCGGTTGAAATCAACCCCAAACGTTTGAAATGCGTTTGAAAATTTTGAACGTTTGAAAAGCGTTTGAAGCGTTTGATTTCAAGTGTGCGGTTGAAATCAACCCCAAACGTTTGAAATGCGTTTGAAATTTTTTCAAACACATTTCAAACGCTTCAAACGGTCTGCAAACGTGCCAGGAAAGTTCTGACGATCATCAATACGGCTAAAGGTGTAAATATCATTATTGTTTCTGCATCATCATTCTGTTTGGCTGGACTTTTTCTTGCTCATGTCCCTAATGTTCTCCCGTGGGTGCTAGGCACAAACACTTAAAGAAACTTGTTTATTTTTTGTTGTTAACCTTTAAAAAGTTGAGGATGTTTCACCAGCAACCGATCAGGTAGAGATTCGGGCTGTAGGTTACAAATGTAAACCCATGTAAACCCATTAATTCTGTCTTTGCCAGTAGCTTGTTGGTGGGTCCAGGGTCTGTTGGTTTCCTCCTTACAGGGGGAAAATTTGTTAGAGAGGAGGAATTCACGGTACATTCTATCAGCCCGCCTGACCCTCATTAGTTATTCCCCATCGGTTCATAGCTTGGTTTAGGCTGGGCCTGTGAACCTCCTCGGTGAGGCCTTAGCTAGCTTGCTAGTTAGGGGACATTTCCTTAATGCACGCAGCTGGACCTGGCTTGAGTAGCCTATTCTTTTTCTTTTTCTATCAGCCCGGTAAATAGTGTTGCTGGTGCAGTCGCTAGCACGGACTGTAGCATTCATGTCCCCAATGACGGGAGACTTCAAGGTGCTGAGATCACTCTCCACACAATCCTCCTGGGTGTGGGTGAAACTATCTATACTGCCCACACCCTGGATCATTAAAAAAAACTATTAGTAGGATTGACCCGCAAAGGTCTACCAAGCTTGCACAAAATTTACATGCGCACTCTGTGCAAGATGCGCACAAACTTACCAGGCGTGCCATTGAAATCAAAAACACTCAACATACCTCAGGTGCCCTGGGGCCGCATGCTTCCAGAAACCCACCTGACCCAAGGAAAAAAGAAAAAGAAAAGACTACGCGAGCCAGGTCCAGCTGCGTGCATTAAGGAAAGCTGACCCACACTAGCTTCCCTCTTACCCTCAGGTGAGGGAGACTCACGGCCCTTTGAGCCAATGTGTCTCCTTAACCTTAATTGATGTAGGGAGTGTTCTCACTGCCTACGCAGTTTGTTTCTTTTCTTTCAATGGTAAACAGCCGTTCCCTCTCCTTTCAAAGCAGAGGAAGTTCCTCTCACTGGTGAATCACGGGCAAAGGTAAGCAGAAATGGGCACGACAGAGGCATTACAATGGCTGGCATTGGCCCAGCTCGGTGGAGCTCAAAAAGATAAAAGTCAGCAGACACAATGGTTTATATATTTGTTGAAATTGTACTAGTCATTTTAGGGGAAGAATTACACACGCTAAGCAAGAAGAGATAGAAAGTAATGGGCAAAAACATTTAAGCTAATGCGCAGGCAAGTGTACGTGTTTTTCCGCTTGCTGAAGTGAATGGTACAGGTGTTTGAAGCCTCAAGATCTTTTGTACATGGTCAAATCAATTACTTGTGTAGTGCTACAACTCCAGCAGCAGATTTGCGAGAGACAAGATGCTAGGTGATGCCTTAAGGATGGCAAATATTACAGGAAGGATATGGGCTCTCAATCTACATGTTCTACACTACCAGTTGCCCTCCTTCAGCACACGAGCCTTTTCAACTATGTACTTGCCCACTTTGTACCGCTGGCTCTCCTCGGCTGCGTGCTCCTGCGCAAGTGGGAGCAAGCAGGCATTTACCCACACAAAAACAGTGTCAAGGGCACAAATGTGGAAAGGCAGTCGTTTTAGGCGGTCTGCAAGATGTGAAGTAGGGTTTTTATTATGCAAGGCCAGCTAAAGTAAGGGGTAAGGTTGGCAATCTTTGGATGGGATGTTTCCAGGAGATTCAAACGTTGAATTCAAGCGCTCGCTTCTCCTATCCAGAAACTAGGGACAACAGGCTCTTAGACCTGCCAGTGTCCTGCTTCTAGCAAAGCTTGGAGTCATTTGCGTACTTCCTGACACACATTTCTCTAGCTTGGACGAGAGTTGTAAATGAACGCATTTCTCACATAAAAAGGAGAAATGGGTTGAACATTTACATTTATAATAAAATTGAGTGATGGATAAGCCTAAATCACCTGTGCTTTTCCCTATCAATTTACTAATAAAAGGGTTGGTTTAAACAAGACGCAATGCGCTTCTGGCCAATGTACCCCCTTTTTCACCATTGATGTAGGAGCTTTTCCAAGCCCACGTAACATCTTCTCTTTCCGTCTTGAAACAGGTGCGATTGACGCAGACATAGATGCACAGCCAGTAGGTAGGCAATGCTAATCAAAGACTGCGATGTGGGTGAGGACCCTGCTAGTCTTGGATAGAACAAAGCCGGAGCAGGGCTTGCACTCACGTACTTCCAGCCCAATACGCTGTCACAAGTAGTGCAGGAGATGTCGGCCACAATGTGCAGGCCTGTGATCAGGATGCGCTCCTCCTTGACGCCAGGGGTGGCATTGACACTGAGGGCAAGCATGGGCACAGAGCACTTGTGTAAAATGGTTGCGTCAGAAGAAACAGCATGGTGAGCAGGGAATGGAGCATAGGGCACGGAAGTACAGACAATGAATTGCCCACCATCCCTTGATTGATTTAGGGAGGGATTGCCTGTGCAATTTCTTCTCTGTTCCTGTTTTTGCAAGGAGCTGCCACAAGGGCCTTGAACACAACAGCTGATTGGGCAACAATGAAAGGCACTCACACATTCGTGAAAAGGTAGGCCCGGCCATGGCGCCCTGCAAAACAAATGTGAGGTAGTCTCAAGAAGAAAGCGGCTTCTGTAGTCTCAGCGCATGTTCAACGTAACAAGGAAGGCAGGCTTAGCGACACATGCTTTTTTGCAGATGAGAACTGCTAAGCTCACCTTGGAAAGCCTTTGAAATGACATCGTCGTGGTCAGCTATATGACTTTTGCAAGTAGCACAGCAATAGATCTTGGGGCCTGCACTCAGCAGAGGAGTTGCGAGTACTTCAAACAGGTAGGGGGTCGGCCCACAATTTTGCAACTCTGGTCTGGGTGCTCCCCACCATTCAAAAACTGTTTGAAGGGACGGCCCATCACTACGTGGTTTCTAGTCAACAAGCGCTGATGACCGCCTGTGTGTACATTGATGGAAACGGTCTCCTGTAGGGATTTTTTCATGAGATTGCTCTAGGTGTTCAGATAGTGGAAAAGAAAGCATACGGATACAGCGGACAGGTCCATTTCAAAATGCAACGCACCAGTTTGGGAGTATCATTATCACATCAAGCTCTGAGCCTGCGAGAGAAGCATGGCCCACTGTGACAGGGGAAGGTGCATCCTCACAAAAGAACCCTAGGAGCAATGACAGAGAAAGCGAACAGGCAGACACACACACAGCTGCGCCTACAAACAATGCTCCACAACTATCACCTCTTCGGACATGTGTGTTGCATGCCAGCAGAACCAAACCAATGAGGTATGTTCCTCGCACGCAGAATTACTCACCAAGCAACTTCTGGGCACCCAGGGAGTTCCTACTACACTCCTTTCACCTGAACTAGAAGTTGAAAAAACTCTTAATCCGTGTGTTGGGTTGA
This sequence comes from Dunaliella primolecta, assembly GCA_914767535.2. Classification (NCBI taxonomy): domain Eukaryota; kingdom Viridiplantae; phylum Chlorophyta; class Chlorophyceae; order Chlamydomonadales; family Dunaliellaceae; genus Dunaliella; species Dunaliella primolecta. The sequence goes on along the minus strand of OU611763.1, from coordinate 3,682,898 downwards.
GTGGGCCACACCCTTTCCTCCCAACAACAACTAGCCCTAGTCCATTTCCGGATTACCGGGGAATCTTGAAATTGAAGAAGAATGCAGGGTCTTATTTATGCAGGGCAAGCCAGCTGCACAAATATCACAATCTCTGATCTTCGTTGTGTTCAACCGCCGAGCGAAAACTCAAAAATTATGAATAAGAATTGAAAACTAAAATTTTGCAGTCCTCAATGATCATATGAACACAAGTGCAGCAGGATATTTTTTGGGGGCGTAGGTGTTTGGAGCCACTGTCGGAGTGCACAATGCTGAGAAACATACGATTATATAGCAAAGAGAGGTTGCAAATTTCTCCGCGGCAAATGCTCACCTGGTCACTCTTCTTTTAAAAAATCATTTTCACTTTCGACACTTTTTACAGAGGAAACACCGAATCCATATTGTTTCCTGTACAAATACGTCAGAAACATTTACCACTGTGTGGAAAACTGGTTTGGTGAAACCATTCTACTAGAACAAAAACCAGCAAAAGAGGGATGGGAACGTTTCATGCAAGCAGGCAAGGAAACTTAGGAAACAGAAGAAAAATTACATCGGCATACTTCTTACTGCACTGCGACTCAAGAAAAGAAAAGAAGAACTACATGGACAATGAAAACAATCACCTCACACATATGGGTACACAGATCGCAAAACAGGCTACTACACCTTTTACCAAAGCTTGCTACCTCACGCAAACGAGGGCATTAGCAATGCCTTCTGGAACATGCCCTGTATCTCAACCCGAATGAAATACACAATCTTCCAATACCGCACAGGCACCCTCTACAACCAAAAAATATGTACAACATGCTTCAAAAGATCCACCAGCTTGTATGCCCCCTCCCAGGATGTCATCATATGGATAGCGCCCTCCACATTCTCTCAGGTTGTTAATACCCCACCATCCGTATCATAGTGGCTGAGCGTCACAACATTGCCAGCAAAATGATTTTGAAAGTGGTAATCGAAAGCTTTTATGGGTCAAACCTCATACATATGGAAGTAGGCAGCGCAGACCGTCTGGCTCAGCATGACCTATAACTGAACAAGTCTCTAACCATGTTATATTTCCCTACCTCTCAGACCCCAGTATTCCTGATCAAGCTAGAGGCACCTCCAGCCGCCCCGATGCTATCTTGGTCACTCCCTGCCCTGCCAGCCCAAATAGACCACCCATTACCTTCCCACATCGGGTACTCCGCAGCATGAGATGTAATGAGAAAGTAAGAAGCAGCACAGCTCCAGCCAGGCAACTTCATGAATTGGACATCAAAAACCGCCATATCCACTTCATAGAAATCAAATACTGTGAAGATACGAGGCCTGGTGCCCAGCTAGAAGCCTCACAGCAACAACACAGTGAACTGTGCAAACAACTTCAAGGTGCTGAGATCACTCTCCACATAATCCTTCTGGGTGTGGGTGAAACTATCTATACTGCCCATACCCTGGATAAAAAAATAGGGCTTGACCCGCACAGGTCTACCAAGCTTGCACGAAAGTTCCATGCTCACTCTGTGCAATATGCGCACAAACTTACCTCAACCAGACGTGCCATTGAAAACAAAAACACTCAACCGTTGAGTTATGTGACATAACTCCGGTGCCCTAGGACCGCATGCTTCCAGGAACCCACCTGAACCACACTAGCTTCCCTCTTACCCTCTGGTGAGGGAGACTCACGGCTCTTTGAGCCAATAGTCTTTTCATTTCACCACATCAATTGAGAAAAAGAGCTAGCTCCAGACGCGCTCTTGAGAAGACTCCTTTCAACTCTCATCACCAAAATCAGGCACGGGGCACTGCTAGAAACCTTCCCAGTCCCAATTGTCTTCAAGACAAAAAGTTGTCCTTCTCTTGGTGGAGAGGATACTTGGTCAAGAAAGAAAAGAAAAGAAAAACTGCGTAGGCAGAGAAGACTCTCCCTACATCAATTAAGGAAAATGGTCCCTTGGCCCTAGGTATATTCTTCTCCTTCATTGATGCGGGGAGTGTTATCGCTGCCTACGGACTTCTGCTTTCTTTTTCTTCTTTCTCTCTTTCTTTTTATAAGGAAGAACACACCTAGGGCCAAGGCACCTGTATCCCCTCCACTAGGAAAAAAGAGAAGTATTTTGGCAAGCCGCTGCTGAATGCAATTTCTTTTTCCGTGGGTATTTCTGTTGGTGTCCAAGTATGTTGCATGTGGCAATAAGTATCAGCATGGGAGGTGCTTTCCCATCCTGAGCCTGGATTTGTGTTTGAGTAGGGAACTCCTCGTAGGGAGCACTACTGAGGCTCAGCTGTATCTTCCCAAGCGGAGAACTGCGCAGACCAGGGTAGGGGAAAAAAAGAGAAGGGAAGTCCAACACAGCCGCTAATGCAGCACAAAAATCCTTCAAGTGCCAGATCTCCTACCCTTCCTGCAAGTCCTCGCGAGACGGACCCTTTGACGTGCAAGACTAGCAGCGAGCAGGAAGTGGCATTAGCAGTACATGAAGATGAGACTCACAAGTTCTCTGCTCTTGAGGGATGTCTCACGAGGTTTTGTTCCTTGTAGTTACGCTGCACACTGAAGCCCAGAGATCCCTGACACTGCGCTTCCTAGAGACGAATTTGGAGGGTACCGTGCCCAGGCAGAGCTTCAGAAGGGCTTGCAACTATGCCTCTGAAAGGGGAAGAAGAAGCACACATAACTTTGTGAGGTGTGAATTACACCCTTGTACACACTCTGGCTAGCATAGGCACTTGAATAGAAAGAAATAAAGAAAGGTCTTCGCTTGCCGTTCGGCCGCGTGCATTAAGGAAAGAGCCTCCCATTGACTCCCACCGATAGAGGGCATCTTTTTCTCCAGCCCGGCCACAAGGACTTGACTAAGTATTGAGCAGCCAGGAAGATGTCGAGAGGGCCCTAAGCCGTGGGGCTGGGGCAGTAAGTGAGATTTTTTGAGCATGAGCCTGCACAACGCTCATGAAAATGGACTTGCTTGGAATCAAACTTTGTGCGGTCTACCATCGGGAAGTACAAATCATTGGGCTGTTCAGCCTGCTATAATACTATACTTGTTTCCTGCCTGTGCTTTGGGACATATGCTGTGTGTGTTCTTCTTGGTGAAGAACTCACAGTGTCCTCAGTAGCAATACCTGTGCACTCATACCCTCCTTGAGCTGGGCCTGGCACTTCTCTATTTTTGTGTATGTGTGTGTGTGTGCTGCATCTTAATTGCCTACCAAACATGGCTCTTTCACAACTTATCCACACATCTCTCACTCACTATGCTTTACTTACTCCTTATAAGTAGTGCGTCACGTCTTAGAGATTTCATGAACCAGGCTGATGTCCTAGGATTAGCCAAGTTCGTGTCAGCGCGCCTTACATGCTGCGACTGAATTAATTGTCTTGTACTTGTTCTTCAGCTCAGACTGGTTGGCTACAGGCACCGTTTTCGCTCCAGCTAAGCTGCCCACGTAGGCAGGTACAGCTATGTAACCCTATCCTATCCTATCCTAAATGCTCCTTCACACATGAACTATTTTCTTTCAGAGTTGCCTCTTTTTCAAACTCCTCTTTTCAAAGGAGTTACGCTTCATCCTAGCAGTAGTGCGTTTGACTGATGGATTCTCTCGTAAATCCTGCGCAAACCAGGCACACATGCAGGGTTCATGTGCCTGTAGCAAGTCAGCAATGAGGGAGAAGGAGCAGGGGCGCTCCTGGCCTAATATAACAGTGGAATGGTACTTCTGGACGTAGGGGGCCGTGGGTACCAGCACAGCTGCATCCCAAACCAAAATGCTACTGACACCCACCTTGCTAATATCTTGAGCAGCACGGCCTTTGCTGATGACCTAAAGAAAAGAAAAGAAAAGAAAAGTCTACGCAAGCCAAAGGCCGCGTGCATTAAGGAAGAAACCCCTAACAAAAGTTAGAGGCCTCACCAGGAGGCCCTCCACCTAAACTAGACAAAACTAGCCTAGGAGAGAGCAAGAGACAGAACTAATGGGGATCCGGGGGATTGCTTGCCATGCCCCTGAGCGCTCGGACTCTCCTTCTCCCATCCTCTGCCGCCGCCGCGCGCCCAGCAAACCCCCTCCCAGATGCTCCCTGAAAACAAAGTGCATGTCTAGTGTTAATGATGGTGGATAATTTTTGGATGGCATGGTCCCTGAGCTGGGAGGCTACTGATTCAGCTTTCTGTTTGGTCAGGCCCAGATTTATGAGAGGTGTAATTGTATAGTTGTTGTAAATCGTGCCACCAACACCAACTAAGATGATGTGCAAAGTCACTTTGTTATTCCTGTTTGGGTTTCTTAAGCTGCGTGTTTTAAGTCTGCTTATGATGTGGGAGTGTTGAGTTTGTGCACGTTCTAAGGTGATGAAGGGATTTGTGTCAGGGCAAAATTTGAGTTCAACAAGGTGAATGTCCCTATCTTGTGGTGGGATCCTGGTAGGATCAAGGTGGGCTTGTCTGCCTGGGATGTGGCGCACGAATAAAGCGTCAGGGCAGCTTTGGTGCCGTGCAGGTGAGGCAGTGCCAATTGGGAAAACCCAGTCTGGAATAGCTCGAGAGGTGTTTTCAGGGACATGTATGCCTTGATCCAGAAGTCTGTCATGATTGCATCCATCCATGCTAATGAGGGATGAGCCAAAACGGCCTTTGCTGAGGGCTTCTATACAGAGACTAAGGGCCGCGTGGTGTCTGTTGGTGTGCATCCCACTCATTGTTGGGTTGGTACACCTAAGCAGAACATGATAAATTTTGTCTGTATTTGCACAGAGTGGGCACCTATCATAACTGGAAAAGTTAAAGTTGAAGGCATGGCTCTGTGTGTGCAGGGTATCCGTTCGATATTTCATGAGATTTATTTGTTGTTTAAGGGTAATCTTTGGATTTTTCCAGAAACGGACCTGGCTTGCATTAAAAAGGTAGTCTTTAAGATGGCCCACATAAAGACAAGGAGGTCCTTAAGGTGGCCAACAGTAAGACGAAGAAGGCTTAAGGAGGCCAGCAAAAGGGTAAGGCAGTCTTAAGAGGCTTGTGACAAGATAAGGAGGTCCATAAACTGCATGGTATAAATTAGGAGGTCTTTAGAATGCCTGGTAGGAAATAAAGTGGTCCTTGAAATGGCCGGCATGAAATAAGGACATCCTTAAATAACATTATTGCTACGCTCTATTATATAGTGAAACACACAAGCCAAGGCCTTCTACAGAGTTCCTACTCACGTTAGTGTTCCCATGCCATTGCTTCCAAAGCATGCAAAACTCACTGCAACTATGCACCATGTAAAATTAAAAGCAGGACACTCACGCGAGCACTAGGTGGGGGTCTTGCAGGAGCTCAGCTGCAGTTGCAGGCAACTCACGCCAGAATGTTGCCTTGGATTTTGCTTACCCCATATATGGTGCCGTCGGAGACAAGTGATGTACTTCAGGCCATATACCCAGGGTTGCAAAAGTGATGACACCCACCCTGTTCTAAATGTGACCACCACTGAGTTACTCACCTTGTGTAGCTCTCAATCCTAGTATGGGCACCAATCAGGCTCGCCGCGGAGCCACAAGAGAAGGAGTTGCTGATTTCCTTGTTTGCAAGCTGAGAGATTGGGTTGTGAACTTCAGTGTTTGCGTTGGTGGTGGATGGTGTGGCATCGTTAAGCTTCTGCCATCTCTGGTAGTGGTAGCCAGAGGTGTCAGCAGAGCCAAGTGTGTTTTAAGTTTGTCGCTCAGGTTGGTGAGATAGTGTATCGGGAAAGTGTGGGAGCGGTGTCTGCCATCACTTTGTGTGGAAGTGGTCTTTAATGAGAGCCAATGATGACCTCCTGTGCCCTACTAATACAATTAAAGACCTCAAAATCCAAGCCCACAAGCTTACTCTGTATTCAGACTGGGCAGCACTAATCATATCTGGCAGCAAAACAAAGGCCACCGGTGTCCTCCACAGTCACCCCCCAAAAGATAATAATGGGGTAACACCCTCCCAAGCCCTCAGGCATCACCTCCAAGGCAAAATAGACATCCAAGGACAGAAAGCTCAATTCCTACCATCTGATGAGCCCTTCCTTTACCTTGGAGTCCAACTTACCATGGATTTAAACTGGAAGCACCAGATCCAGCGTATGACTTGTAACCTGAAGAAAAAGCTTGAAAACCTCAACTTCTCCCAGACCTCCCCCCGTCAAGCCAAAGATATGATCCGCATAGCTATCAGTCCTAGTCTTGCCTATGCCTTTGCAGTTACTCCATGCACCCCAGCAGACCTTATCATTTGGGACAAAATGATTGACAGAACCATTAAACATAAATAAAACCTCTCAATCAGCACAGCAGCAGCAATGATACGAGAGGATGTGAACAACTTTGGACTAGGGCACCCCTCAATCTGCATTGAATACCATAGGCGTATGGCCTCCGCACTCACATCCAGCCTAGAGGACCCCTCAGCCAGACATCGCGCAGTTAGCCTTAACCTCCTCCACAATCAAATAGCACACCTCAAGGACCTGTCCGTGGACTTTCTTAACAATGGCGTAAAGACCAACCTTTGCATAAAGAGACAACTGAACCACTGTATGCGAGCACGCCAATTAATCAGCATCCACCTCAGTGAACTCCACCTAAGAAAGGAAGGGGAAAGCATGTTTCATGAGGACCTGAAAATCATAACCAAAGCCCTGTCACTGCATACCCCCCCCCCTCCCCTGCAACCTCTCACACCTCATCACATGTATTATACAACCACTCATGGGCCTTGGTATTAATGGAATGCATGACCTCACATCCCCCTGCAAAACCATGGTTATCACAGTGGCTCAACTCCAGACAAAATACTCTGGGGTTAACACCAAATGTAAAATGGCACTTAATAGACTGGCTGCCCTCATCAACCTTCCAGCCACCGAAGAGCTTAACACTGCTATTGTCCAAAAAATCCTCACCTGCAAGAACACTGAAGCCAAAGTCCATGCGGCCCACCGCCGCATCAACAATACCCACATAAGTGGCCTCATTGATACCCAACTCAATGAAGAGTTCAACCCCTCCGTTAGCATCCATGCTCACCCTCAAAGGAACGAAAACCGATCAACACAGGTGGTACCTACACCGCAACCTCCCTCCACAACGCACTACAGACATGAGATTACTGGGCGTTGCCTCCTAAGGACACCCAATTCTCGTCAAACTCCTACAATATGTCCTTCTAGTACAAACAGAGCACACCCAACCCATCCTGTGTCACAAAACACTAACCAACCCATTACTATGCCAGCCACACAGCAAATCTGCCCCCTTACACAGGAGGTGATACCCACTATTGTGACTACTCCCATAGATGAGCCACCCAGTAAAAGAACGCGCTCCCAGGGCAGATCCACCCATCAATCCCCCGCTCACACAGCTCACACCACCATTCCATCCAATGTCCTGCCTCTCACGCAAAATGTCAATTTAGAGACCACTAATGCTAAAACCTCACCTCCTGATAGCGCTCCCACCATTCAGGCTAGTCAGCCTGGTCCACACAATGAAGATGGGCCTCCCAGCAAACACACACGCTCAGCTAACAAACAAGAATCCTGACGTTCACAGCAGCACCTGTGCCAGAACACTCAGGGATCTAGTGTTAATCAACAAAATGACGTGCCTTCCATTCCCCATACTCATTCCAACATCCCGAGCAGCTCAAATACACAGAACAGTATCCAGAGTCATAACAGAAAGAGGAAAGCTTTGCTTCATATAGAGGCAGAACTTCAGACCCTTACCATCTACCCTCTAGCTCCAAATTGGCAAGGAAATGATGTCTGGAGGTACAAAGAAAATTTGGTGAAAAAGCTGGCTCAAGAAGCCACAGCCAACCACGCCTTTAATGCTGTCTACTATAATGACATTGACGTCACACATATAGACGCATGGAGAATCTATTTAGCCAAGAGAAAGGACATGAGCAATGACCCCTCGTCCCGACAGATGCAGTACCACACACACTACGGGCCCATGATAATAGAGAAGTGGGCTTTGCCCATCTTCAAAAAAGCTGGCTTTCAACCAGCAAGCATCTGCACAGCTGCTCGCACAGACATTGAGTGCGCATGTTGCCAGATATGCAACTACCACGGAGGCCTGGAGCCTATCAACTCGGAGCCCCCCTTCCTTGACATGTATGTGATGTGTGTGAACGTACCTACCACTGGAAATGCATGAGAGAACTCGGATGCTATAATGATGACCAAAGGCAAGAGGTCAATGTAGCTGAAGCCTGGGCCTGTCCCGCCCGTGCTAACCTCAGCAACGAAGACAAAATTAATAGATCACATAAGTCTAAAGAAGAACTGCTTGAGGTTTGTTGGCTACCATCATGGGAGCCAGAAGGATTAAAAATGAGCTGGCCCATCTTCGACCAGCGCATACAAGAATTTGAATTGCAGCTAAGCAAACCCAACCTTCTCTTACCCACAGCAGACTCTGCCCTCTCCAACCTAGAGAGGCAAGGGTTCAACAAATCTGACACAAGTAGCACCTGGAGCCAGAAATTAGACATAGAACTTCGCAACAAAATCATCTTTGACGTACACCCTACCAATCCGCAAACGAACATCAAGCCCACAGGCACATGTGAGTTCTGGGTCCAAGAAATAGATCTTGTCAAACACAATCCTGAACCTTCTTCAAATCATCCCCCAACAGAAACGCCTGAAAGCCCCACACCAATTATCCCACCTACCCTCACCCTCCCTGATACCTACAAATCAAGAGTGGCCTGCATCTACAATGCAGATGGCAAATGCGTTGGGATGATAACCCCTCAACGTTTTGACGTCCTTTTTGAGGCTTTCCAAAGGTCCAAAGCAGAAGGTCTGCATAATAACATCTGCCCCCCTCCTGCAAGCTTTGCATCTGAGATCCTGGGGCTCCTAGCCCGCAAGACCAAACTGGAGGACAAACACCAAAGCAAAAAGATTAAAGATTCCTTCTTACGGACCCTCCCACCTCACATTCACTCTGCCTTCCAAAAATGGGCACAAGTCACCCAAGATAAAATGGCCTCTCCCCTGGACTATAACGCTCACGACCATCACTACTGGAGCTCTGATCCCCGCGACGTTTTGTTTGGTGCCCACTACAATTCTCTCTCGTCCAGGTTTTCCGGGATGTCTATCTGCCATCCCATCTATGATGAAAAGTCCATGAAACTAACACTACGACATGCTATCTACTCTGCCATCCTTAGTACAGAGGCTACAGCCAACTTCATGCTTCTGCCAGCAAGTGGCAGGCATATGATAACCAACCCCTACTCACAACTCCTCAATGCCTACCCACACCTTTGCTACAAGCTCGGGACCATTCCTAAAAGCAAACTTACCTATGACAAACCCCAATCTTGGGTCGGCCAGGAAACTGCCCTACCCAAGCATACCTGGGATTTACAAATAATTACAGTTTGGAACACAGCTGCAAGAATTCACTTGAATAATCAGAACCATACCTGGATTCAGGATCTAGCCAAAGCCATCCCTGAGGCCAAATGGATAATCAAGAACGTTAGCAAACACCCCATTCAGAATGCAAGACACAAAGTGATGCTCGGGATAAGGAATGTGAAAAACTCCCCCTAGACATGAAACATATTTCCAAGGGCCCCAAAAGTCCCGCTTCAGACATTACTGTTAATGCTCCTTGTCAGTCCCATCCCAACCTCCAGCTTAAAGTCGCAAACTGGAGGTCTTGGGCCTACACAGACGGCAGTTGCCAGGTCCAGAATGGCAAGACAGTTATAGGGGCAGGTGTGTACCATCCTATGAGTGACTCACAAAAACTAGTTGAGCCTAATGGCGCTGGTATTACCAATACCATAGGAAGAGCTGAGCTCGCTGCCATAGCTGCTGCGCTCACTCATGATTACACACACATTGCCAGAGACAGCCTTAGCTCACTTCATCAACTCAGAAAGCAAATCCTGTATCCAGAAAAGCATAGACATCACGTGCAAGGAGATGTTTTGAAGAAGATTTCAAACCTTGCCCGAGCCTCTCAAGATCACATCTTTTTCTACAAGGTCAAGTCTCATGCTGGAATAGCTGGGAATGAATCCGCAGATCAGGTTGCTAAATACCAGGCCTCCCTCAAAGATGGCAACCTAACTGATACTGGTCTCCCTAGCGCCGGCCCAGGAGGAAACCCCTTCCACAATACAATCTGGCTGGCTCGGGAAGAGACAGATCCTAGGCCTCCTCAATCCCACCCTTCTTCTCCTCGTCTGAGCTACCTCCCAGACCTTAAAAATGCTTTAAAATCCCATATGCATGCTAAACACAAGCTGGGCTATGCTGACAGGAAGACAGGCTACTATACTTACTACCAGAGCTTGCTACCTCACGTAAGCAAAAAAATTAGCAACTCCTTTTGGAACATGCCAGGTCTCTCAACTCGAATGAAACGAACTGTCTTCCAATACCGCACAGGCACCCTCTACAATCAGAAACATGCGGTCCGATACAAAAGGTCCACTAGCCTGACATGCCCCCTACCTGATTGCCATCACATGGATAGCGCTCTCCACATCCTATCTGGCTGCCAATGTCCTGTCATTTGTAACATGGTAACTGAGCGTCACAATATTGCTTGCAGGATGATTTTGAAACTGGTCAGTGAAGGCTCTTATGGGGCCAATCTTGTGCAGTTGGATGCGGGCAACACAAGCCGCTTAGCCCTCCATGACCTGCAAGTCCCTGAGCAAGTCTCTAATCGTGCTGTACCTTCCAACCTCTTCAAACCCACGGTTTCTATGCAATCCAGACGCAACTCCAGCCGCCCTGATGCAATCTTGGTCACTCCTCACCCAACTAACCCAAACAGACCACCCACTTCACCCTCACACTGAGTACTGCGCAGTATGGGGAGTACCACAACTCCAGCCCGTCATATTCACTTGATAGAAATCAAATACTGTGAAGATACGAGGCCTGGTGCCCAGCTAGAAGCCTCACAGCAACAACACAGTGAACTTTGCAAACAACTCCAAGGTGCAGAGATCACTATCCACCCAATTCTCCTGGGTGTGGGTGGGACTATATACACTGCCCATACCCTTGATCAATTCAAAAAATTAGGGATTGACTCACAGAGATCTGAAACACTTGCAAGAAAACTCCATGCCCATTCTGTACAATTTGCGCACATACTTTCCTCTACCAGACGTGCCATTGAAAATGAAAACACTCATCATAATACTGGTGCCCTGGAGCAGCGTGCTGCCAGAAACCCACCTGATCCACATTAACTCCCCTCTCACCTTCTGGTGAGAGAGACTCACGGCTCTTTGAGCCAATGTGTCTCTCTTTCCTTAATTGATGTAGGGAGAGTTTTCTCTGCCTACGTAGTTTTTCTTATTCTTTTTTTCTTTACTTCTGGACCAGACAGAATCGAATTGTGGTGCCACCAGTGGATCTTAGGTGATGGCACACAGCTTTTAAAAGAACTCAAAGTCTCAAATGCTGTTTCTCTCTTGATTAAGGGGTTACACAATGCCTTCGTAAGTGCGGAATGGTTCTGCTGCACCGTAGCTTTTCTTCTGCACATTGGAAGCACGGAACTCCAAGTTTTGTCTATACATAGGTCCATAAGTAGTATGGTCTCAGAGAGAGATCCCAGAGGCGTCCTCCTAGGCAAAAACCATGAAACCAAGTCTTCATTCATGAGTGCTGAGGCTCCATATGCCCACTCGCACCGAATGATGTTTGTACAGGTCCTTGTCTAGAACAAAAGCCTGCATGCACATTTCTGTGCAGTGTGAGAGGCAGGTGGAGAACGTAGCCCTACGACAAACCACTCCTTGCCTGTCGCCCCTCATCCACATCCCCTCGCCAACATAGGGACTTAAACAACTGGGTTAGTTGGCAGCCCAGCTGTCTCTGCTGAGACGTCCCAAAGCTTGTGCGCCAAGTCCTCATTGTAAGACTGCGGCACCGACAAGCAGATAGATGTGTTTAGTAACCAATAGGAAAAATTTAGAGCTGGCTCATGCAAGTCCTTTGCAGCTTCCATTTCATGTCTTGCAAGCAACAAGTGCCTGCAGCAGGCTGCAGTTTTGCTATAATTTGGCAGAAATGCAACTCATACTGACATCAACTCAGTGCAAAGGTGCATTGTACATTTATGCAAGTGAGGCAGTTCAAAGCCTGTGACTTCATTTTTAAGGGAGCGCCTGACCTCGGTGGAGGAGCGGTTGCAGGAGGTGCTGGAGAAAAGCCAGCCACCAGAGAGGCTGCGTGCCGGCCAATCAACCAGGCTGCAGGAGAGGGCGGTCAGGCTCCACACGATGCCGCATGCATTCTGGGCGGTGCCAACATCCTGGGAACAGCAGACCGGCAGCCCATGCATTTAAGCCGTGCAAGCACGCACACGCGCCCTCTCTCACACACACGCGCACACACACACACATACACACAAACACAGAGAGCCCTCAGAATTAGGGTGGCAGCTGATTGCTTTACTACTCGTCAGACATGCAAGTCAAACAAACTTCTTTGGGCGTGCATGCTCTCAGCACACAATGATATCAGATCTAGCGTCTGAAATTGGGTACATCCAATGTCTAATCTAAGTAGGTACCGTGCAGAATTTATATCACCACGCATAAATATCGTTTTTTGCCCTGCGGGGCGACTGCGTGCACGAAAAATAAATATTCATTTTGGAGATGCGCGGTTGCGATAATTGACATCTCAACAGCGAGAGGGCCATGAGAGGTCTGATGAGAGGTTAAGAATGCCCTTGCGCGGTTTTGTAAAATAATAGTTTTGGGATGCGCTGTTGATGCGTTATTGCAAAACTAATCATTTTTGGGGGGGTGCGGGATGAGTACAATTGTGCACGGTACAAGAAAGACAAGTTGACTCAAGAAGAAGCCCGCTCTTTGATTGACCTTTGTGTGGTAAGGGTCTATGCCCCTGCCCAGTTGCACCCATCAAAGCTGCCTGAAGGCACATGTAAGAAGGAGACACTTGCCTTGCCTCGCACACCATCCAGGCGTGTAATGATTGGGTGGTTGAAAAGGCCTCGTGAGTAGTAGCGCAAGTCTTGGGCAGGGCTCACAGGTGTGCCATCAATCACCGCGCGGTCCTTCTCCCAAGGAACCTGTTATGAAGGGGTACACGTGCCCCACCTAAAAGTACAGCATAAATTTTCACTTGGTGAACGCTACTCAGCCAGGCCTAACATTGAGATCAATTTGGATTCTCAAGGATCATCCTTTGTGCAACAGGACATTGCAGCGCAGTGCAGTGCAAAAGCAAGTAATAACAAGGCTAGAAACGCTATTCTCTCGTGTTGCTGCTTGCTGGCTCTGTCACCATCTGTGAGGCAGATGGTGATGCAACTGACAGCGGCTGCGCATATGACTCACAGTGGCTGCGTATATGATGCTCTGGGCACCATCATATGGAGGCGAGTAGCACATGTCAATCACTTTCCTGCAGCAGTGCGAAAAGCACAAGCACACTTCTTGTCTGCAAGAAGGAAGGTTCACTGGCACAATCCAGGCAGAGGCAGCATTGGCTAAAAGCAAGGAAAGTGAAGGTAAACTTGAGAAATGCAGGTATCTGTACTTTTAAATCTGAATGCGAGTGTGGATGTAGACCAGATAATGCCTGAAAAGTTAAGGATGTAGACATGTGAGGGTCTAGTGGTTCAAATTAAGCACACAACAGTGTTGTTTTTAGTGATTTTTGGGGTGTAGCACTTTTGCCTCTAAGTGCTACACAGGGGGGTTTGAGCGGAATTAGGGTGTAGCACACTTGAAAATTTTTTGCCACAATTTTGGCGCAGCCAAAATAGGCATATGCACCTAACTTCACAATAGCACTTTTGTCAGGCTGCACCAAAGCCTTTCCCTCTTAAAAACACTCAGTCTAGGTTGGTGCATACCCACCAAATGTTATTGAACAATGAGGTCAGGTTGGTGCATACCACCAAAGGAACCAACGCAAATTAGCCATCAAAGTCAATCTGTATCACAACAGGCTGCTGAGCCTGCTGAGGCTGCCTAGGCACTGCTGCAAGCCGGTGCAGCTCGGGCAGCTGAATAGGCAAGCAGGGGGTGCTGATAATGGAGGTGCGCACGTGCATGACCACGGCATAGTGTATGAGTTTCTTACAAGTTGCTCCATCCTAGCAGCTCGTAGCTTAAGGATGTTGCCTTGCTGTGTTGGTACCTCCTGCTGCTGCTGCTGCTTTGTGTGTGTGTGTGTGTATGTGTGCGCGTGCGCACGCACGCACGTGTTTGGCCCATGCTGCACATTAAAATGAATTAATTGGTTTCATGTGATGATTCACACACAGCATGCTCATGATAGCCAGGAGGCTTGCAGTCTGTGTGGTCTGCAATTTGTGCAAGGCCGTTCTGCTGCTGCTGCTGCTGCTGCTGCTGCTCCCTTCGTGCCACATCCTGCTGCTGGTGCTAGCATATTTTTGCAGTCCTTGGTGCCTATATGCGGATGAACAGAACCTAATTTGTATGCTCTGACCTTCACCTCCTTGCGCATGGCCCAGCTGCATGCTCACAAGCCAGCCCCGCATGCTGGGGCCTACCTCCTTAAAGTTGCCCTGCTTGCAGATTCAGCCACAGCTGCACTGGCCTCTGTGGATGCCAATGGCTGGGCAATGGGACCAGGCTGGATTGTGGGAGGGGGAGGACCAGGCTGCTCCAGGGCAGGCTGTCCCTGAGCAGGTTAAGAGCGCCCCTGCCCTCGTCCCCCCACAAAGCGCTTGCGCTTGGTTGTGCCACGGCCAAACAACATAACAACCAAAATAACTTATAATTTTCCAAGCGACACAGGGTGTTCAAAACCTAAAAGCCTGTGTCGCTCCGAGCGACACAGAGGGGTTCAGCGACGCCCGAAGGGCCCGAAGGGCCCGAAGGGCGTCGCTGGGTAGCACCTTTAAGTATGAAAAGTGCTACCTAAAGCGACGCGTCGCCACTAATAACAACACTGGCACACAAAGATGCTTGCTGCCTCAAAAGCAGGTGCATGCTGAGGCATCTGAAAAGTTTAAGAAGACAACTCTGTGCTAAATGCCTTTTTCGCTGCCACAGTCCTTGTCCAAACAATTTCACTCTTTGCATTGACTTAGTGTTGGAAAATCACTTCTTGTGTAACCCCATCATGGGGGTAAACAATTTCATCTACAAAAGTCAAAATGGCATGGAGAGGTTGGTACGAGATTGAATCAATGCTTCAAAGACTTGCCACAGTGATGTCCAGGACCACTTTCTGCAGCGCACCAGGCAAGCAGGCTGCTGCACTTGTCCATGCAACTCCCCTGCGATGCCTGTCCCTTCAGTATGACATCAGCGCACAGCGTAACTTTGTTGCTCAGGTGTTTTTGATGCTTCCTGGTGCTTTTGCGCCTTCCTTGCTGGTTTGCGACATGCAGTACAAAAGGCACCACATCCTGATGTATCGTTCCTCTGTGCAAAGAGGACATGAAGCCAGACGCACTTGTACATTCCTTTGCTGAGCAGGGGGCTGCTGTTGAAGATGTTGGAGCGCACGCCTCCTGGGTCAGCCACGCATGAGGTCAGGCCGTGCAGTCCCAGCCGCCGCTGCAGATGAGCAGAGACAGAAAGTGAGGAGAGGACAAAACCATCTTTGAAGCCCTCCATCAATGTACTGCAGTTCACAGCAAAATTTACACCCTGAAGGACTGCCAGGTTTAATTCAGGAAGCCTGGTTATTTTGTACTCCCATTGAAGCATGTTCCTCTGGCAACCAGAGGTTGATCAAAGCTAGCAACTGCATAAGCCGCGGGTCCTTGAACAGAAATAGGCCATGTGTACAAAAAAGTCTGTGCTCCTGTTGCTGTTTGACCAGGGACCTGTGATTTATGTGACTCAACTGAGGCCTTCAGAAACTTGAAACGACTTTAAAATTTCTGGAATTTCTATCCAAGCCCCTGAGGCCCACTCTTGTGTGGACCACAGGTCTAGCGGATACAAAACAGTGTGCATACAAGAGGAACTATCTACTGCAAGCCAGAGAAAGCAGGCCCCTAAACATCACTACAGCAAAATCAATGCCTTCTATAACACCCCTGGTTGCCTTCATGGCTGGACCCCCCTAAGCATAGCCAACTGCACCTCCAGGCTCTGAATCCACCACTGTGCCTGCACCCCACCTCCTTGTAGAGAAACAAATAAGCTATCCAAAGCACTTTCCAGGTCCTGGAATGGTGTAGTGGGTGCTGAGATTTTGAGCTTTTTAGCAGTAATTGGCCACTCTTTGCCTTGGATAAGGTGGGCCAGCCAAGGGGACGACCTTGCACTGCAACACCTAGAATGTTGATCGCGTTTGAGTACCTTTCCATTTCCATCCCTACCTTACTGAGCCAGCTTATAATGGGATGGAATGTTATGATCTATGGGATTCACAGACGTATGAAGATGCATTTAATCAAGGTCAGGTATACAATAACTTCTAGCCTATTCAAGAGGAGTCATTCTATGACTTAGGTTGTACCATTCCCCAATCTGACAAACTAAGTTTGCTTAATGTCTAATAAGTTCGAGGTTCGGCAAATTGTTGGAACGTGTGTTGCCTGTAGGCGCAGGGGAGGAAGTGGGTACCATTTAGCCCCCTACCTCCCCTCCCACCTCTCCCCCTCGGTCCCCCTTGCATAATTGATGATGGGGAAGAACAGGAAAGGAAAAGGGTCCGTCAGTGGGGACCCAGGGGGACGTCAGGGGGCCCTTTTTTGCAGAGGGCTTAGAGTTCTATGGATTGGCAATTTTAAGTTTGCTAACAGTTCAAAAAACTTCAAGTTCTCGAACGCTACAACTTGTGACCAACAAACGTTATCCACACTCACAAATCAAAGCTTTTGTAATCAAATTTCGTGACGTAACATTACAAGTATTTCAAAAACAAAAAAGCAAATAACTCAGCGGAACTTTTCCCTTGCTGTGCTTTTTTTGGGGTCCAATTTGGACAAATCCAACACGCTTAAGGGTCCTGCCAAGAAAGAGGATTTTTGACAAGAAACAATTGCATTGTAGAAAAACAGGCAGCATTTTGGACGGATGTGTGAATAACATCTTGGGCTCAAAGTAGCAGACAGCCCTCAAAAATTGCACAACAGACCATCAAGGAAGTATCACCGCTTTTTTGGCTTGGCTTGACTGCTCGAGCAATCATGCTTGATCAGAGATTTTAGAGATGTTAAGTTTATGCAATTCAGCCCGCCAGCACTGGTAATCCTGCTTTGACATATGTGCTTATAATTTCTTCCATCCAAAAATAGATCAACACTAGGTCCTTATTAAATGGCAAAAAAAAACTCTTCGACTTCTCACATGGCACTCAACACCGGCCTCACTGAACAAGCAAAAAGCTTTCTGTGCACACTGAACAATACAATACATCTTGGAGATAGCAGCCATAAAACAAGACAGGCAGGGAGATGCCAATCAAGAAGAAGATAGTGATAAAACGATCAGAGGGCTAACAAAGCCTCCAAGAAGGCCAGCCAGATGCCGGACAAGATAGTTAGTGCCCAGCGCTCACAACTGCCTGTTGCTGAGACAACTCACCTGCAGCTCATATGCAAACAACACATTTGCAAGCTTGCTGTGCTCATAAAATCCACTTCTCCAGTCCGTGAGAAATGCCTGCAGGTACAGAGAAAAATTAAGATTCGTGTTGCAAATCTGTTTGTACTTTACTCCTTTCAGCACAACCATCGGCAGATGCAAAGCAAGAATTTTTTTAATAGACCTGCAATATTCTAGTTCCTTTGAAGGGCCGTGAGAAGACATGAAGCCCTTCAAGCTTTGCGGCTCCCCTTAGCCCACCCCCCACCCCCTCACACACACACACACACACACACACACACACACACACACACACACACACACACACTGCTTACTATACCCCCCCGCCCGCACCTTGGGGTCTTTGATGCGTGCTGTACGGTGGGTGATGGAGGCCACTGTCACCACGCGGGCCTTGGAAGACACCAGCTGCAGAAAGAGGTTTGGGCAACAGGTACAGATATGAAACACCTATTTATCCAGTAGTCCTTGCATGGCAGCGTGCAGCTTCTGCATCTTCCAAGATCATCATCTGAAAGGCCTTCGTTTACAATTAGGGTTACAAGTGGCAGGCAAAGTGGATATGACAAAGGCAGGACAATACAAGCAGTTACAATAGGTGTATGCCTTTCGCCCTTGCAAAAACCGGTGCCCACCTTCTTCTCAAGCAACCGAGTCAAAGTATAGGGCCCAAGGTAGTTGGTCTGCAGGCAACAACATGGTGCACAAAGCATGTCCTCATCAACCAATCATCGGTGTAGAAGTGTGAAAGACGTTTAATGCACAGTTTTTTAATGTCTGATTGCCAAGAGGTTCAAGACTTGCTCAGGGCTCTGCATCATCTTATGCCTCATGCAAGTGTCAGGCTTGGCATGCTAGTGTCTGAATTACGCATGAGCCAAAAAAAGTCTACTGGAGGAAAACACAAAACATTCTGGAGCCTGCATCTTCGCCGGTTACATTCACATTAACACGCAGCTACACGCAAGCTGTGCACCCCCCAAAACATGTAGCAAGGCTGGCAAAAAGTTGGCTGGCTCTCCATGAGCCGGCTTGTCAAAAGTCATCCATAGGAAGAGTTTATGTTGCCACCTGGTGTAAAAGATCCTGATAGCTGGTGAGTCCTGCTTACCAAAAAATGTCATATATGACATTGACTTGCAAATGAGGAGGATTGAATTACCTGTGCAATCCCTCCGACATTGTCACTCGTGAAGTACTTCTTCATGTAGCTGACTCCTGCGTTGTTGACCAGGATGTTCAACTCCTTGTTGCTCTTGTTGACCTGCAAAACCAATTCAAAAATACTACTGATACTTGCTACTTTTGTACATAAATGGTGCACAGATGCCCAATGTCCAGTCTCAATGTCCTACACCTCTCTGCTGTCCTTTTCTGTGCAAGCAAGGTGGGGCATGGACCAGGGCCCCATTGAGCACCTCCCCTCCACACGCACCTCCTCTGCAAACTTGCGCACTGAATCTTGAGACATGAGATCCAGTGGCTGCTTGGGTACCACAAATTGGGCGGAAGGATACTCCTTCCTGGAAGAGTGTTGACGCGATGTGTACATCATGGAATGGAGGATAGATAACTTGAATGCAAGTACGTGCTTTGAAACATTACTGCAGATCCAAGACTAACTTTATACCCAGTCTCACCGGGTGCTCTCTACAAACTGGCGAGCAGCATCCAGGTTGCGCACCCCTAGGATCACAGTGGCACCCTGGACTGCATTTTGGAGGCGTATGCAAGGGCAGGCAGTCTGAGTTGTGGATCTGTGTAACTGCTGCAAGGCAATTCAACTCAAAATACAGCAGGAAGTGAAGCAGGCTTGCATGGGGGAAGAGCATTGGATTGGCCATGAACTCGCAATTTCTAGTGAGCGTGCAAGAAAACTCACGGGCCAGGGACTTGGCAGTCTCCAGCCCAATGCCAGATGTAGCTCCCGTCACCAGAGCGGTCTTGCCACTCAGGTTTGAGGAGGGGTTGGACATGTTGGCGTTGTTTGCGCGCGAGGCTGAATACACGAGGGTTACAGAAATCTGGGGAAAATAACAAATTTTTACTAAATCATCGTCATGTGTTGGATACAAAGGGCAGCATGAATTAGGCCCCTGTTCCGCCAGTGCACCTGAGTTTGACTTGTGTTCCAACTCAACAAAAAATTATCTCTCGTGCTCGTGCGTATGTGATTTTCCACGAAAAAGGAGGTGCACATTTCAATTCATGAGCTGACTCAGGTGGCTTACACGAACCTTTCTTTTATCCAGAAGAAGAATGACTAGGAAAGGCAGCTTTTGTCATGCTTTGCTTGCTGGATAGCTTGGCATTTGATCAAGAGCAATACGAACATGGACTATGACATGCTGCTGGGTGCCTCCAAGAATGGAGCGAGGAATCAAACGCTCCAGCTCAAGGTGGCGTTGGTTCCGGACAGGAGCTGCTGGATAGCACTGCCTGTGGGCCTGTGCAACCAGCTGTACAGTTCCAACTGCATGCCTCCACTCATCTTCCGCCTTGCTCCAGGTTTGTGTACGATAGTGCTCATGTGCTTACATGCAAGGGTTATAAAGGTTTGGGCTTTGATACGGCTACGTTTGCGCCCCCTTGACTCAGTATTAATATGCATGTCAGTTATCATGCAAAAGAGGAGTTCATCCTTATCATCCCACTCCTGTCTTTCAGGAGCAGTTGCTGGCCTCGGCAGTCGTACCAGCCCTGGAGGATCATCTGCGCACAACTTTGTGTACGTGGCTTGGGGTGGAGGCACCTGCGCTCAAAAAGCAGCCGTGGAGGTATGTGCTCTTTTGAAAGCAAGAAGTGGCTCATCCTTGGGGGGGATGTCTGGGATGTGAATGCCTGTGAGAAATACAAACTTGGGCATCGTCTTTGACTTTGAGCTGTAGTTTGTGGCACCCTCACATCAACACCCTCACATCAACACCCTCACATCAACATCAGCTGTCTTGTGTGGCCTTGTTTTTTTCCCCTCCAGCAAATTGCCAAATTTGCAAATGAAATTTGCAGATGGTTGTGTGCAACTGCATTTGGAACAGGGAATACGTGCAAGCATGATATGCTGTGTATACGGGGATATGGGGCTATGTAGGTAGAGCTGAAATGTAATGAAATACAAAACTAGGTATGTTGTGCATCACGTCTAAAATGTGCTGGCATGTGATGGCACCATGTCTGAAACTGGTTCCACACCACCAGAGTAATTTTGATATGGGATGCAACTTGCCTGGCAAATTATGTGGCAAACCATACATAAAGCATGGAATGACTTGTTTTTGATCGCTGGTATGTACCATACAATGCCTAAATATGGGGCTTCAACAGCACATTCACGTGTTAATGCTAAGAGGCAGTGCACATCAACTTTCTCTGATCACACACCTACCCACCTCTGATCTGGTATACTTGATTGATGACCTCAGGATGGCAAGCACAGACTGTGTATCCAGGACAATGAACGAGGCATCCTTGGCTATTACTCGTTGACCTTTTGAATTGTGAAAACACTTGAAAAAAGCCTTGCTTAGAGCTTTGACCCCTCCCTGAGAGCTTCTGTCGAAATGCGCCTGCACCCTTTTGCAGGTGCCCTCTGGGCTGGCTTCCTGCCTAGGGCTGCGTCATGGCATGTCCTGCCTCATGTCCCTGGTGCAGGTGCGTGCACCAATAATGAGCTAGAATAAAGACGGTCTAGAGAGAAGTGGGCCGTAGCCAGCATTGCTCATGACTGGCAGCATGTCAGGGAGGCGAATTGTTGTTATCAGGCAGGCTCATGACTGGCAGGTGTGTTGATGGCTAGCAGGTGTGCTGTTGATGACTGGCAGCATGTGAAGGAGGGGGATGTTGCCGCGCAAGGGTAGCATGCATGCTGTGCAGGCTCGATACTCATAAGCTGAATCCCTGCCGCTAGAAATTTTTGGCCACATCATCCTACTTTCATGCATCATCAAGCACGTTGCTCTAAGCAGCTGGGTCTAAGCATTTCAAAAACTTGCCCCATAAGAACTCCTTCTCATTGCTAAGGGCATGCCAGGTAAGGTAGAGTGTGTTGTCGCCTCATCATCCCAAACCGTACTTGTGTGGGAGTGGCCGCCTAAGATAACGTGCGTGTAAGTTGCTTAAGAAATGCCCTGGTTGTGCAGGATATCCCCCCTGCTGAGGTCATTGAGCTGGAACCAGCCAGCAGCGATGACTGGGAGGTACTGGAGCAGAACAGTGGGCACCTGGAGGAGGAGATCCTGAATCAGGTGTGAGGAGCTAGAAGCTCTGCTCCTTTCATCCTAGCAGCCAAAGCGCATTCAAGGCAGAGTTGGTGTTGCCCCAGGCTTGTTCAGATTTTAAATTGGAGCCTACACAGGCTGAAGCACTCGTCCTGCCTCTCAACGCTGGATACACCCATGAAGTGAAAGTGCGCAGCATGCTGTGCAATGTCCGTCAAGCTTGTCCGTCAAGCGAGAATGCTGGGCTGACCACGTGCTTCTTCAGTTGCAGCACACCAAATAGTCTTCTGGACATATTGGAGGTCATATTGATGCCTTGTCTCTTGGAGCGCCTCGCTCCCTTTGCTGTACTGTGTGTGACCAAGCTCCTGTGTGGGATGTGCTGCAGCACAGGTGGGCGTGGTGGCCCCAGGACAGCCACTATGTGTATGGGCAAGACAGCAAGCCATGATCACCCTGCACGCAATGGCCTGCAAGCCTGCGGGCGTGGTACGACCTACAGCAGGTGGGGGGATTGAGTGGCTGTGGACTGTCTTTGCCTTGTTGTGTCTGTCTGGACACAGGAACCGAGCTGGGTCTCCTCAGAATCAAGGCTATGCTCCAACGTTTTTGTGTGATGCTGCCATGTCAAATGACTGAAGCACATCTATAGGAGTCAGCAGCTCTCCTTTCCTGCTCCTTGGATCAAAAGCACGAATCGGTGCAGAAGCTGCCGCAGCTGGTGCTCGGTTTCGTGGTCTTGAACACACACGTGTCTCATCTTTGTCTGATGCATGATGCTCTTTTGCACAGGCTCGGAGGTGCATGTGGCCCCCAAGCTCAGGGTTGGCGGCACAAGCGGCAGCGCAGCCTCCTCTGCTTTGCCCCAAAAAACGATAGCAGGGGCTTCCTCGCTACCCACCGCCGGCCTGCAGCTGCCACGCAGCTTCCGGGTGTTGCCCATGCCAGACGTCTGCCTGCTGACCTGGCAGGAGCAGGCAGGACTGCCTAGTGCCTGCTCTCTTGGCAGTAAACGCACCAACACCCACGACGACAGCAGCCTGGGTCAGGTGGGGGGGGGCCGCATGCATGGAGCTGCAGTCCCCTCCTGGTGCGACCACCACCAGTGCTACCACCGGCAGCAGCCGCACTACCACTGGCGCAGCTGGCTCACGTCTGCTGTGTTCCTTTGCCCATCAGATATGATGCATCTGCGCCTGCAGCGCGCAGCCTGCCTCACTGTGCGCAGTGCAGGGCCTCACAAACTGGCCACAATGCCCCCCATCAACACCAGCCGCACACCCACTAGCAATGAAAGCACCAGCGCTGGTCACGCCTCCGCTGTAAGTACTTCCATCAGCCAGGGGCACTACGCTGTGCAACAAAGGCAGCTACAGCAAGGGCAGCCCGTGCATGCCTCAAGCACCACCCTCCAACCGCTACCCCATTCCAGCGTCCGCCCAGGTCCTCCGGCTAGCAGCGGACCTCACTCACGCCCTACCTCCACCAACACCAGCAGCAGTAACAGCAGCAGCAGCGCCCTGCCGCCCATCTCTGTTACAGTGCGTGCCATCCCCTGGGAGCAGTGCCCCCCAGGGCATGCCATGCTGGCCCCACCCATCATGCAAGCTCTGCGCCTCCGCCCCCACATGCGCGTGCGGCTGGCTGTGATGCCACCTTCCCGGTTCCAGCCGCCAGCGCTCCCAGCCCCCACTGCCTCCCCCTCCCTGCCGATTGTGAGCGCTCCGCCTCCAACCCCTAGCACCCTTCCTCCATCTCCACATCCTCCACTGGAGAATGCTGGACAGCACATGCCTGCTGCACCACCTGCAATGCCACACCCCCCTCCTCAATCTCAATCTGAAGACGGACCACCACTGCCTCAGCCCTCGCTCACCACCCCACCATTGCCTGTGCTTCCACCCCTTGCCTCAATTACTTTGTGCCACATGGCTTCACCAACGTGCCAGATCGGCAATGATGCATCAAGTCCTTTGGATCGCAATGGCGAGGGGGTTGGTGCTACTGCACTCCCCCTGCAGCCGATGACTGTGCTCCAGGAACTGCTGGTGAAGCAGCTGGGCGGGGGCAGTGCCTTGCAAGGTGTGAGCGCGTGGCAGTGCGTGCAGGCAAGGGCAATGCAGCAGCTGCTGCAAGGGTGCGCTGGCCTGTTTTGCACACACCCTGCATCACCAAGCATCCCTGCAAGCGTCGCAGGCTCAGCAGCACACCAACAAGGTCACCAGCATCACCAGCACTGCCAGCAACAACAGCATTGTTGTTGTGAAAACTCCATCCTGCCACAACCTCCTCAGCTCCCACCACGCACCCACACCCTCACCTACTCGCCTCCACTCTCTTCCCTGCTGCCTGGGACCATTCTCCACCTTTCCGCCTCACTATCCTCACTTCATGCTGGGACCAGCCACGCGCAAGGCACACACAGCCTGGCCATCAGTTCTGCACTGAGCACAGATGCTTGCGCGTATGTAGCACTGACATCAACGCAGATGCAGCCTGTCCCCAGCACCGCGCCCTCACCCTCCTCTGCTGCAAACTACCAGCTCCAGCCGCAGCAACAGCAGCAGCAACAGCAGCATCTCCTGCTCCCTTGCGTGGACCTTGCAGCCTTCCAGCAGTCCCCTCACCACAGCACACCCATCAAAGCACCTCCTCCTGCTGCTGCTGCTGCTGCTGCTGCAGCTGCAGCGGCTTCAGCAGATGCACATGCCACACACGCACCCTCACTAAGTGCACACACAGCGCTAGCCCTGCCAATGCCATCCTGTATGTTGCAGCCCTACAGCATACTCCTGCAGCCACCCTTGCCTTACATAGGCTCCTCTGTACCTCCAAATGCATCAGCAGCTCCCGACTCAACAGCCCCACACCCCTCCCGCAAACAGGGTGGGGTTACAGGCGGGACAGTGCAAGCACGCTGTGCCGCGCTAAATGAGCGCGGGGGTGGTGCTTGTGGTGAAACAGAGCTGAGCCGTGCCGTGCGGAGGGTGGCATGGATGGCAGACGTGCTTGAGGGGGCAGTGCGACAGGTGGGTGGTGCAATCTGAGTTTGCCCTTACAGCCTACATGCAGACCCAGAGACCTTGTGTGCAGTGCAGTTCCTATGCAGGGCAGTCCTGTGATCCTGCATGCAGTCCTGTGTACAGAGTCCTGTGTGCGGTGCATTCCTGTGGGTCTGCCCCCTTATGCTGAGCAGTGAGCGCCTTACGCAGTGGTGCTTGAAGCTCAACAAGCATGCGTGTTTGCTTCAGGTGTGTTTGCAGAGAGGAAGCAGCGAGGAGGAGCGATGTTAGGAGCATAAGTCGATGGGGTGCTTTCATGGTGCTGTTTGGTTGTTTGCCGTCGTGGCCACTCAACTCCGTGCATGGACAGAGGGTAATCTGCAAGGGCGGCATGCCGTGAAAAAAGGGATATATTGCCTTCAGTGCACTGCACACGTGCCTTCAGTGCTCTGCACACTTTGAGGTGCAAGACCACAAAGGTCAACCGGCTCATCGTGGTGTCAAGGGCACCATGCTGCTTCCTCAGCTGGAAACATGGCATCTACCTTGACCATGAATCATTGCATGCAACTGCAGACAAAGACGGTGCTGGCAGTGCCAGGCATTGGTTTGTGGCAAGCATGCAGCCCCTGAGGAAAGCTGAGATGGTATGAGCTGTCAAAACGCTTCTGAAAGTGCATGCTCCCCCATCTTTCCATTCCTAAAATGTCAGCATGGAGATTCGACTTTCCACAAGCATTTCCACCCTTAATAGTATTGCTCCAGCCTGCAAGGAGCCCCTCCATAATGCTGCCGCTGCTGCTGCTGCTCTAGGATCATCACTGACTTGAGGAACTCGAACAAGAACAACAAGGT
The DNA here is from genome assembly GCA_914767535.2 of Dunaliella primolecta. Taxonomy (NCBI): domain Eukaryota; kingdom Viridiplantae; phylum Chlorophyta; class Chlorophyceae; order Chlamydomonadales; family Dunaliellaceae; genus Dunaliella; species Dunaliella primolecta. The sequence continues at coordinate 3,657,209 of OU611763.1, read as the reverse complement.
GACCTTGCACATCATCTTAACTGGTGTGGCAGGCACTATCTATAATGACTACACCGTTATACTTCTGGTCAACTTGGGACTAACCAGGCAAAACATCAAGCCATTGGCATCCAGATTCTGCTGCCATGTCATCCAGAGATTAAAAACTATTATTAACACTATAATTAACACTACATACTCTTCAATCAAAGGGGCTTCGGGGGGGGGGAGAGGGTGCTGGGCGTGTGTCAGTGGAGAGCGGAAGAAGAAGAGTCCAGGCGTCCAGGGAGCATGGCTGCCACCCCTCCAGATCTCCATTAGCTCCGTTTTTGGCTTTCTCCTAAGCAGGGTTGATCAATACTAGAACTTAGAACTCGTTCTAGAACTCGTTCTTTTTTGAACTGTTGGCGAATTTTAAATTGTCAGTTCATAGAACTTTATGCCCCTTGCCCAAAAGGGGGCAGGAGACCCCCCAAACACCCCCTAGTCACCCCCCACACATCCCCCATCTCTATTTGCCATTTTCCAAGCCTTCCCTCTGCTCTTACTTCAACAGTTTATAAACAAAACAAGTTGGTCCCAGCTCTTCCAAGGGTTAAGCTAGGGTTTAAGAAAATTTGCTGCGTCTGCCAAGTAAGGTATGTCATTGAAATGTTGCTGCTGTTCACTCAAGCTCTGCATCTGCTCTTCACTCAAGCTCTGCATCGCTAAACTCTTCTTCCCCCTCCTCCTCCTCCTCCTCCTCCTCCTCCTCCTCCTCCTCCTCTGCATCGCTGCACTCCCATGGAATGGCCAAATTTTCTTGCTCAAGCGCCTGGGTGCGCCTTGCCAAGCGCAGATTGCTGAACAGCCACACCAAGCGGCTTGCGCGAGCTTGGGTAAGGCGGTTGCGGCTGGTGCTGTGCACAAAGCTGTAATGGCTCCAATTGTGCTCACAGCTGGATGCTGATGCTGTTTGGCTGAGCACGCGCACGGCAATGGCTTGCAGCTTTGGCACTTCCCCCCCATACATCTGCCACCACACGTGTGGCTGCATGGTGGTGGCACCTGCCAGCACTGTGTCCCTGCTAAACAAGCCAGCCCCTGACGAATACTGGGAGTATTGGAGCATCACCTCAGCAACTTCCTCCTGCGCAGCATGTAGAGCAAATACATTTAGGAACGTAAATAGATGCATATGCACAACCTCAGCAGTTTCAAGCAAGGATCAGACATGCACGACACCTCAATTCGGCTGGCCCACAGCCCAGGCACTTTGCAATTGCCTGTTCCACACCCGAAGCAAGAGCTCACCTTGCTGGAGGTGAGCTTTGCCACAATGTTGAGCAATGCTTGAGTGCATTCACTGCGGTCATAAGAGAGGTACTCAGGGTCTAAAGCATGTGCTGCTACATGGAAGTCTGCACAGAGTGCGGCGCGACGCTCCTCCACAATGCGCTGGACAGCCTTCATTTTGGCGGCGTCTAGGGTCAGCTTCTTCACTTTGTCCAGCAGCAAGCTGCCCCAGTTGTACACCTTGCTGATGTTAGGCTTTGGAGTGTCCACCTGAAAGAGCATGCGAGAAAGATGTTTCACAATGCAACATATAAACTGCATCATTCATCCAATCTTGCCAAAAGGAAAGAAAAATCCCTGCCACCTCTCAGCATCAATGCCTCACCTTGCGTAACATTTCAAACACAGGCTGAAGGATGTCTCGGATGAGCCCCAGCTTGGTCCAGAACTCTGAGCTGAGGCAGTCCTTCTTCACAGCCTTGGCCGTAATTGTGTAGTCTGTGTGAGACTCAGCCCACTCATCATACTTCTCATCCACGACAGTTTTCTGCAGAGCAAGTGAAGAGAGCAAGTGACAAACAGTTGTGAAATTTGTGCAAGCTCTCTTGTGCACATGACTTGCAAGTGACATGCTCAGCTCCTTTACAAAAACCTTAACCACATGCCAGAAGTTAAAATCACCTGTAGGGCTGCCTTGACCTCCTGAAGGCGCTCGATCATGAGGAGGTTGGTGCCAAAGCGCGTGGTACCAGGCCTGATGAGCTCCTTCTCTTTGCCATATGTGCGGTACAGGGCCTGGGTGAACTGATGGTTGCGGATGAATTTGACCACCCGGTCTGCTGCATCAACACCTGTTTTGATCCAGGGCAGCTTGCCCAGGTCCTGCACATCATGCAAAGAATTGGACAAACACTTGAATGAAGAAACCACATCCTGCTACAGAGGTGGAAGGCTTCCACCTCTAGAAGCCTGAGACAACTTGCAGACATGCACACGCTTGAATGCATAACCCTACCTTGAGAGCGTTATCCAGGACATGCGTCGCACAGGGCACAGCTGAGGTGTGGGTAGCGTTCCTGGAGCAGCTTAGCTGCTCCCTTGCAGTTTGAAGCGCTGTCACTGGCAAGCAGCACAATCTTCTTAGGCCCGAAGTCATCAAGCACGTCCCCCAGCATGTTGCACAGGTGCAGTGATGTCTTGGAGTTCACTGTGTGTGTGTGTGTGTGTGTGCGCGCGCGCGCGCATGCGTTAGTGCTCAACATGAGTGCTTGCATATAGATAAGAAGGAGCCCTGCTAATACACTGTGCCAGGCTACTAACTCACCGTCACCAGGAACAGCAGAGTGAAAGATTGGGCCCTTGTGGTTCACAAGCATGATGTTCTCCAGGGGCGTGTTGGTACAGTCATCTCCACCATCCCAGTGCATGGAGCCTGTCAAACTCATCCATGTTCACCTTGAGCTCCTTCTGCACACTGGCTGTCTCCTGCATGCATGGTAAAGAAAGAAAAAAGCATGTTCAATTGCTCTCTCTCTCTCTCTCTCTCTCACATGCTGGTGCGTGCTGCCATACAGGCCAGTGCTGTTGACACCCCACCTTGTCCATCAGGCTGGTGCGCAGGGTACCCCTTGCTGGGGGCACGTAGCCCTGCCCATACTTGCCCACCTGTGCAGCATAGAGCACAGAGAAACTTGAAAAAGCCTCGGGAGCTTGTGCACCATGTTGCAGGCCGATGGCTAAGCTTGCAGAAATGCTAGAGAGTGACACTCACCAGTTGCAGCATCTCTCTGAAGTAGGGGTTGGCGACAGCGTGGAATGGCGTGGCAGTGGAGTAGAAGAATCGGGCCACTGAACGGTCTACTTCTGCCTTGTCGACCTTGCGCTTCACCTCGTGCAGGGTCTGCTGCCTTCCACCAGTGCCTGCTGAAGTTGCCCCTGCTGTGGTCCTGTCAAGCTGCCGCTTCTTGGCTGCATGCTCTTGCTTCTCTGCCTCCTGCTCTAACAGCTCCCTCAGCTCCTTCACCACCAGCTCTATTTCCTTTTCAGGAGCACCACACTTCTTCACTCCAAGCACAGGGTTGTGTTGCAGGAAGTGATGCCTGATACGGCTGGCTCCACCCACACTCATGCTTGCAGTACTTGCATTTCACCTTAGGATGGGCTTTTTTCTGTGCTATGATGGTGACATGGTTCCACTCAGGACCTTTATTCTTCCCCATTACAATGTTTACTTAGCCTGGGGGGAAGGGGGGAAGAGAGGGGAAGGGGGGAGGGGTGGTTGAGGGGCAGTTGCTTAAGCCCTCCCCCGCCCCCGCCTTAAGGCAAACGTGCGTTCGAATTGTTTGTCGAACCTCGAACTTTATCGAACTGTTGGCAAACTTATTTTGTCAAACCGGCGAATTGATCAACCCTGCTCCTAAGCTAGCTGTATCTAATTAAGGTTTGAGGGTCTTTCGGTGAGACCCTTGCTAGCTTGCTAATTAGGGTACCCTTCTTTAATGCATACGGCCTTTTGGTTGGCGTTGACTTTCTTTTCTTTACTAACTCCTTGGTACTGCATCTGCTATCCCTCCTACAAGTGGCCACAGCCCTGATGGTGTAGGTATCCTTGTTTTCAGTTCTTGCACCTGCCATCCTTCCTGCAGGTGGCCACAGCCTTGGCGCCCCCGCATGAGTGCTCGCGTGCTGCTGCGCTGGCTGGGGGGCATTTGCTGCTCACAGGCCCACCTGGCAGTGGCAAGAGCCTTCTGGCGCAGGCGGTGGTGGAGGTGGTGGGGGCGCTACCAGCCGTACGCGCCCACGTGGTCTATGTCCAGTGAGTGCGCTCTTTTTCCTGCTGCTGCTGCTTCAGGCTGTTGGGGGTTCAAAGGTACTTCATGGCACTGAACATGCGCTCATCTTCCACAGGCACCATCATCACCATCACCATCACCAAATTGCAAGCTTGACCCACTTCCCAAACCGCCGGCATGCTCCCAAGTTCTCCGCCTCCTTCCAAAAATTTCCTTGCGGTAGGGAATGGTCCCACTCTCTTCTGGCTCCTCTGACTCATCACTGCTGCTTGCTGTGTAAGGGTTTGCATCCTCTATAATTGCTGCTCTCCTTGCAGCCCTTGCTGCCCTCTCCTCTGAGGTTGGTGGCAGGCTGGGCTGTAGTGGGGCTGCTTGGGCAGGGGCACGGCCTGTTTTTGACTTCCCCTTTGCCAGTCTGCCTGAAGCTGCTTTGCCAGTCTGCCTTATCCTTCTGCTTGCGCATCCATGCTGTGCCCCTCTTCCGATGGCTGCTGCTGGTCTCATGGCTCTTCACTGTCTGTGCCCGGCACTGGAAGGTCACGTCACACACGCTGCATCCTACCGTGAACTGCCCATCTTCACCTACCCCTTTATCAACAGCCAATGCCCACGGCTGCCCATCAGCAGGGGGCTCTTTGAACCATTTAGCCTGGAACTTGTTGGTTGATCCACAGCACCCAATTTCAGCTTGTAGGCCCCATCACTCTTACCCTTAGGTACACTTTTTGTTGGGATTCTCACCATCACTCATTTGATTGAAGCCTGGAATGTTAAAAAATTTTGGATTTTGAAGTGCTCTAAGGGCCATCTGAGACCCCTCAAGGGGCATGGCGGGAGAGGGGGAAGCCGTCCGAGGCCAGGGTCCCTCCCGCACAGAGGCCCCCGAACACCCCACAAAAGTTGGTTTCATGTTGATATGAAAAGTCGGGCAAGTATGGTTTCATCTTAAATGATACGGCATGTCGGGTAAAAAAAAGTGCTGATGTGCGCGTTGTGTGTGATTGCTAGTATGTGGGTGTGCATGCTTGACTGTGTGAGTATTCTATAGGTGATTGTGCATTGCCTGTGACCACGTGTATGTGGGTCTGTGTACATGACTGTGTTTGGTGTGTGATGGTTTGTGTGGTGGTGAAGGGAGGTGTCGGAGTTGGGTTCATTGGGGGGGCATGGGTCCACTTTGTATGTCCTTTGAGGTTAATGTGTTCACACAGTATGTGCGTTCTCCAGAGTGTGAGTGCCTTGAAGGCCCTGTGGTATGGCCTGGTGTAATTTCCCTGGCACTTGTGGAGGTTCTTTGCTTTCCTCCATGCTTTGCTTCCTTGCAAAGCAAGCAGGCTTTGCATCCGCACATGCGTTTCCTGAACCAAGGATTCTCTAGGCATCCACCACACCCATGCCAGCATGACACCTTTGCCACTGGGAGTCGCCCAGTGTATATTGTCTGTACGGAGAGTGTTTGTTTGATGTTCAACTGTTGATAAGGCACTTACGAATGCCCCGGCATCCTGCACATTAATCCTCTGAGAATGCTTGCTTGATGTTCAACTGTTGATAAGGCACTTACGAATGCCCCGGCATGCTGCACATTAATCCTCTGTGTATGCGTGTGTGTATTGAGCAGGTGTGCGCCATTGGTAGGCGCGGGCCTGCCCAAGGTCCTGGCAGCCTTTGGGGCAGCCACAGCTGAGTGTGCAGCCTACGCGCCTTCCGTGCTGGTCCTAGACGACCTGGACCTGGTGTGCAACTCCGAGGTGGGTTGGGCAGGCAGAGCTAGATGCACATGCAATGAAGGTATAAGACACCATTGACACAGGCAAGAGTGTTGCAGAAGAATGGTCACATTGATGTTGTTGTTGTTGTTGTTGTTGCCGTTGTTGTTGTTGTTGTTGTTGTTGTTGTTGTTGTTGTTTTCGGTGTTGTTGTTGCCGTTGTTGCCGTTGCTGTTGTTGTTGTTTTTGAAAAAATAGAAGACTGTAACGTCGATGGTATTCTGTGTGTGCCTCATGATGGATTTGTGCGCGCTGCCATTTTAATGCTGCTGCCGCCTAATGAAGCAGCTGGACACACTTGCCTGCTGCATGCCCTTTGGGCAACGGGTCTTTATGGCCCCAGATGAGTAGTAACAATGCAGAGTGTGTGTGTGTGCATGCAGGCCAGTGCTGATGCGCAAGGCAGTGCGCAGGGCCTGCAGGAATCGCTGCTGGCCGCAGAGATGCTGGTGGAGGTGATGGAGGAGCTAAAGGCGGGACGCACAGCCAGCCCGATAGCCATTCTGGCCACAGCAGAAGATGCTGCACGGCTACACCCATGCCTGCGTCAGGTATGTGTGGTCAGGTATAAGGGTGAGGGAACGTATGGGTGTGAGCGGGTGAATGTGTGCATGGATGTGGGTGTGGGTGTGTACGCATAGTGGCAATTCCTTCTCTTGTGAATAGATGGCAGCTGATCCTAAGACAAAAATAATGATGTGTGCTTGTGTATGTGCAGCAGGAGGCAACAAATTGATCATTTAACAGAATCATGGTTATTGTCGGCGCAATTCTATAATGCTTTGAAATGGCAGTGCATTTTGTTTCCTGCCTCTGTGTTGCACACTTATGCGCCTGCGCCCACAAATGTGAATACATGCACATGCACATAAGCTTGCACGAACGCACGCTCAAACACACACACACAAACGCACGCACACACACACTCAAGTGCACTTGGACACGCAGGCAGGCGCATTTGGCAGTGCCACCCGGCTAGCTGCTCCTGGTCAGGCAGGCCGCATGAGCCTCATGCGCTCAACAGCAGAAACGGACATGGCGCATGTGCACTTTGAGCAGGAGCAGCTCAGCGCTATGGCAGCTCGCGCAGAGGGGTAAGGGCAGCTTTGGATTCTTGTTCCTCTGATTCTCACACCCACACCTTCCTTGGCAGTGGAGGTATGCATATGTGATTTTGCAGGCACTTCTGTGTACTCAGGCATGAATGCAGGGAAAAGTGTGCGTGTATAAAATGCATGCAGTATTTGCGTGCAGCAGCCTGAACATGCATTGTTCATTTATGCCTGCTAAGATCCAGTCAGGTTGGGCATATCTGCATGTTCTCTTTTTAAACCTGAACAGACAGAGGAAGAGAGCCTTTATTATATGTGTGTACCAGGTAGGTGTATACATATCTTGGTATTAGCCCCAACTCCCAATGCAACAAGCCCGCTTAAAACACCTCTGCTCCAGGTATGAACGCCACGATCTAGGCGTGCTCATGGAGCGGGCAGCACATGCGGCCTGCATGCGTGCCTTGCAGCAGCAAGGGGCCAGCAGTGATGATGACAACAGCAGCGATGATGAAGATGGCAGCAGTGATGTGGCTGGGAGTGCTGGCACTGACAGTGGCCTTGCAACCTCAACTGGCGCTGGAGTTGCAAGCAATGGGGCTGTGCAAAACCCATCGCCCTCTGCTCAAGGTGCTGTCAACATTGCTGCTGCTGCTGCTGCTGCTGCTGGCGGTGTTGACCTGGTACGCACAAATGTGTCATGCCCTGTTGCGGCTGAGGGGCTGCCAGAATGGGAGACTCATTGCGGTGCGGGTGCAAATATGTGTGCAGGGTGCAGGCGTCCATTTTCAAGTGCGATGCCTGTGGGGGATGCGGATGTAGAGGCTGCTGTGCAAGGTCACACACCTGCCACGTTCTGGCAGCTGCAGCGCTCAGCAGGGGCCGCAGGGGCAGCAGGGGGAGGCAATACTCCGCTGGGCTTGCAGGTGAGAGGAGGGGAAGAACGAAAGGGGATGCTGTGCTTCGTTTGCTATTTGCTGTGCTTTTAAAAGTGTCATTGCAATTGAGTGCCTGCCACCTTGCCTGTGCGCGTTTCCAGGAATATGGTGGCAGAGGCAAGGTACTTGAGCAACAGCGGCTATGAGGTTTAGCCGCGTTGTGCTCTGCACACACACACACACACACACACACACACACACACACACACGTGCACGCACACGCGCACACACACACGCACACACACACACGCACACACACGCACACACATGCACACACGCACAATGCGCACAGGCACAATGCACACACACACACACATGCAGCTAGCCTCTGCTGCTTCTCACCTCGCACTCACATGCACACCCTTATGTGATATGAAGAAGCCGCATGCTCTGCACATGGTCCCATCTCTGCATGTGCTCACCCTGCAGGCTGTGGGTGGGCTGAGGGAGGCAGTGGCCTGCCTGCGCGACGCCCTGTGGCTGCCTGCGCAGTACCCCAGCCTGTCTAGCCAGGCACCCCTACGGCTCCGTACGGGCCTGCTGCTGTGTGGGCCCTCTGGCTGTGGCAAGACACACCTGGTGCAATCTGCGGTAGCAGAGCTGGAGGCAGCAGGCAAGATGAGGTGGGTGCGATGAGGCGAGATGTGGCAGGCAAAATGAGGTGGGCAAGATGAGGCGGCAGAGGTGCGGTGACTCGAGGCGAGGAGAGGCAGAAGAGGGAAGTAGGGAGGGGACAGCTGCGAGGGAGAACAAGGAGACCATTTTTGAAGGGATGATGGGTGGTTGGTGGCATGGGCAGGGAAAGGCGACGGGTGAGCTGCTTTTGCAACGGCAATGCTGCCATGAGCATGTAGCACAGAACAAAATGACGGAGCCTGTTCTTGCCTGGTCCCTGCCTCTGTCCTACCAGCAGTGTCCTACCAGCAGTGTGTTGCAGTGTGCTTTCATTTCTCGTTCTCAATGGAAGCACGCCAGCAAGTGTGCGCATGACCCTGTCCTTCACTGCGCATGTGTTTGCACGGAGAAAGGTGTAAAACTGCACCTGGGCAACACATTGTGTGTGTGTTTGCTCGCGCAGGTTCCTGACCGTCAAAGGGCCTGAGCTGCTCAACAAGTACATCGGCGCATCAGAGGCTGGTGTGCGTGACCTCTTTGCACGAGCTGCTGCTGCTGCACCCTGCGCCCTGTTTTTTGATGAGTTCGATGCCATTGCTCCCCCACGTGGCCACGACTCCACAGGTGCGTTGTTTGTAGCTGGCACGTTGGGCTGCTGTCTGGTCCATGTGTGGTGCAGTGGTCACACCAGGCTAGCAGTCAAATGTTTTGACTGCAGGCCTTTTGCTGCTGAAATTTATTGTCACCTCTGTGGTGCAGACCAGGGCAAGCGCATGGCATGATGCCTAACCACCTCCCTTGGAAAGGCTGGTGCGCACTGCTGCGTGTCTTTCGTTTGGCTTGGTGGAGCTGGAGGACCTCATGTGGCGCTCCCTGCCATGATCAAGCATGTGTCACTGGTGTTGCACTTGAGCTTCTTTTGGCTGAAAGGGATGCAGATGTTTGAATCACTCAAGCAATTTCCCATTCACTGCACATGGCTTGCAAAAGCAGATCGGTGCATACTCACAGTGAGCGATGACCGCATGCCACCCTGCCTTTCTCCATTTTTGAGTTCCTTGCCCACTCTGGAGGAGCAATTGTCTTGACATCTTGCTGCCTCGTTCTCTCCTGGATGTCAGACAAGATTGGCATTCCTGTGGGGCGTTGTTTTGGTGGCAGGATTTACAGGAGAAAGTGGTTGCATGATCTGACAATCCTTTGCTTTTATGTGTACCCATAATTAACATTGCTGCAGGAGTAACTGACCGTGTTGTGAACCAGTTTCTGACAGAGCTGGATGGCGTAGAGGGACTGCGGGGGGTGTGCGTCATGGCTGCGACCTCTAGGCCTGACATGGTGAGGGGGCTGAGAAGTATGAGTGTGTGTGTTTGTGTGTGTGTGTGTGAGGGGAATGCTGTGTATTTGGTTGGGGAAAGTCCTTCAAGCTTGTGACCCCACTGTGTGCTTGTTACCTTGAGATGTCAAACTCTGAGGCAGATTGTACAACATTCCATTCTTGGCCGCTGCGAAGCCTCAAGCCTGAGGAAAGAGAAAGTGCAGGAATTCACTCACAATGTAAGGGGCGTCCTTTTCTCCTGTGCAACGCAGCCAGCCAAACTCTTTCTCTCATTCTGGCACTGTTACCTTTTGTCGGTACGCATCAAGAACGATCACATCCTCATCATGGTGGGGGCTCCCTCTCGAATAGCAATGTCTGGTTACTCTCGTGCGCAGTGTGCTGTGCATGTCCATGCCTTCTTTATATGACATGAGCAAAGGCATGTACAAATCACATGCATATGCTGTTCCTAATGTACAAGTGCAGATCGACCCAGCCTTGCTGCGTCCAGGCCGCCTCGACAAGCAGGTCTACTGCGGCCTGCCTGATCAACACGACAGGTGGGGAGCTTGATATAGGGTCTAGGGTTCTCCTTTCGACGTGCAAGCCTAGACGTGCAGCTTAACTTGAATATACGTTCCCTGTGAATGCTGGCAGCTCCTGCAGGCTCCAGATTGCCTGCGCACACTTTACCCCCTTTGTACCCTTGTTGCTAGGCCAGCAGTTAGTTGTTTTCGCTGGAGGCCTTTCGCTCCTGTCACCTGTATCCCGTGCCATTGTTGCAAGTTCAGCCTGTGCTGGTGTGATAGAGCTTTTTGAGTGAGCGCTCATGTGGCTGCACCCATTATGCTTCACGAACATATGTGCAGGCATGGACAGCCCTGCCCCATGGTCCGGTTCTGCACTATCATGTGCACAAGATCTGACATATGACGGGAAGCCTGCTTGTCGTGACTTCTCCTGCTTTTGTTTCCCTGTCAGTGCCAGGCTTGATATTTTGATGGCCATAGCCTGGTCCATGCCAATTCCAATCTCTGTCCCAATGTCCCCTCTGTTGTCTCTCCCTGTCTGTCTGTGCCAGACTTGACATCCTGAGGGCCTTGGCCAGGTCCATGCCAGCAGCAGACAGTCTGGATTTTGAGTGGCTGTCCCACCAGACTGAAGGCTACACAGGTGTGCGTCAGTGTGTGCCCATCCTCAGCCTCGATTTTTATGCATGCCTGACATGTGCAGTAAGCAGTAGAAGAGCACAGTACCCACGAGGGGCTCCTTTGATGCTGCTTCTGTGAGACATTTTGGACCCAGCACAGTGGTATTAACTGAATGGTGTGAGAGTGTGTGTATATGTGTGTGCGCGCGCAGCAGCTGAGTGCAGCTGTGTATGTGCACATGTGTGTGCGCAGGTGTGTGTGTTGTGTGTGTGTGAGCATGCCTGGGAGGGGGCCTGCAGAGACAGGGGTGATATTGTGTGTATTTGAGGTGACCTGCGCTGGAGGGGCACAAGCAGGCATGCAGATCGCAGCATCAGAGGGACACTGCAAGTGATGAAGTCGGGAGAAGGGGATGTATGTAGTTGCTCAGTGCCCAGGTGGTTCTTTGCGGCAAGCTGTTTATGCGCTGTGTTGGTGGGAGCATGCCACCTGCCCATCAGGCGCACAATGGTGCTGCATTGGTGCCTACGGCTTGAGTGACATGATGGTACAGGATGGGCAGTAGGAGGGGCAGCGAGTGCACACTAAGCTTGCATGTTCATGCTTGCATCTGGCCCTTCGCTTTAAAACGGTTCAGGTATGTATTTTCCTGGATAATGTGTGCCTAGGAGGCCTGGGAAGGCGTACTTTGTGCATTGAATGCACTGCAGGCAAGAGATGCACCATTTTACTGTTTGGTCCCAAAATAAGAAATTTCTATAATGTGAATGTGCTGCACCACTGGATCCGTGATTGAATTGGATCTGGTGATTTGAATTATGTCCGGTGGTACACGTCACTGCTCACACAGTGAGGTACTACTGCAAACCAAACCTTGCTGCTCGAGGAAGGCTTTACCTCCCTTATTGAAACAGGAGCTTTTTGTTTGCACGATTGGCTTGCAGTTGCCTCCTGCCCTTAGTTAATTGATGAAGCATGTGTTGGAGGGGCAGCTTGCAAGTCAATTTATTTGGCGGCAGTTTATGCCTAGCAAGAGGAAATTGCAAGCTGGAAGCGAGTGACCCATGCACTGTTTGAAGTAGTCGATTTTGCTTTTACTTTTGTTATGCCAAATCTTCCACACATATTCATACCCACCTGCATATGCTCAGGTGCTGACCTGAAAGCCATCCTGGCTGAAGCACAGCTTCTTGCTGTGCACAGTGCTTTGAACCAAGCCAACCACCTGGATGCCCCAGCCCCTTCCACCTCTCTGGTTTCCCACTCCCTTGGCGCCAGTGCCTCACCATCTGCCTCATTCCTTCCTGAGGAGCACCTTCGAGAGTCTCATGCACAGGTTGCCAACAGCAGCTGCAGAAACGACCTTGCAGAGGACGAGCAACAAGCAGAGGCGCCACTCATGCTGACTATGGCGCATGTGCGTCAGGCACTGGCGAATGTGAGGCCATCTGTGCATGCAGGCCAGAACCGTCAGCAACAGCAGCAGCAGCACTCGGACACAAGGGAAACAAGCAAGCGGGCAACGCTAGCCTGATAGCGAATGCCTGCCCTTCTTTGTATCCTAGGCCATGCTTCCACTCATTACACTGGTGGTGACGCAGCAGCGAAGAGGTGGCACTGCCCATTACATGGGAGCCATCTGCAGCGCTCAATTCTTGCGCCTACTTTAGAGCTTCAATTGCACACTACAGTGCAGGGAGGAGAGGAAAACCGAAAGAGCATATGACCTCCCTGTACCAACAGCTAAGGGGTGAAGTCACGCCCATTTGACCTTTTCAAGGACATCAAGTGAACCATCATGCTCATGTCACACTCGCTTCCGGGGGGTAGTTCAGGCAAATGGAAGCAAGATAATGATGATGATGATGATGTAAGTTAAAAGCAAGGATATTGCTCCTGGTCTGTCACTCTTCGTCCGTTTCTTTGGTGCAACTCACTGTTGATATCAGCGCTGATTGCTGGGTCTGTACATTCTGGCTGCTGCCAGCGTAGGCACATTAACTTCAGCCACAAAAGCAGCGAGGGCACTCCCTGCATCAACTAAGAAGACACATGCGCAAAGAGCCGAGAGCCTCCTTCGAATGAAGTTCACCAGACTTAACACCTCAACCAGGGGTCCCCGGAAATACAGGGGATTGAGTGTTCTGCACTTTTAAGCAGACGGGGCCTCCCTGGGAGCCTCAGGAAACGGAGGTGGTCCCGGGATCATGCCCTTGTGGCGGTGAGGAGTTTGTCAAAGTGTCCGCACCCAGGATGACCTTTTCCTGAATTTACGCTTGGGGTGTTTACCGCTTGCGTAGCTTTTCCTTTTCACCAAAGTAGATATAACAGGGAAGGCTACTCGTTTTGGGGATGTGGAGGATTACAAGGCTTGCAAGGTTAAAAATGGGATTGAACCTTCAGCCAGTGAGTTCGACTGCTCAACCTTCTATTGTAAGCCAAATAAATCTGAGAGGGGGGAAAATGTGTCACTTGTGCAGTTATAGGCAATTAATGCGCACATGGCAAACAGGTGTAACTCAGAACATACTCAGATGTTTCCAATCGGAGCTGCAAATTGAAGGGGTTTGGTATGTCTCTGTTTGTGGAAGGAAAAGTTCAACATCCGAATTAGTTTCGTGTACATGGGGTTTGGGCCTTCAGCAAGGTGGTTTGACTGCTCGGTCTGCTGTTCTCTGCCAGTTAAAGAAAACACTTCCATGATACCAGAAAGAAAGCAATACATTTGATTCAAGTCTTGCTTAAGAAAATGACCCTCGGAATAATAAAACCTGGAAGGACCAAGTGAAAGTCTCGTTTGTGGAGAAAATCTTTAAAAAAGATGAGCGTACTGGTTTGAAGGAGCACAAACACTAGCACAATTTCACAAAAAAGGCATGTTTTTCGTCTCGCAAATCTTGCAGTTCACATGAATTACAGTGACTATTTGCACGAGTCTGCCAACAAGCTCCCTCTGCTCCCATTGTGTGGGTCCTCAACCTGAAATGAGGAATATTTCGCTGCACATGTCTTTCAAAATCCAAGCCAAGATATCTTGGGGCCTTGTAAGGTGCAGCCTCCGAGGCTGAGTCAGCACTGACAGGATCCAAAAGAGAAGCAAACCGACGATGATGAGTAGTCCGCTTATGACTGTAACCCCTGGGTTCAAACCTGTCCAAACCATTCTAGACCCAACACAGCCGTATGCGTAAGTCTACTGCAACCCCCTTAACATGAATCACCGACACATTACGTACAGTTTGTTTAAACAGCTCACTCCTTTGCAGCCCCCCAAATGCAGTCGAGACTTCAGCTGTCCACAACATTTCACACCAGGAATAATGCTCAGCGCCCTATCAGCCTGCAGCACCTTCCTTGCTATCATACTATTGCAAAATTATTGCAGCGGTTCCTGCCCACACTCCCCCAACACTGTCCAATTACAAGTAGTCCGTTTGACTCCTAGCACTTGCTTCAAACAACAGAGATGACTTGTTTGCAGCGGGCAATCCATCTCAGCTCCCTCCTTCATGTACCGAGTTCCCTCATGGATAGGGTAGGATAGGATAGGATAGGGTTACATAGCTGAATCTGCCTACAAGGGCAGCTTAGCTGAAGCAAAAAGGAGCCTGTAACCGGATCAAGCCAAAGAAGGGAACAACTCAACTGCAGAAGGAAACAAGTCCTTGAGCTGAGTTGAGAAGCGCCAATTGCTAAAGAGAATCACACACTGTCGCTCTTCATGAAAAAGTGTATCCACTCGCACTTCATCAGGATGCAAAAAATGCACTTCCGTGTCCCCACATGATTTTCAGAGAGTAGAGAACAGCATTACTTTGGAAAATGGTTTGAGGCCATCATGATGCCAGATATGTTCATGATATGGCCTGTGCTTCAATTCTCGGTACCACCGGTCATGTATGCACTGCAAGTCCGTCAGCCCCCATACATGGCTTAGATCTTGGAAGGATTATGGGCCCTCTTAAATACTTGTAATCCCCCATACCTCACAGAGGGACCCCAGGGGGCCTTCTTTGCCTGAGCCTTCTTGTGGACTCGGAATCGCACGTCTTGGTCTGCGCATGCTGCTCGTCATCCTCCGCCTCTGGCTTTCCATCTCTCCTGCCCTGTTGCTGCTGCTGTTGCTGCTGGTGATGTTGAGGGAGGAAAGTGCTGGTGCTGGAATGGGGCAGAATTTTATGTGTTAATGCGCTGGTGGCTTGGGGTGGCTGATGTCGGTGATGGAGATGGGGAGTGTTTGCGTTTGGTGGGCATGAGTAGCGCTCCTCGTGCTGCAGCTGCTGTCGCTCCTGCTGCTGTTCGTGCTGGTGGTGGGGCAGGCAAAGCAGGTGCTTGTGCTGCTGGCCTTGCTGTCGTTGCTGCTGGTGATGGTAGTGGAGGCTTGCAGAGTAGCTGCTTGAGCAAGATTTGGCTTGAAAGAAAAGAAAAGAAAAACTACGTAGGCAGAGGAAACTCTCCCTACATCAGAAAGAAAAGAAAAAGAAAAAGAAAAGAAAAACTACGTAGGCAGAGGAAACTCTCCCTACATCAATTAAGGAAAACGAGACACATTGGCTCAGAAGAGCCGTGAGCCTCCTCCACCACAAAGCTACAAAGAAGAAAGCTAATGGGGATCTTTAGGGTTACTGGAAGCACCCGGCTCCAGAACCTGGCTGTGAGAAGCATCATTTTCCATAGCACGTCTAGTGGTAACAAGCTTATGGGCATACTGAACTGAATGGGCATGGAGTTTTTGAGCAAGTTTATGGGCCCGTTGATGGCCCAGTCCAAGTTGTTTAAACTGGTTCAAGCAGGTCCCACCAACACCCAGAAGGATGGTGTGGAGAGTCACAACTTTAGCACTAATGAGTTTGCTGAGGTCTGTATGCTGCCGCTGTGCTGCCTCTAACTGTTGTCCAGGCCTCGTGTCTTCACAGTACTTAATTTCAATCAAGTGCACATGTCGCTGGTTTACATGAAGTTGGTGGGGCTGTCTCACGCGGTTGGCTCGTGTGGTCCTCTATGTTGGGTTGTGTCTGCTGCGTAACGCATGGTGTGAGCGAGTGGAAGAAGGAGAAGAAGGTGTGGGTTTGGCTTTATAGGGAGTAATCAGTATAGCATCAGGATGACTGGATGTGAGTCTAGATCTCTTAGGGAAATTTATAGGAAAAAGGTAAGGGGGTAAAATTCTGTTTGATGCATGTGCAGGGATTTGGAGGCTGTATTGCGCCAGCCTATCATCACTCCCTATGTCCATGTTAACCAAGCCTGCCCCCAAAGGGCTTTTGCTAAGAGCTTTGATGATCATTCTTCCAGCAACATTGTGGCGTTCAGTTTTCATGCTGGAGATGATATGATTTTTGCAGCCTGAAAGCATGTGGAGTGCACTGTCTAATCGATGACAACCTGGGAGAGGGCATAGTGGGTCAGTGGACCTCTTGAAGCGAACTGCATGTTTTTGGTTATAGAGGGTGCCAGTGCGATATTGTAAAATGGTGCGCTTCATAGGTGTGTATATCCACATATACAAGGCATGTTTCTAAAGGCGTTGCTGACTTTCTTGTTAACATGAGGTAATAAGCTCTGATAGTAAGTGTAGTAGCCTGTTTTGGGGTTGGCATATCCAAGTCTGTGTTTTATATGCATGTGAGACTTGAGAGCATTTTGAAGATTGGGGAGGTAGGTGACTTTAGGGTTGGGAGCAGGAGCTGTGGGTGTGTCAGCATTGTGTTCATTTTTCCCTCCTTGGCTAACCAAAACAAGTGAGAGAAAGGATTTCCACCAGAGCCTGCGCAAGGGATCCCAGTATCAGCCACGTTATTATTGGCTTGGCTTGCTTGATATTTAGCAATAGCATCTGCACACTCGTTACCAGCAATGCCAGCATGAGATTTTACTTTGTATACACAAATATTGTTTTGTGAGTTGCTAATGAGAGAAGATATGATTTTAAGAACATCCCCTTGAATATGTTGTTTGTGCTTCTCAGGGTAAATAAGCTATTTACGTATTTGATGAAGAGAGGTAAGACTGTCTGAAGCAATGTGTGAATAAGAGTGCGTGATGGCAGCAGCAATTGCTGCTAATTCAGCTCGACATATGGTGTTGGTAATTCCAGCACCATTGGGCTTGACAAAACTTTTGCTGTCAGTGAGAGGGCAGTAGGCGCCTGCTCCAATTTCTTAAATGCCATTCTGGATTTGGAAGCTATCATCAGTGCAGGCCCATGTCCTCCAGTCAGGGACTTTGAGCTTGAGGGTTGGACTAGATTGGTTAGGTACAAAAAGTTTTTCCTGATTACCTTTGTGTGAATAGGTTGGGTTTCTAGATGTTTGCTGTTTGTCAGAGGGGAGGCGTTGGCATTTATTGAATCCAGGCATATCAGCATGCATTGTATTGAGAGTAGAATGGTTGCCTATATTGCGCAGCTTCCAGTTGACTTCTGGTACAGCCGAAGCCAGGCCCTGCAGCCAAGCTGGGTTGTGATTGTTTAGATGGATCCTTGCAGATGTGTTCCAGACAGCGACAATTTGTAGGTCCCATGTGTGCTGAGGAAGAGGTATTTCCTGGTTGAGGCAAGATTGTGGATCATTGTAGCAGAGGTTAATACGTGTGCCACAGTGATTGTTCCAAGTTCACAACAGAGATGTGGATAGGCAGTGATGAGCTTAGAGTAGGGGTTAATTATCATTTGTTTTCCCCACATAGGGAGGAACATGAAAGTTGCAGTGGCTTCTGTATTGAGAATGTCTGAGTATATAGAATGACGCAAGGCCTGAGTCATGGTATTGTCATCATAAATGGGATGGTAGACGGAGAAACCTGAAAATTTGGATGAGAAGGAGTTATGATAGGCACCGAACAGAGTGTCTCAGGGGTCGTAGCTCCAGTAGTGTTGGTATTGTGGGTTGTGGTCCAGCGGGTAGGCCATATTTTCTTGAGTCACCAGGGCCCGTTCTTTAAGGGCAGTGTGGATGTGGGTTGGCAGGGTTCGCAAAAAGGAGTCTTTAATCTTTTTGCTAGCATACTTGGTTTCTAGCATAGTCTTGCGAGTAAGGAGCCCCTGCAGCTCAGATGCAAAGCTAGTAGGAGGAGGTGTTATAGTTTCATGCGAGCCGGCAAGTTTGGCCTTATAGAATGCCTTGTAAAGAATTTGAAATCGGCTAGGGGTTGTCATCCCCACACATTTACCTTGTGTACTGTAAATGCAGGTCATGCATGATTTGTAAATTTCTGGGAGGATCAGGGGAGGTGGGGCACGAGGCTGGGGGCTGTTTGATTTAGTGTCTAACGGTTTTTGATTAGGGTTTTGTTCAGCTTTGTACTTAACAAGGTCAACGTCATGCAGCCAAAATTCACAACAACCAGTGGGAAACCCCAGCTTACCAAAATGTCAGACAAGCTTACCAAGAAACTCACAAACCTAGCTTACTCTTTTGCCACACTCAGGCAAACCATGGATATAATCCGTACAGCCATCATCCCAAGCATTGCCCTAGCTTGCTAGTCAGGGAACCTTTCCTTAATGCACGCGGCCTCCTGGCTGGCGTAGACTTTTCTTTCGTTTCTTTTTGCTTACCTTGGCGTTGAAATCACCATGACATTAGACTGGGAACTCCAACTTAACAAAATGGAGGAAAAGCTCACCAAAAAACTGGCAAGCCTGACATGCTCTTTTGCCACACCCAGGCAAACAATGGACATAATTCGCACAGCCATCATCCCCAGCATTACATATGCCTTTCCTGTGACACCTTGCTCCGAGAAAGACCTTGCGGACTGGGACACATGTATCCTCAAGGTTATCAAAGAGAGGTACAAGCTTTGGCATAGCACTGCCACAGCCATTATACGGGAAGACAAAATTAACTATGGTCTTGGTTGCACATCCACTGCGGTGGAATATAATGCAAGATGTGCAACGGCCCTCACCAGCAGCCTCAACAATAAAGGCAGGCACGGCCGGGTCACCAGGGCTATGCTTGAATCGCAAATCCACCAACTGAGACACGACGTACTCAGGAGTATCAACCCATATCACCAAACATCCAGCTTCATCCTCAAGCAATTGCCCTACATGCTCCGTGTTAGGCAATACCTCTGCATCAACAAGAGCGACCTCGACGTCTCTTATCAAGGAGCACCTTACCTTCTCTCCAGCATCACTCCCATAGTAAAAGTCCTCTCAATGCCAATGCAACCCACCCTTAAAATCTTAGCCTGTCACTGCACTTATGCCCTCATGGAAATAGGCATAAACAGGCTCTCAGCTTTACTGAATGATAACCTCACCCATATTATTGACGGGAACAAACTCACATCTCTGTTTGGCCGAGAAGTTAAGACCAAACATATTATTATTGTAGCCCTGAATAAACTCTCCCATACTCTCAACACCCACACTCTGACTGAGGACAGACCTGACCTCATCAACACAATCATACACAGCCAAGACAGCTCACCCAATAAACCCCCTGAATCACGCTGCATAAATCATACAACATATGCAGAACTGATAAGAACAGAACATACGCCCACAGGATGGAACTGGTCAAAGCTGCACCCAGGCCATGCTCCCCCAGATCCCCCCAACTCCAACCCAGACAATGGGAGTCATGCCCCTAACACACACACACACACCTTCAGACCCCAGAACTTACAGCAAACCCCTCTTTGATGCTGAGGATATGGAAGTAGAAAATGCTTCCCCCAGCAGCCAAGAGAGCCCATCCCCAAGCAGTCAACCACATGCTGAGGCGCACTCATGCCAAGGCAGACGCACACACAAAAGAAACAATCCCCATGGGAGCAGCCGCAAGCACAAGCACATAACATAGACTCCACCCAGACCCCACAAACTGGGGGCAGACGGCCCAGAGGGAGCCGAGCCCCAACAACATTCCTAGAGCATAACCCACAACCCATGATAACTCCTAGTCCTCTACCTCCAAACACACCAGGCACTGATGTTCCCCAATGGCTCTGGAAATATGAACAGAATAAAGCTGTTGCATTAAGCGCAGCTGAAGCTAGCAACACCATCTTCCGCTATGACCATGTTATCCTAAATATCTTGGGATGGCAACACCTCAGAAAATATAAGAGATCCTCTCAAGAAAAGCAGCAAAAGCAATACAAAATTCAATGGCACCCTGTCACCATCGAGAAATGGGCCTTGCCCATTTTCAAAAATGATGGGCTGAAAGTGGCCTAGGATTTTAATTTGTTTTTTACGTGCGTCCGAGCTTGGACACATCGTCCAGGCCTAGGACGCATCAGATTTTTCACAGTGCCTCTTCAAAGCATGTACCAAGAAGAACTAAACTAGACCCATACTGCCAGCTCTGCTGGAGCCCATTAAGCAAGGAACACACCTTTGAAAGTCAATGCCATCACGATATGCCACCTGTCATACCTGCCACCGCACATACCATTGGGGCTGTCTCATAGATGTCAAGGCTTGCTCCCAAAATGACCGGGCACTGAGCGAACAAAATGAACACTGGGACTGCCCTGCCTGCGCTTCCCTGTCAGACTCCCAAAAAGCAGAAAGGATCAACTCCTCTGAAGACTGTGAAATGATCTATGTAGAGTGGCATCCTAAATGGGGAGTTGAAGAAATGTTACGGATAAACCCAGACTTGAATGCTCATGTGCAAGTCTTTGACTCGGAGGAACGACCAGAGGTTATAGAGGACCCCTTGACCATTGATATGGACCTGGACAATCTTGTGAACCAAGGCTTTGAAGGCTCCCCAGAGCCTTTCTGACTCTTCATGGATCTCAACTACTGGTTGCGCCATTCGCAAAAATGTCACCTTTGACTTCCAACCTACCAATCCCAACACAGATATCATGCCAACATGGAAGTGCAACATAATCATAAGAAGTGTTGACCTCATGAAGGAAAGCCTCCACCCTGACACATCTGATGAGGTCGCCATGCCAGCACGAATGCCAGAGGTAAACACCTCTGAATGCGCCTGTATCTACAATGCCAATCATGCCATGATGGCAAGTGTATGGGCATGCTCACTATAGACAGGCTCAAGACCCTGCTTGAAGCCTGCGAAGCTTCCAAAAGGGCAGGCATCCATGACACCATCCAGCCCCCTGTCCAGGATTCAGCAACTGAAATTATGGGTTTGCTCTCTTGCCAAAAGGCTCAACAAAAAATATTTTTGCACAGAGCAAAAAGGTTTTAAATTCAAACAAGTTTATTACTCCTTCCAGCATACGATCATCCCTGCAGAAATGGTGCATGGTCTCAGTGGAGAGGTACTCCAGCCCTCTTGACCTTGAAAATACCTACAATACCTACTTCAGTACAAATTGCCGGGATCAAATTTTTGGGGCACACACAGACGCCCTCTCAGTGCGCTACACGGGCTTCTCCTTCTGCCATCCACCCCATAATGATGAAGTAATGTTTAAACTCATGCTCCAAGCAGTACATTCCTCCCTCCAAAGCACAGATCCAGTTGCCACTTTCATGCTCCTGCCCCACTGGAGAGGCTTCAGCTGCAACGCATATATGAGCTGGCTCAAACAATACCCAGACGCTGCAAAAGTGCTTGCCAAATTCCCTGCAAGAAAAATCCAATTCCAAGCACCACAACACTGGTTTGATACCATACCCAATCCTACCCCACCTTCCTATCCTATGCAACTCATCGTTGTGTGGAACTCTAATGCCAGAGCATTACTAGGTAACGCTAACAAAGACTGGTTCCAGTCCCTCCAGCAAGATGTAAAGCAAGACACACCAGAGGCTACTTGGCTACCCTTGGATACTCCAAATCCAGTCACGCCACTGCGAACACACCAACACCTTGCATCAAACACTTGGAAGCAGAAATTCCAATCACTCCCCCCTGACACTCATAGCTGCTCACACAAATGCCCTCGAGAAAGGGCAACATTAACCCCTGCCAACTTTAGAAAGATATTCACACCCAAAATCAAGGATTGGAGGGAAATGATCTACACTGATGGCAGTGTAATAAGCACAAAGATGACGATTCCCCACCGCTATCAGGTTCAGGTGTTTACAATCCAGGAAGAGACGCTACTCATCCATCCCAACACTTGCAACTGCACATAAAACCCAATAGCCATGGGCCTACCAATACCATCACAAGAGCAGAACTCGTGGGTATCCTCGTGGCGCTCCAACATGAACAAACCAAAGTTGCCACTGATAGTGCATCCTGCCTCTTTCAGATTTCAAATCAAACCCTTCATCCCATGCGCATGAGGTATCACCTACATGCAGAGCTCATCCATGCCATGTCAACCATATTAGAGCACTCCCCTCACCCTATCCATTTTTATAAAGTCAAAGCCCACTCTGGCATCATAGGAAATGAGGGGGCTGACGCTTGCGCTCGCACCGCAGCCCTCTCTGACACAATAGACATTACGCTTCTGGATGCCAGGGACCCTTTCCACAATTTTTATTGGCTCTCATTAAAGACCACTTCCACACAAAATGATGGCAGGCACCGCTCCCACACTTTCCCGATACACTATCTCACCAACCTGAGCGACAAACTTAAAACACACATGCACAAGAAACACAGACTTGGCTCTGCTGACACCTCTGGCTACCACTACCAGAGATGGCAGAAGCTTAACGATGCCACACCATCCACCACCAACACGTTTCAAACATTTACCTTGTTGAACTTAGATTCTGCCCTGACACAAATCCCTTCATCACCTTAGAACGTGCACAAACTCAACACTCCCACATCATAAGCAGACTTTAAACACGCAGCTTAAGAAACCCAAACAGGAATAATAAAGTGACTTTGCACATCATCTTAGTTGGTGTTGGTGGCACGATTTACAACAATTATACAATTACACCCCTCATAAATCTGGGCCTGACCAAACAAAAAGCTGAATCAGTAGCCTCCAGCTCAGGGACCATGCCATCCAAAAATTATCCACCATCATTAACACTAGACATGCACTTTGTTTTCAGGGAGCATCTGGGAGGGGGTTTGCTGGGCGCGCGGCGGCGGCAGAGAATGGGAGAAGGAGAGTCCGAGCGCTCAGGGGCATGGCAAGCAATCCCCCGGATCCCATTTGTTCTGTCTCTTGCTCTCTCCTAGGCTAGTTTTGTCTAGTTTAGGTGGAGGGCCTTCTGGTGAGGCCTCTAACTTTTGTTAGGGGTTCTTCCCTTAATACACGCGGCCTTTGGCTTGCATAGACTTTTACTTTTATAGGCTACATACGTATGCTCAGCGGAAAGGGTTGGTGATAATACTGCCAAGTCTGAGATTCTGTACTTTAATTCAAAGGGCGATAATGTGCCAGTTTTCACGTTAAGTGGAGCTCGTTTGGCGTGTGCAGATCTTTTAGATATTTAGGCATGCTGTTCTCATCTGCTTGTGATAGGTGTGACCAAGGAGGACTCCAAGATGAAAAGCATGCCGTGTTCCTTTGTTCTTGTGCTTCTGTGTGTTCTGTTCGAAGAACTTATGCACAGCTTTTTTCTGACTTCCCCTCTCACAGAATTTTACTGGACGAATCAGGCGCTTTCTTCTATTCTCAAGCTAGCTCTGAGGATGTTATCCATTTCTTGCAGAAGCAAACTAGTGAGACTTATCGTTTTATTTCCAATCTCATGGACATTTTTCGTGCAGTTGGAACAGTTGAGCAGGAACTGGTTTCAATTTTTGATGCTGGATGAGAATGTATCACCAGCAGCCGATCAGCCAGATTTTCGGGCTGTAGGCCAACCCCTTGTAACCCTTGTAACCCTTGTTGAGCAGACCGAGCAGCCAAACTACCTGGCTGAAGGTCAAACCCCATTGGGACCAGTCACAGGCCAATCAGCCGAACAGTCTGGCTGAAGGTCCCCCTGTGTAAATCTAAATCTAAATCAAAATCAAACCCCATTGTAACCAATTAGGTATGCTGTTCACAAAACAACGCAACCCGCAAGCCACTGCTGAGTACATGTGTGCCCCTTTCCTAGCTGGTTGTAGACGGGTTAGGCAATTCGCATCTGAGCACCATCTGACGGACAGGCCGCATACCATGCTCTGGCTGACTAAAGCATATGCTCTCCCTGCTAGCCAGTGTCCAGGATGCTTCTGATTTCCTCTTGCAACACAACAACAAGCTTTTTTGTTTGTTTCTGAGCTTATGGACATTATGTTGACTGGCGAGGACCAGTCACAGGCCGATCAGCCGAACAGTCTGGCTGAAGGTCCCCCCGTGTAAATCTAAATCTCCCTGCTAGCATGTATGCATGTCAGATTTGGGGCACTAGATTTATGAGAGAAGGAGCTGAAATGGACTGTCCTTTGCACACTATGCACCTGTGCTTACTGAAGTGTATCCTTGGGGTAAAGCGCACCACTCCTAATTGGTCTGTTCTCCGTGAATGTGGACATGAACCTTTACAGACTTATCGGTTTCGCGCAGCAGTTAGGTTTTACAATGCTTTATTGCGCAGCAACAGCACTACACTCAGTAAGGTACTGCAAGCAGTTGTTGAAATGAGCAGTCTTTCTCAGGAATGCTGGACCTCTGAGTTTTGGGCTTCAATCCGAGCTTCTGCTATTGGCTGGCGTGGACCAACCAAGTCTGATTAGCTGAGCAGTCTGATTGAAGGTCTCCCTTAGTGAGCTACTCTATTCTAGCGAGGATAAGATGAAAATTAAGAATCATTCAGGCAGGAAAAGTAATACTCTTTTGTCTCATTCCAGTTCACAAGGCATTCGTTACGTCTTGCCCGGCAGATATTTACGGCTCTGAAAGCTTGCTCAAGTGATACAGCTTAAATAGTTCACGTGCAACAGACGCGTACATGTACAAACCTAGTAAAAAAACATGCGCCAGTACAGCAGACAAGATAGCGCAGTCAATGAAATCTTTGAAAGGTCCTTTCAGGTTCACCTGACATGGCCAGAACATGAGTTCCAAAATTCCAGGATCCTAATGACAGGGCAATGACAGCATGAGCCAGGAACTCATGAATAAATCACAGGAACATGTTAAGAGTGCATAAGCATGCCGCTATATGTGCATCATACCTGGTTTTGATGGGCCTTGACCTCAAACTGGCGTAGGGCACTGAGCTTAGACAAGGCAAGGCACCAATGCAAGCAGGGAGCACAGAAGCAGTATCAGCTCCTGCTTCATCCGAATGTATCTAAGCAGCTGGTGGCTGTATCCCTCCAGGTCCTTATGCTTGGTCCTTGTCAGCTTGGTTAAGGATATCTTTGCTCTTGGCTTCCTGCTCAGCTGCTTCCTCTGCCAAATCATCCTCGATGCCCCAGTCAGACCTGCAAGCAGAATATGTTGGTTTACTATTTTAGTCTGAAGGCAGATCTCCCAGAAAGTCGATAAGGCAGGCCGGCTTGATGAACAGTAGTGAAATCAAGTACACTGAGATTTAGAATGTCCCTGACTTTGTTCCTCTGAATCGAGGATTTTTTTGGCTTGGGCATAGTTCGTCTCCATGCACCTCTGAGCCGAGCACACCCTAATCAGAAGTGATAGGAGGGCAGGCATCAACGTACGCAAGGGTGGGTCGTATGCTTGTACGACAAAATAACTTAGGCAGCTTATGATTAAGTCTTGAGATTTGAGGAACTGCTCGATGGCACGTTTGCCTAGGAGGGCCAGGACGGGGCCGAAGCAATTGCTCTACACCCACCCCTCTCCCATCCTCTGGACACAACTGATGATGAGAACAATGGTGCACCAGACGGGTCAACTTTTCCCAGAGGATGGCCAGGCTCTGAGCTGAGGGGTTCTCGTCTTTGCAGGGGCATCAATTTTGACAAGTCATGACGTTGGCAGGAACTGGGAAAACTTCGGGAGTTCTCCACAATTCAAAGTCGGTGGAAGACCCATCCCTGCCTTTAAAGTCTGGCGTGATCATCCTTTTAGGGTTTGCATTGCAAGAGACAGGTCTTCCTGGAGGTTTTGGTGCATGGTACCTTTACTTGAGCAACGAAAATTTCACGCCATAATAAAGCTGAACCATCCTCTCTCGTATAAGGATAGAAAAAAAACAATCGTATACTGCATTGTCATTTTACGTAAATCTGCAAAATTTTCATTCACAAATGCCCCCTTTAGAACTCTTTTTTTACGATACAGCCTAGCTGTCAGAGTATTTTGACGGGTGGCTTCCTCCTGTACCTGTGGAAAGACAGTACAAATTTAGCAATCGAATGTCCAAAACAACTTTACCCACACCAAGAGCATGAAATACTCACAGCCACTCCAAGCTCTACAAGTTTTGAGTTATGAAAGCACTTTCAGCCACACTGCATGGGACCACTGGCCTCCATCCTTACGAGAGAGCATGACTGCCATAGCCATTAGAGGCCAATTACCTTAATAACAAGAAAGGCTCTCCCTACCTGAACTTCCTATTTCATTCTAAACAGGTATCGGTCAAGTGTCATGGATGAGAGGCTAACAGCCATTAACATCCATGATTGCTCCCTCTCCTCAAGCTCATTACCATCTTGCCGCGAACCGCCATGAATGAACCATTGGTTTCTTGCCTTGTCAAGCCAGCTCCGTTTAATCACAAGCATTGCAAGCTTTGCCATCTACATTTTTAAGCCTTCAATGGCACCGCCTTCTAACTCAGACACTCCAATAACCCCTTAACCCTTACAACAGGTCTTTAGTATTGTTTGTCACATATTCCAAGCTTGCCATTGAGCTGAGTGCCTGCCTTTCCTAATGGCTTTTCAAGTACCTTCTGATGTTGCTCCGACGACTCCACGACTCCAAGTTGAACCATCCTTGCACCTTAATTCCTTTAACTACCGGGTAGCTCCTGTTTGCTTGTGCCCCAATCTCAACCCCACATGCCCACCCAGGATTATATGGGCTAGGAGTCTTCAACATGAATGCCTGGAATGTGAGCGAGCTGCCACGCTTTCAGGATGTGAACATGCAACCTGAAACACAGTACTCACGAGTAGGTCCATAGGAAGATGTAGTTCATGACGAGCACCATGATGGAGCCAGCCATGGCTGTTTGTGTTGCGTGGGCGGCCTTATCAGAATGGGCATCGTGGCCACCAAAGCTGCACGCGACAAGTGGGGAATGGTAAGGCCAGTCTGAACCAAAGCATGATGGGATTGAAGACACGCGAGGGCATGTAGATGAGAATAGAGGCTTGAGGAGCAATGAAATGATGATAGCATTGCGACCACTGTTCATTAAAGTATGTTTTTCCAAGTGGTCCATACTGCATAAGGTTATTGGCCACCTGGTGCAGAAGTTGCATAGAAATGCAGAATGGGAGAAAGTAAGTCGCTGCAAATATTCTGAAAGACACCCAACCAAAAAAAGGCAATGGACAAGTATATAGAGGAAGGACAAAAGCAGAAGAGGGACAAGCAGCATCAAGCATGGACTAAGACACCTCAAAGCTTCAATAAGTGAATGGTGAGGATCGCAATGACACTCTGCTGGACTTGCTGAAGGGTGCGCAACAGGGGGTCGTAACATTACTCAGAATAGGTTCACAGACTTGCTGGATGCTGCATAACAAAACGTGCGTAATGTCAAATGACCCTGATAGCAGGGACTTGATATATTGCGCAATGGTCTTTGGTCCAATTGCTGTAAGAAGGGGGTGCCTCCTGGTCATGCAGCTGTATGGTATATGCTTTGCACGCAACACTAGAGGGTCACGAGCAGCAATTTCTCCTGTACTTACAAGTAGGACAGCTTGGTAAAGATGGAAGCGAAGTACATGTACTGGTAGGTGGCAATGCCAATGAATGCGGTCAGCCTGCACAAGAGATGCACACATCACCAAGTGAGAGGAAGTTAGCAGAACACATGCTCGGTCGCGTCATGCAGCATGGAGCATCAAAGGAGAGAGCAAGTCTTAGCAGCAATGTGAGGGCTGCTCGCATGTCTGCTGCTGCCATGCGACAAACAAGCAGGCACCCACTCACGTATACTTGCTGTTGAACAGGTTTGGTCGGGTCACAGCCAGCCAGGAGAAAACAACGACGAAGAATTCAAATGCAACAGCCCAGAACTCAAGGCTGAAGTGGATACCTGAGTGTGGGAGTTGGCGTGCGTAGGTGTGTGTGTGTGTGTGTGTGTGTGTGTGTGTGTGTGTGTGTGTGTGTGTGTGTGTGTGTGTGCGCGCGTGTGTGTGTATGCGCACGCACGCTGGTGAGCAGGCTGCTGACCATGGTTCACGGAATGCCTAACTAGGGAGCCCAACAAGGCACAGGGCATGTGCAAATGCAGGCCAAGAGCACAGCCCAAGGGAGGGGAGAGCAATGCCTGTGAAGGATCCCATCCTTCGGTTTGACAGGCAGTCAACACCCACCACAGCGGTATGCAAGCTGGCCCCCATCCGGGTAGGGGAGGTTGTCGTCTGGGCCCCGGGGGAATGGCTGCGTGTAGCCGTCAATGATGTTGCTGCGCGCGTCATTTTGGCCGATGACAAAGGTGGGGTGCGTGTAGTGCAGCTCCTTTTTTCGGCACATGTTGGTAGCATGGATGAGGCCAGCCAGGGACACCTGCACGGGGGTCGTACACGGAGGTGCGAGCATTCTAAGCAAGTCGAGCGATGGATTTACGCCCGCCTGCTCATCCAGCTGGCGTTAACGCCCAACAAGCTTGGGAGGACAGTGGCCAAGTGTGTTGTACGCGTTCAATGGGTGGGCTGCTGCAGGCTAACAACACCCCTAGCACCTACCGCCCAGCTGTTGCCGCTGACTGCCACCGCGTCTCACACTCACCACCCAGGTGGCGAACATCAAGAAGACCAAGAACTTGAGGACCTGCCTCCGGGTGATTTGAATCACTGCCATTTTTGCCGATGTGGGGCCAAGCCAATGTGCCTGCTGCGTCCTCCTCTCTCCCTTGTGTCCTTGCAGCAGCAGTGAAGCCCTGCTCACGCACAGCAGCCATGGCAAATGTTGCGCGTCAAGAAGGGCTGGCTTGATGCGTGTAACCGGTCGTTCAACCCCCGAGGAGGTTATTAACTTTGAGTCGCTATGCGGCAGGCTGCTCTGACTGCTGCTGCACCCAACTCGCTGGCAAAAGGGCAGCGCTTGCCGTGCACTCCTAGCTACTCAGTCAAACATCAAGCGATGGAGGGGCCCAAGATAGGCCCACCATTAGCTGGCACTCGACGCCACCTCATACACAAATGCTCACCTTCAACAAAGGAACACCAAGATTAAATAATCATTTAATTCACGCTGTTGCGCCCCCTTCGACACGGAGAGACCAGTCTCAGCAAAAATATGCCTTCCCTGATAATGCTGGAGACAGCCACGATAGCTTAATGAAATATTTGATATATGTTCATAAATGAGGTCAACGCCCTTGTGTTTGCATGAGTGCTTGTCCTGCTCTCTCCCATCGATCCTCCGGATCATCCCGCGCAGTGAGATGGTTTTAGGGCTTTCTCGCATCTGTAGCTCCATTGGTTTACTCTGATGCTGAGGTGAGTGCTGATGACACTTGCTCCTGCAAACCCCCTATTGGCCTTCATTGATGTGCATGAACATGCTGGTGCCCTTCCATGGCAAGGTAGCTATCGAATGTTATTCAGCTGTGCAAATGCAGGGTAGGAGGGCTTCTCTGAGTTTGAGCCAGGTCTTTTGATTGGTGTAGCTAGCCAGCCTCTCTGAAAAGAAAAGAAAGGCTGCGCAGGCAGTGAGAACACTCCCCACATCAATTAAGGAAAAGGGGATACCTAGGGCTGAGGCGCCGTGTATCCCCCTCACCGAGGAAAGCAAAAAAAGGTTAATTGGGATCAGAAGGGTTACTGGCAGTAGCCCATGCCTGATCTCGCTGTGGGGGTGTAGATGACCCCTCCCACACCTAAAAGAATGGTATTGAGGGTGACTTGAGCTGAGGCCCTTGAAAGATGACTGCACAGATCATGGTGCTGCTGCTTGGAGGTGGAGGAGGAAGGCTTCAAGCTGGTTCTTGGGCCGGGTGTCTTCACAGTGTTTGACCTCCACGAGATGGACATGCCACTGTTCTGGAAGGAGCTGACTAAATTGATGAACCTTGGAAGTAGGTGGAGTGGCTGTGGCTGGCGCTGAGTGCTCCCTGTTTCCCCTGCGCCTCCCTGTACTTCTCAACAGATTCCGGGAATCTGTCCTTGGATTTAGTTATTGGAATTTGTAGGCTCCAGGAGTGGCGGGGAAGCATGGATTCCTTGCTGACCCAGAAGTGGGGAGTAGCATAATTGAGAGCTGCTGATGGTATGGTTCCCAATGTGCAACAAAGATGAGGGTAAGCATTAAGAAGTTTGGAGTATGGATTGGTGCTCATTGGACCTCCCCAGCTTGGCAGGAACATGAAAGTTGCTGTTGCATCAGTTTGTAGTATTGCAGAGTAAATGGCATGTTTCAGGGTGAGGTGCATTACATGGTCGTCATAGATAGGATGGCATGACGAGAAGCCTGAGAATTTGGATGACAAAGCATTGTGGATGGCTCCAAAGATCCTGTCTCGAGGGTGTTCGCTCCAGTAGTGGATGTAGTTGGGGTTATGTTCTAAGGGTGAGGCCATTTTTTCCTGGGTCACTAATGCCCAATTCTGGAGAGCTAAGTGGACATGGTCAGGTAGGATGCGCATGTAGGAGTCTTTAATTTTTTTACTTTGGTGTTTGCTGCTGTTCAAGTTAGAACGCGAGAAGAGGCCCAGGAGCTCAGAGGCAAAGCTTTTAGGTGAGGACTGGATTGTTTCATGCTCTTTTTCATGTTCATTGAGATGAGCACAGGCAGGGCAAGCCCAGTAGTTGTTGTTGTCTACATCTTGTCTCTGTTCATTGGTGTAGCATTTAAGTTCTCTCATGCACGTCCAGTGATAGGTTCTATGGCAGACATCACAGATATACATGTCAAGATAAGGGGGTTCAGAATTCAAGGGTTCTTTGCCACCAGGATAGTTGCAGATCTCACAGCAGGCACATTCAATTCCTGCACGGGCAGCAGATTCCATGCTTGCAGGTGTGAACCCAGCATTCTTGAACATTGTCAAAGCCCATTTTTCTATGGTCATGGGTGCAAAGTGGGTTTGTTATTGCTTCTGCTGTAATGGGGGGCCATCCCTCCTGTCCCTTTTCTTGGCTGTAAAGAGTCTCCATGCATTGATATGAGTAATGTCTAGGTCATAGTAGTATACAGGACTTTACACAGCACATCCTCCAGGACTTTACACAGCACATCAAGGAAACCCTCTCTGCAATGGCTATTAGCGAGCTCGAGGTCCTCACTGTTAACTCCTATAAAACAGACAAGGGTACACCCTTCCTTGAGGTTAGTAGTCTGAAGAACCTTGCCTTAACTACTGATCTCCTACAATTTGCGGATACTCACTTGGCCCACACTCTCCAACCTCTGTCTTCTTTCCAGGCTGAAATCACTCTGCAAGGAGCAAAAAGATTCTCCTTGGCTTCGTGCTGCATCCAAGCCGCCAAGCCCTCTGGGCCTTTTAGCAAGCTGGCAAACTACCGCATGCAAGAGGGCGCTGCAACACTTATCCCTGATGCTATTCCCACCATCAGGAATACGATGTTGAGCAATGAAAGCGACAACGTTGTGCTGGCTAAGGTAAAAATTCTGTGTAAAACCTGTGCTGCTGCTGCCTCATCACGCTTTCTCGCCCAGACTTCCAAACGCTTCATTACTCTAACTCACACTTCTCTCCTCCAGGTTTACCTTGTCCACAATGACAGCATCAGCGGTAACCTAACTGTAAGGACAAAAGAAGTCATGCAGACAATCATGAAGCACTTGGCTCTTGATCTGGGCTCCTCCAAACTGGAATCCATGATCACCAACAAGCAAATCGACCTCTCAAGGTACTCACACTTACTGCACACTCACTTGTGCAACCATTGGGAAATACTCATATGTACGCCACCAAGGAAAGGAAAGGAAAGGAAAGGGTTACATAGCTGTACCTGCCTACGAGGGCAGCTTAGCTGAAGCATAAAGAGATGCCTGCAACCAAACCAGACCTGAGTTTGAAACTAAAAGAAAAGTCTGAAGTCTACAACTGTTTTTGCATTGCTAAAAAACAGAGATATAGGAAGCGTAGAAGTTGCTCAAACTGTTTCTCAAAAACCATGCCACATTCATGTACAGCCCCATGCTCTCCAGGATAGCAATGAGGTACGTGTTCAGCAACCAGAGGATTGACAGACATGTGTGTAGCTCCAACAAAGCATACATGTGCGCATACCCAAACTCAGTATGTTCAGCCCCACAGCAACAAGAAACACCCTGTGTAACCCCATGACTGGCAGCAATCATCAGCCATGTTTAGCTTCCAAAATGCTGTACTGTGTGTGGCCCCATACCTTTCTGGACTGCATGTTGTGTAGCCCCAATACCCCTCACACCAACTGTTCAGCTCCACATACTTCCAATTGAAGCACATGTTTAGCGCCAGGATGAGAAAGAAAGGCATCTGTGGCCCCAACACTGGCCTCGCGCACAAGTCAAACCAAGTGTGTCTGGCCTCAAAGCACAGGAAACTGGTAGTGTGCAGCCCCATGACAGGCAGACCAAAGCCAGCCATGTCTAGCTCCCACAAACAGAGTGCAATGGATGACCCCACACCAGTTTGACCCGTGATTGTAGTATAGCTCCAACATGACTATCACCACCACTGTTTAGCCCCACATACTTCCAAAGACGCATCCAGTTCACATGTGTAGCACCATGAATCCTACGTATCACAAGCCAAGACACGAGTCCGTGGGCACTATGTTTGACCAAACAATGTGCTCACTGTTGGGCATCTTGGGCCTTCATTGCCTGGCGCATGTGCTTCTTCTCTTTGTCTTTTATACGCTTCAACTGGCGCGGGGTCGGGGCGGGCTCGGGGAGGGGGCCTTCGTACTGTAGCCATGCGAACACGAGAGTTGTGAACAGGCACTGTGAGGCAAAATCCAGACGCATCGGGTGCCTTTCACGCAGAAATGCGACAATCCACTCCTTATCAAGCGCAATCTTGTGTTGCTGCCAACTCTCCTTGTCAAGCCTCTGCAGTAGCCGGGGGCTCTCCTGGGCATTGCTCGTCATCCCATCCGTGGGCATGCTGCTGGACATAACGCCGGCAACTGGTCCACCTTCAAGCTGCGTGTGCGCAAGCACACCTTTCCGCCTGGCAGGGGCTCGGCGCCGTACTCAGAGTGTCAAGACACTGGCGAAGCCCTGCCAGACGGTGCAGTGGAAGCTATCCCATGCTAATTATCCTAAGGTTTAGATTCTACCGGGCTGTAGGCCACCATTGTAAACCCCTTGTAAACCCCTTGTATGAGTCTTGATTTAGGGTCCCCCTTGTAAACCCCTTGTAAACCCCTTGTAAACCCCTTGTATGAGTCTTGATTTAGGTCTTGATTTAGGTACGCCACCAAGCCTCTATAGACCCGCCTGTCCGCATCTCACTGCTATTAATTGCACACCCTCTGATCCTTACTCACACAGGTTTGATGATCTCGTAAGGGAGGAGATTACCAACGAGCTTAAGTATGCTTTAGGCTACACAGCCCCTCTCCTCCGCATGCTTGAGTTTCTTTCCATCAAGAGCAGCACTGTGAACAGCCTCCTCCACTTCCACCTCCCCCGCAAAGAGCAAATGCAGCAGTGGTTTGACTGCGGCCTCATCACTTTAGAGCTGCCTGGCTCACTTAAACTTGTCATCCACCCTATTCAAGTGAAACCAGAGGCGATGAAGTTTGGCCCTATTGTCATCACCACCAATGCCCGTTTAAGGTACATGAAGGAACCCTTCTCATGTGCACCCTCTCCACCCAAGATCTTCAACTCTTATCCTAAGCATTCCTCTACCTCTTTTTCCCCCAGGGTTTCCGAGTTAGTCGCGAAGTGCATAGTGGACAGCCTCCTGAAGGCCATCACCTCTGATGAGACCTTCCATGGAGTCCTCCAACTGTTGCTAGAGCGCAAGATACCTATCGGCAACACCTCCTTCGCTAAAAAAGAGCTGCTCATTGCTGACCTCACCTCTGGCTTAGCCTCTCCCTCACACCAGGCCGTGTCCTTCTTGAATGCCTTCTTGGCTATTGACGGCAGCCCCCTCATCCTGCACAATTTTGCCCCTCAAAACAAGTGGCTCTTTTTCCCTGGTAGCATGGCTGATGTTGCTGGCATCCTCCTGATTGCCAACGAGGAGCTCCAGCTGTTTGCCGACAACGCCCCCAAAGGTACCATAAGAAAAGCATCTGAGGCGCAAGCCCTTGACTGCTCCTGGCTTTACAATCGTCCCTTCTCACGGATTAAACCTCACTCTAGATGCCCCACCCGTTTTTTGTCCTCAGGCACCTTTGAAATTAGCCTCCCCCCTCTCTCCCCGCAGTGGCAGGGGGGGATCATCCCCAAGCTTACTTACTTTGAGGGAAAGCCACCACAATCGTCTGCTCTTGTCCCCCTTGGCCACAATGTCATTGCACGTCCATTGTACGAATTGTACAGAAAGCGACGCACGAATTGTACAGAAAGCGACCAGAGTAAGTTTGAGCAGCTGATCAACGACCACATCCACCTCTTGCAGACGACTGTCAACCAGCTGTTCACTTTATCCTCATCTCCTAGCCTCTCTCTGGCAACCCTATCCTCCTTGGGCGAGTTTACTGAGCGGATGCGACAGCAGCTGTCCTCCAATATCACCCACACTCCCCTCCCAGAATTGGTTGAGGCCTCCGCTTCCGATATGTTTGACAACATGATGGCTGAATTGGTGCGTACATCCCTCCTGTTCCATCTTTCTCCATCTCTCCCTATGCTACTCTCCCACCTTGAAAACTTGGGATTGTTTTCTTACCTTGCCACTCCTGCCTCTCCCCTTTCCCATTACTGTCCGCAAACCAGGTGCAAGAGGACGCATCCCCCTCAACGCCCACAGTGCAACAGAGCGTCGGAAGCAAGAGGGCAAGGAACTAACATTGACACCGACCTCTCACCTACTGACAGCTTACAAGGTAACATCTCTTACTCAGGCTGCACCTGGGCCTCAAGCCCTCCTTCTACCATCCATCCTAAAATGTCCAGGACTGCTCACGTGTCAAATTACCACTACGAGAAAAGGGGTGCCCACCCCAACACAAAACATGTATATTATAAACAAAAATCAAGCATCCATGAAGCCCATCACTGGAATTTCCATGCTGGACCATCCTTCATGCTAGACCATCCCGCAGACCACAGGACTCATGCACGGAATTATCATTTGGAGCCTCAAAGCGCTACGAGGTGCGCTGTTTATAATGGTGTTGCCCCTCCTTTTCTAGATAAAAACATCCATAACAGCCATATGGTACAGTTGGGCATGCCTGCATGCCATAATGAATTATACTTTGAACAGCAACATGAAAGCTATCACTGCCAAGTGCACGCCATTAACAACGTGTTTGGAGCATGCATAGTGACGCCAGAATCTCTTAGAAATTTCATCACCATTCAACATAGGAATGACCCCAGCCTAGGCTGGCTCTATGCTTTTGAACCTGGCATAGGCTTTTCTGACAACGCCCCCATTCAATGGCTACTTTCAAACAACCTCCGCCAAACTGAAATCTACCCTTTTGGACATAGTTCGGGTAAACACATCTGCACTATTCTTGACTTAAATGCTCAACAGCATGGATGCGATGCTTTCCTGTGCCGCAGCGATTCCCATGCTTTTGCCATCAGAAAATTCCAAGGTCGCTGGAAATTATTAGACTCACTTAAGAATAGCCCCATAAAGTTGAACACTGCTAGGGACTTACCTCCCTTCACTACCTTCAAGCTAACTTGTATTAATGAAAATGCAGTTGGAGTTCACACCATCCCTCCGAACCCACCTTACATGGAAAAGCAAGAAAAAGCTTTTTGTCTAATTCATTCCTTCAACATGGCCTTAGGTGAGCACATCATCTCTGGCCCTGATGTTCTCACCCATATCCGTTACATGGAAGAGACCCTAGAAAAACGCAACCTCCACAAACAAATTAATCTCGGTCGTTACTACACTCGTGGACAAGGCAACTTCAATATCACCATTTTCAACCATTATCTAAACAAACTCCAATGGAACCAAGATAAGAATTACATACTTCAGCAAACCCACCCCCATTGTGCCACGGGCCAAATATCTAAAAATCTGATTGAAAGTATTTTATGCAGCGCAGCCTACAAAGATGCAGTTGTCCTTGCCACTGCTCATGCTGACGGTAAAGGACATGCTGTTACTCTCAAGAGAAGCCATCGCACTGACCACTCCAGTGGAAGTGATTGTTCTTGGTACCTTTTAGATTCTGCAAAGGACCATCCTGAACCCCTTTTAACAGACAATGACTGGAAGAAGCTTACAGGTAGAATACTTACCCTTCAGATGGGAAGTATCTGGGATACTCTACACCCCAACTCTGACCTACACCGAGCAGACAGCTCTGTCCCTTTTGTCCCATTTGAACCACCTACCCGCTCCACACAACCCATGGAAAGCTGCATTAATGAAGCCCCTACCCAGCCCATCTTACAACCTACCCTCAATACAAATGATACCCCAGAAAGCAATGTTCAAGAGCCTCTTAAAGCTAGACTAAACACGCTTAAAATCATGACCATGAATGTTAGAGGTCTCTGTAAAAGCCAATGGGACCTCTGCGATACAATAGCCATCCACAACCCAGATATCTTAGTCCTTACTGAAACCAAACTCCGCAGAAATAGCAGGCCCCGTCCTTGGATGGAGTCCCTTCTTAAGAATTACAAATATTGGTCAGCCTTTGACTGGACAGGTGGCACCACCATTTGCGTCCGCGACACTATAGCCCTAGCCACACAATGCTCTGCAGCCTGTCTTAACCCCAAAGGTAGAATTGCCTCTGTTATTCTCCAGGGAGCCAATGCCAATCTCCTACTGCTGGGCACCTACTGGCCCTCAGGTAGCTCTCAGGAAGCCCTTGCTAGCAGGATTGAAATGCAAGAACACATCAAGACTCTGATTGACACTCACAGTAACTGCACTCCCATCATAATTGGGGACATGAATGCTACAGTTCGTACAAGCGACCGCACCAGCAACACTACCTACCAGGCTGATAGAATGTACCGTGAATTCCTCCTCTCTAACAATTTCTCTCCCTGTAAGGAGGAAACCAACAGACCCTGGACCCACCACCAAGCTATTGGCAAAGACAGTAATAATCACACTCGTTACACCTTCAGCCGTATTGATGATATTATACTTCCTTCTGAAATTGCAAATAAATGCCCTCCTTGCACCACCCATGAACTGGGCTCTCTCAGCGACCATGTCCCACTTGTGGCCAACATACCCCTTAATGCTCTCAAAATTCATATTCCTGTCCTTGCAAAAACACACTCTCCTATTAAAAGCCCTCATAAAGTTCTGATTCGCCCACTAAGCCAATCTGACTGTGGAGCTTTTACACAATCCCTACAAGACCCTGCACATGGAATCCTCCAAAAACTTGAAGGGCTCCTCCAAATCCTTAACCCAGCACATACAGAAGCCATGTCATTCCTTCACAACCTGAATAACACGTCTGCTAAAAACACAAAAACTTAAGACACTCTGTAACAAGCCTGCCACAGAGGCAGTTGAAACACTGGCAGAAGGCATTTCTGACCTTATTCATTCCTCATACCAAGTAGCACTAAAAGTCTGCAGCACAAAAGTCATATCTTCAAACAACAACCACTACAACCCAAGGACTGTCAGCAATAAGCGGCGTCAATTAAAAAAGAAGCTTAACCTTATCAGGTCTATTCAGTCTTTGCTTACATCTCTTGCCATCAACCAAACAGACAGCATCTCAACCATCTTGCAGCAAAACATGGAAAACCCAACCCTCCATACAGCCATCTCCAAACTAAACAGCCTTAAACATGACTTCCCACCCCTCCAACAGTTGGAGGAATTGTCTGAAAGCGCTAAACAAGCTATAACCTATATAGATGAAACTCGCAGCAGAGAAAACGTTAACATGGCCCGTAGAAAAATGCAAAAAACAATCAATACAAACCCCAAGCGAGCACACAAGGAGATTTTTAAAGATAAGAATGCACAACCAAGAGCAGGCCTTCAAGCGCTGCGAGATCCAGAGACCGGGACCATTGAAACTGGGCCAAGCAGGCCCAAATCGTAGAATACTACACTGAAGCTATGAAGGCAGTTAACATCAAGCATGGCAAATATCTTCCAGAAGAAGCACCACGTAATTATCCCTGGGAACAGGCTGGTAGATTTGAATCAGTGCCTGATCCTTTTATTCTACAATCACATATTACAAAAGAAGAACTTGAAGGTAACAGTACAAGGGAATGGCTCCACTCCAAGATCATGGATAAAAGTGCCTTCAATGAATGCATTAAAACTCTCAGTAACAACAAATCACCAGGTCCAGATGGCGTAGTAAATGAGATTCTCAGGATGCTTTCCCCTGAAATTCAGGAGAGCATCCACAAACTTTTCATCATCATGTGGGCCACCCGCCTAACCCCGGTATCCTGGAAGACCAGTGAGACTATCCTCATTGACAAAATTAAAGGAGAAGAGACAGAAATCTCTTCCTACCGGCCCATTGGGCTTGCCAACACGCTTTACAAACTGTGGACCCGAATGGTCACCAATACACTCTACGAATATGCAGAAGCACACTCCCTACTGAGTTCCACTCAAGCTGGTTTCCGTAATCAAAAAGACACCATCCACCAGCTCCAGAATGTCATCATGGGACTTGAAGACGCAAAAACTTTTGGGAAAGATATTTACGCCCTCATTGTTGATTTCACCTCTGCATTCAACACTACTGACCATGACAGGATGCTCTGGATAATGTATGACCTGGGCTTCCCCACTGATGCTATTGACACTGTCAAAAATCTCTATGAAAGCGCCACCACCCAAGTCAGATTGCCCTCAGGGCGTAGCACTGACAAAATCCCTGTTGAACGAGGTACAATTCAAGGAGACACACTGTCGCCCTTCCTTTTTCTCCTCTATATGGAACCACTCTTAAGATGGTTACATGTAGGAGGACGCGGCTACAAACACGGCTGCATCCCAGACCAAAATGTCACTGATACCCACCTTGCAAACGTCCTAAGCAGCGCTGCCTTTGCTGACGACCTTCTCTGCCCCACTAGCACAATCCAGGACCTCAAGGTGCAAGCCAGGAAACTCACTCTCTATTCTGACTGGGCTGCACTTGTTATATCTGGCAGCAAAACTAAAGCAGCGGGCATTTTACACAGTCATCCTGGAAAAGATCAAAATGGGGTTACACCATCTCAAGCTCTCTGTCAACAGCTCAAAGGAAAAATAGAAATTCAAAGACAAAAGGCCCAGTTTCTTGCATCACATGAACCCTTCCTTTATCTTGGAGTTCAAATCACCATGGGCTTAAATTGGAAGCATCAAATTCAACGCATGACCTGTAACCTCAGAAATAAGCTTGATAACCTTGACTCCTCCTATGCTTCCCCACGGCAAACGCTTGACATTGTCCGTACAGCCATTATCCCTAGCCTTGCCTATGCTTTTGCAGTTACTCCTTGCACACCAGCAGACCTCATCATTTGGGACACTATGATAGACAGGATAATTAAACATAAATTTAAACTCTGGAACAGCACAGCAGCAGCAATGATTCGCGAAGATTTTGATAATTTTGGCCTAGGGCGCACTTCAATCTGCGTAGAATACCACAGACGCTTGGCTTTCGCACTCACATCCAGCCTGGAGGACCCCTCAACCAGACACCGCACCATAAGCCTCAACCTCCTCACTAAGCAAATTGCGGACCTCAAAATCCTTTCTACGGATTATCTCACCAAACGAGAAGGAACCAACCTTCACATAAGACGCCAGCTCAACTTCTGCATGCGTGCCCGCCAACTGATCAGTATTCACTCCAGTAAGCTCCACCTCATGAAACAAGAGGAAACTGTGTTTAGTGAAGACTTGGACCTCATCCATAAAGCCCTCTCCCTGCATAAACCACCTCCCCACAACCTTTCCTCCCTCATGACCTGCATAATGCAGCCCCTGATGGGCCTTGGAATTAATGGAGTTCATGAACTTACATCCCCGTGCAAGACTCACATCATCACAGTAGCTCAGCTACAAGCCAAGTACTCCAAGGTTAACGTTAAATGTAAAATAGCACTCAACAGACTGGCAGCACTGGCTAACCTCCCCCAGGAAGAAGAGTTGAGTACATCCTCCATCCAAAACATCATTGCCTACAAAAACACTGAAGCAAACACTCTTGCACACTACCGCCTTATCAAAAACACACATGTGAGTGGCCTCAATGTGGAATTAAATGACCCGACTCATACCTTCCCTCTTGCACGCTCCCAACCAAACAGAACCCCTTTCACACAAGCAGTGCCATCACCACAACCCCGCTCCACTTCCCACTACAGACATAAACATACTGGACGCCGCCTCAGACGTGACCAAACCACCTTGTCCGCCCCTACAGAAAATGCTCCTACACAAGAAATCTGTCCTATTACTCAGGAAGTAATAGCTGACAAAGAACCACAACCCACAGAAGAGCCACCCAATAAAAGAACTCGCTCCAATTCTAGGCCGAGCATTACTCCTACAAAAAATATTCATACCTCAACACAAAATACTGCTAACGTTATGACGCCCACTCAACAGGAATCACCTGCAGAAGGGCCACCCAGCAAGCGTACACGCTCAACAATGAAACACACCAACATACTCATATCTTATTCTCCTAGCCAGAATAATCAAGGAGCAAATGCCAGCCAAAGCACTGCTAATTACAACCCAACACAGCCCAACTCCCCATGCACGACATTTACTGACCAGGCAGGCAACACCCACAGCCCTCCTACCTATCCAAATACTCCAAACAGCCTAGATACGCAAAACAATAACCACAAAAACAAGAAGGAAAAATTACTTCACATAGAGACAGAGCTCACCCCTCCTGCCATCAACCCCCACGGCTCGCCATGCCAAGCCTCTGAGGTCTGGAATTACAAGAAAACCTCGGTAAAAAAGCTTATAAAAGCAAAATCAGCCAGCCATGCCATAAATATTATTTATAACCATGATATTGACATAGACCACATAGATGGTTGGAGAAACTGCACAGTTAATAAAAAAGACGGAAGGAGGAGCCTCATCCAAAACCAAGTGCAATACCACACCCATTTTGCCTCAATGATTATTGAGGAATGGGCCCTGCCTTTATTCCAAAAAGCTGGATTTCAGCCTGCGACTACCTCGACTGCTGCACGCACTGATATTGAATGTGCTTGCTGCCAAATTTGCAACTACCATGAAGGTTATGAATCTACTAACTCTCAACCACCCTACCCTGATATGTATATCTGTGATGTCTGCCATCGTACGTACCACTGGCAATGCATGAAAGATCTTGGATGCTTCACTGATGGGCAAAGACAAGAGATTGATGCAGCTGACACATGGGCTTGTCCTGCCTGCGCAGGCCTAAACGATGCACAGAAATTTGACAGAGAACGTCAATCTAAAGAAGAACTCATAAAGGTCACTTGGACACCCTCCTGGGAGCCTGAGGAATTTAAAGAGATCTGGCCTGAATTCCAACAGTGTTTGCTTGAATTTGGAACCAGACAGAGCGAACCCGACCTTTCCCGAACCACAGCAGACTCTGCTCTTTCCAACCTTGAGAGGCAAGGCTTTGAAAAAATTGATACGACTAATACTTGGAAGCAAAAGCTTGACACAATACTGCGCAATAAAGTTACCTTTGACATACACCCCACCAACCCACAAGTAGACATAAAACCCACTGGTTGCAGCGAATTCTGGCTGCATGACATTGACCTTGTCAAGTACACAGTTAAACAAAACCCTGATCAAACATCACAAGACACTGAATCACAAAGCCCCCACCCTAGTGCTCCACCTCCCCTTATCCTCCCAGAAATTTACAAATCATACATGGCTTGCATTTATAACACACAAGGTAAATGTGTTGGGATGATAACCCCTAGCCGATTTCAAATCCTTTACAAGGCTTTCTATAGGACCAAGCTTGCAAGCTTGCACGAAGCCATAACACCTGCTCCCATTAGCTTTGCATCTGAGCTGCAAGGGCTCCTTGCTCGCAAGACTTTGCTACAAAACAAGTACACTAGCAAAAAGATTAAAGACTCCTTTTCTCGGGCCCTGCCAACCCACATCCATACTGCCCTCCAGCGTTGGGCCCTGGTAACTCAAGACAAAATGGCCTCCCCGCTAGACCATGACCCACAATACCAGAATTACTGGAGC
The DNA here is from genome assembly GCA_914767535.2 of Dunaliella primolecta. NCBI lineage: Eukaryota > Viridiplantae > Chlorophyta > Chlorophyceae > Chlamydomonadales > Dunaliellaceae > Dunaliella > Dunaliella primolecta. The sequence continues at coordinate 3,615,017 of OU611763.1, read as the reverse complement.
GCTGACCCCCGAGACACTCTTTTTGGTGCCCATCATAACTCCTTCTCCTCCAGATTTTCAGGCTTCTCTGTCTGCCATCCCATTTACGCCGAGGATGCCATGACTCAGGCCTTGCGTCATGCTATCTACTCAGCCATTCTCAACACAGAGGCCACTGCTACTTTCATGTTCCTCCCTGTCTGGGGAATACAAATGATAACTAACCCCTACTCCAAACTCATTTCTGCATTCCCCCACCTCTGCTATGAACTTGGTACCATCCCGCGCACCAACCTTACTTACGAGGCTCCCCAATCATGCCCCAACCAAGAAATACCTCTTCCTCAGCACACCTGGGACATACAAATTATTGCGGTTTGGAACACTGCTGCAAAAGTCCATCTAAACAACCATAACTCAGCTTGGCTACGGAGCCTGGCTAGTGATATAGATAAATATACAAAAGCCAATTGGAAACTGCTCAGTGTCAGCAGCCATGCCATCCTCAATTCCATGCACGCTGTCATGCCTGGATTCGAGAATTGTAAGCGCCTCCCTTCTGACAAACAGCAAGTTTCCAGAATTTCAAACAGCCCGCTCATAAACAATTATGAGGTAGTCTCTGTGCCTAGCCAATCCAATCCTACCCTTGCTCTCAAAGTCCCAGACTGGAGGACATGGGCGTACACTGATGGCAGCTGTCATACCAGAAATGGCAAACAAGAAATTGGAGCAGGTGTTTACTGCCCTCTCACAAACAATATAAAATTTGTTGAGCCCAACGGTGCTGGAATTACTAACACCATCTGCCGAGCTGAACTGGCAGCAATTGCTGCTGCCATCACACACTCTTACTCACACATTGCTTCAGACAGTCTCACCTCTCTTCATCAAATACGTAAGCAAATTATTTATCCTGAGAAACACAAACAACACATTCAAGGGGATGTCCTAAAAACCATATCTACCCTCATTAGCAACTCACAAACCAATATTTGTGTATACAAAGTAAAATCTCATGCTGGTATTGCCGGTAATGAATGTGCAGATGCTATAGCAAATTATCAGGCTAAACAAGCCAATAATAGCATGGCTGATACTGGGATCCCCAGCGCAGGTCCCGGCGGGAACCCGTTTTCTCATTTATTCTGGTTAGCCAAGGAGGAAAAAAGAGAACATGCTGAGGGCACATCCACAGACCCCCCACCTACTCCCAAGCTCACCTACCTCCCCAATCTTCAAAATGCTCTCAAGTCTCACATGCACACAAAACACAGACTTGGATATGCTAACTCCAACACAGGTTACTACTCTTACTATCAGAGCCTATTAACTCACGTTGACAAGAATATTAGCAATGCCTTCAGGAACATGTCTGGAATATCCTTTCCTGTGAAGCGCACCATCCTTCAATACCGCACAGGCACTCTCTATAATCAGAAACACGCGGTACTTTTCAAAAGGTCCACTGACCCTTCATGCCCCCTCCCAGGCTGTCACCAATTAGACAGTGCACTCCACATGCTTTCAGGCTGCCAAATTCATATCATCTCCAGCATGAAAACTGAACGCCACGATGCTTCTGGAAGAATGATCATCAAAGCTCTTAGCAAAAGCCCTTGGGGGGCAGGCTTGGTTAACACGGACATAGGAAAAGATGATAGGTTGGCGCAGCACAACCTCCAAATTTTTGCACATGCATCCAATAGAATTATCCCCCCTTACCTCTTTCCACGTAATTTTCCCAAGAGATCTAGACTCAAATCTAGCCGTCCAGATGCTATACTGATTACTCCTTACCAAGCCAAACCCACTTCTTCTTCTCCTTCTTCCTCCTGTTCACACTATGCGTTACGCAGCAGACACCCAACACAGAGGATCAATGGCTCTAACCGCGTGTGACAACCCCACAAATTAAATGTCAACCAGCGCCATGTACACTTAATTGAAATCAAGTACTGTGAAGATACAAGGCCTGGACAACAGTTGGAGGCGGCACAGCGGCAGCACGCAGACCTCTGCAGACTTATTTCTGCTAAAGCTGTTACCCTGCACACCATCCTTCTGGGTGTTGGTGGGACCTGCTATAGGGAGCATACCCTGAACCAGTTGAAACAACCGGGACTTGACCAACAACGTGCCTTGAAACTTGCTCGCAGCCTGCATGCCCATTCTGTTAAATATGCTCATAAACTGGTTACCACTAGGCGTGCAATTGAGAACAAAAGCAATTCTCACAGCCAGGTTCTGGAGCCAAGTGCTTCCAGTAACCCTCCTGACCCCCATTAACCCTTTTTGTTTTAAAACTTTGTGGTGGAGGGGACTCACGGCTCTCTGGAGCCAATGTTTCTCCTTTTCCTTAATTGATGTAGGGAGAGTTTCTCTGCCTACATAGTTTCTTTTTTCTTAGTATACGGTATTTATAGCATCGAGAGGGGTCGTTTGCTCTGCCAAATTTTTCACTTTGTTTTTTATATAGTTCCAGAGGTCTAGATTTTGAGGCATTGGGCCTGGGGAGGAGATGTTTGGGTCGGGGAGGTTTGTGTTGATGTGGAGAAGCTGTTTCTTCTTTGCTTTTTGGCTGCTGTTTCGTATGTCTTGGCTACAAGAAGTGGTAGGAATGGTGGCAGGTATGGAGGTGAGCTTGTTTGGTGAATGGTCGCGTTGTCTGGAGGATTGGTGTGTGGGGGGGGGCAGGTTAATGTGCTGCTGCTGCTGCTGTTGTGAAGCTGGGAAATTGGGTGCTCCTTGGTTGGTTGAATTGGGAAGGGGGTAGGAGCTCGCTTGCGATTTGGATCGTGTTCGCTTACTAGGTGGCTCGCTGGAGGGAGAAGGAGTTTGTGGGTTGCTTCTTTTTGAAGTTTCAGGATTGTTGGGCTGAGTACTAGGGAGGGTAGAGTTGGCAGGAGTTGCTCTTTTCTTTGTGTTTGGAGTGTTTTAAGGTTTCTGGGGGTGTAGGGGTGTTGTATCAATTTTTGGCGTGGTTCTGGGGGAAAGGTGTAGGTTTTCTTGGGTGGGGAGTGCCTGGCTGGTTTGGTTGATGTTTTGTGTGGAGGAGTGTCTCCCTTTGGTTGTTATGGCTGTTTCTTTGCATTTGGATCGTGTCCTTTTGCTGGGTGGGTCATCTATTGCATTTAGGGCAGTTTGAGACACCAGGTCGACCTCAGGGGTTAGGGTGGGAGGCATTTCATGTGTGTTGCTGCAAGTGTTTGTGGGTTCCTTGTTAGCTTCATGAGGACTTCTTTGAGTTACGGTCCCTTGGCATGTGTTTTGAGATGTTATGGCAGCTGCCTCCCTGGTTGCTGAGGGGATCCCTTGTGTGTCAAGTGGAGCGGTACCACCACCGCTGGAGTGGTTGGCATTCAATTCTGACGAGTTGGTCCCTGGATTTTGTGCTACTCTGTCAGTGTTTTGGATGGGGTCAGTAGTTGAGGTATTTGTAATACGGATGCTTCGGCCTGTAAGTGGGTGTCTGTAGTGGGTTTTGGAGCGGGTTTGTGTTGGGGGCACTTGTTGTGTGGTTTGTGTGAAGTTGGTCAGAGGGACAGTGTCTGGGCCTGCTGGGTTCAGATATGTGTTGCTGAAGTGTGTATCAACAAGTTCGCTAATGTGGTTGTTGTTTATTTGGCGGTACACAGGGAGGGTGTAAACTGCAGTGTTTTTGTCCCGGAGAACGTTGTGTATGACGTCTGGAGTTAATTCCACTGTAGGAGATAGGTTAACTAAGGCTGCCAATCTGTTAAGAGCTGTTCTGCGTTTTGCATTAATGTTAGAGTGTTTAGTTTTCAGTTGGACCGCAGTGATTTATGAGTTCCGCTGGGGGTTGTAAGGTCATGGAGTCCACTAATGTTCAAGCTCAGAAGGGGTTTTGTGATGCAAGCAATCAATGTAGGGAGGGAGTGGGCAGGGGCTCTGCAAAGTGAGAGAGCTTCATCAATGATTTGAAATCATTGATTTCAATATCATCAATAAACAGGCTTTTATTTTGTTTTATGAGGTGGAGCTTGCTTGTGTAGATACTTATCAAATGACGAGCTCTCATGCAGTAATTTAGTTGGCGCCTGATGTGGAGGTTGGTTCCTTCTCTTGTTTTAAGGTAGTCTGAGGCAAGATTCTTCAGGTGCGCTATTTTCTTGGTGAGGAGGTTAAAGGTGACAGTGCGGTGTCTGATTGAGGGGTCCTCTAGGCTGATTGTAAGGGCAAGGGCCATACGCCTGTGATATTCAACAGATACTTAGGTTACCCCTAGTCCAAAATCTGAGGTGTCTTCTCGTATCATTGCAGTTGGGGTGCAGGTCCAAAAGCCAAACTTGTCTTTGATCACTCTGTCTACCATATTATCCCACATATTGAGGTCTAATGGGGTGCAGGGGTGACAGCAAAAGCATAAGCCAGGCTAGGGATAACAGCTGTGCGGATTGTTCTAAGCATTTGGCTGGGGGTGAGATAGGAGGCTCTAGGTATTCTAGTTTTCCTAACGTTGCATGTCATGCTTTGTATTTGGTGTTTCCAGTTTAAGTTCATGGTAAGCTCCACTCCTAGGTAGAGGAAAGGTGTGTCTGGTGTAATGTACTGGGCCCTTTGCCCTTGTATGTCTATTCTTCCTTCAAGTTGTTGTCGAAGGGTTTGGGATGGTGTCACCCCATTCCTGGCCCTTGGTGGGTGGCCATGTAAGATGCCTGTTACTTTGGTTTTGCTGCCGGATATGGTGAGAGCTGCCCAGTCAGAGTAGAGTGTAATTTTGTGGGCCTGGATTTTTAGATTTTGAATTGTGTTGGTTTCACTAAGCAGATCATCTGCAAAGGAGGCGCTGCTGAGGGTGTTGGCAAGGCGTATATCAGAGGCATTTTGGTTTGAAATGCAGATGTGTTTATAGCCGCGCCCTCCAACGTGGAGCCAGCGGAGAAGGGGCTCCATGTACAGTAAAAAGAGGAAAGGGGAGAGCGTGTCACCTCATGCTATCTGGTGCTGCTTATCTGGTGCTTGCTACCAGATAATGCCAAAGTAGCAGCAAATACAAGCGAAGCAAGCGCACACCTTTACCAAAGATTCAGCAGGAAACGAAAGCATCAAGACAAGCAAATGCAACAAGTAAATGGTAAGCAAGCAACAAAATGTTCCCCCCACATCTCCTCTGACCCTGTTTTGCAATCAGTGAATGGCCACTAAGTGCAGCAGAGCATATGTAGCAACAAGGCCTGTTATTAAATATCGCCTTCCTGCGTCCCGTATTGTAGCGGAAGTGGGAGGTGCAAGAAGTATCACCGAAGCGATCAGGTCACAAGCCTCTGCTTTTCAGTGCTGCACAATAGAACTTACGAAGTGGTAAGGTTACGAGCCTTGCACAAGTAAACTGCAAGGATCACACATGAGCCCATATGCAGCCAGAAGCCCTTACATGGCGCCTGCTTTGTTGCCAATGCACACAAAATAGCCCCATTACAACGACAAACAATTTCTAAAAAGCAAATGGCAGGGTTCTTAATTTCCTAGCTTAAAGGATCACGAGAGGAGCATGGCAACGTTCACCATACAGAACAAGTGTGTGCACCAGCAATACCACTTAAGCACACATGTCAGCATCAAGCACCTTTGCTGCAGAGTTGGCTAGGTGCAAAGATGGGGCCCTCTGCATGGCCAAAATGCATTCCTGTGGCCAGGAAAAGAGTTATGCATAAAAGACGTGAATTTCACAAGCTTGCGATTTCACAAGCTTCCGGAAAGCCAGCATCAGCTTGGTTTGAGGAACTACAAATTATGACACAAGTGACATAAGGAATCATACAAAAGGAAAGCCTTGGCGGCTGTCAACAAAGAGAACACTGACAGATACAAATACAATGCACTGTTGGGGAAATATGATCCCTTGCAACCTTTCAATCAACATTGCATCACCCATTCCATGAGCAGAAAGCCCTGTGTGAAGCGTTATAATGTTGCGCTTGCTAAACAACTCATAAATGCGCCACCTTGCATGCTTGTGTACGCGGTTGCCAACTCCAACCCTCTTACATACCAGACTTCAATTGGAGCTCAGCTCATTTTGGACAAGAGTACAACTAGGCAACGCATGATGCTGGCAAGGAATACAGAGTGCAACGAAGGTAGTGTGGATGCTGAGGCCGTAGAAAAGGAGCTTTGTTTGACATCACTCACGCTGGGAAGGGGGCAGGAAAGGGCAATGCCGAACATCCATCACGCTGATGCACCACTGACACATGCAAGATCCTTACAGGTGGTGCTCTCATCACCATGGTTATAAGGCATGTGCAACCCCCTTCGTCCATCACGCTTGTGCACACTCCCCGCCCTCCTAACGCGCAGGTGAGCTTACCAGGCGGCAAGTGGGTAGGAGGTGGCAAATTTAACCTGCCACCTACCTGTGCCTACAGGTAGGCATGTGTGGCTTTGCAGCAAGCATGGGAATCTTACCAGTGCCTTGTAGGCGAACGCTAAACAGCAAGCATGGGAAGCTCACCAGTGCCTGGTGGGCATAAGCTGCTGTGCATCAAGCATAAGATGTTACACAGCAAGCAGGGGAAGTTTACCAGTCCCCAGTAGGCATGTCCCCAGTGTGGCTGGGCAAAGAGCATGGGGAGCTCACCAGTGCCCGATGGGCACGAGCGGCTGTGCTGCAAGCATGGGATGCTGGTGGAGGTAGTGGGGGTTGGGATAGCCTAGCAAGGGCTCAGCAGTGCCAGCAAAGGCGTGGTTATTGGCGGGGGGGAGTGCAGGGGCCTGCAGCGAAAGAAGTCGGGTGGGTACAAATGTGGGCCATGAAATTGTAAGGTTAACTGCAGTCAATTGCAGGGGCATTTCCTGGCCGTCATCAAACAAAGCAGGAAGAGCAACCATGCAGGTATGCTCTAGTGTGCGCACAGCAAATGCACATGCTCACTGAAGAGGTGACCCTGAGGACAGTGGAGTATTGATGCTTGTGCCAGATTGTAGGCAGTGCTTGCCAGATCATAGGCAGTACTTTCATGGCCCATCTCAGGTTCAAAACAAACCTGTCCGGGCACGAGGACAGAGTACAGAGGAAAGCTTGCAATTCTTCCTCTTTTCAGGCTGAAGGTTGCCATTTCTGCGCCCTCTGAACACATCCACTTGCTATTCAAAGCAGACATGCAATCGCAGTTTCAAGTATTCAACACTTAAGCTGTGCACATCCGTGCACCTCCCCAACCTCCACACCTGCTGCTCGTTGGGCATGGTTTCTGTGCTTGCTTGGCCACCCAATGGGGCAGTGGTGCTGTTGGGCGTGCTCTGAGAGGCTTGCAATGAAGTCTCAACACCCGCTGCAACCAGGGGTGCACCACCGACACACAACAGATGGCTTTAGTGTCAACAATAGATGGAAGCACGCAGCAAGGGGGGTGGTGAAGGGGTGCAAGGTAGGAGAGGATAAGGAACGGAGGTAAGGGGTGCAAAAAACTTGAATCAAAGCTCTGTTTGTCTGGCAAGGACTACACATGGGCAGACTCAGACATACCAATGCAAGGCAGCAGGAACTTGTAGATACACATCCTGAAACTATCAGGAAGCCACACATCCAGGACCTTTCAGTGAATGCGTCAGTTTTTAATACCTTGGACTAGGGCTTGAGTGTTGGCTTGGCCAGTGTGTGATTCACACGCGTGGAAAGCCCCCTCAGCATAAAGAATCATGACACACCAGATCGTGATGCACAGCAGGCAAACATGCAAAAGCTACAGTGCAGGACCTACCAGAAATGTTGTTGACAACTTCCAGGAACGATGCAGCATCCATTGCAGCAGATACTTCTTTCAGGTGAGCCTGCACGCAGATGCATGTGTGTCTGTGTGTGTGTGTGTGTGCGCGCGTGAGTATGTGCGTGTGTGTGTGTGCGTGCGTGTGTGTGTCTGAGTATGTGCGTGTGTGTATGTGCGTGTGCGTGTGTGTGTGTGTGTGTGTGCGCGCGCATGTGTGCGTGTGTATGTGCGTGTGCATGCATGTGTGTATGTGTGAGTGTGTGCATGTATGCATGGGTGTGTGTATGTGTGAGTATGTGCGTGCGTGCATGCGTGCATTTGTATGTGTGTGTGTGTGCATAAATTTGGGTATTTTGGGTATTTTGGTGTGGTATGGATTCTTTTGGTCTAAAAATAGAAGGACAAATGGTTTGGCTTCCTTGATGACAGTAGGCTTACTGCTGTTTCATAAGAATTGACATATCTGGAGACATAAGAGCTCAAGCATTGCACTGCACAGCAAGCACGAGAACAGCAACCAGTGCAACCAGGATTGAGATTTGAGTACCGTGCAAACTTGGACTCATCCCGCACTCAAAACAAATTTGATAGCTTTGCAACCACGCCTCAACCATGCACCTCAAACATAATTATTACACATTTGCGCATCAACCACGCAGGGGCTTTTGCCACACTTTGCCTCAAAGGAGCGTAAGGGGCATCAATTCAAAGGTCCTTCATAAGTCAATGAACAGTTAAACATGTCCGGACCACGAACAGATGCAATCCGTATCCATGTACCTTACGTTCACAACCAGTTCGAATATTAATTAATTCAAATTGAAAAATTAAACTTTTGAGGCTGAAAAGGGCTTTTGCTAAAATGGCCTCCCAGGCCCCCGGCTCAAGATCCAACCCCTTAGCTAGGTGGCTCAAGCCTGTAAACTCCACCCAGCACCTCTTGGCAGACCGTGCCAGGCAGGCAAACGCCAAGGCAGCTAGAGAAGGGAAGCCAGCAGCGCAAAAGAACCCAGTGGGGCGTCCTCCAGGGGAAAGCGTGGTTGCCGCTGCATTAGTTTCCAATTGTACCACAGTGATAGCTTGTGCTGCATTGGGATTGCATGCTGATGATGAGGTGTGCTCTCCCCAGGGAGCAAAAATGTGCCCAAGCCTCTCCAGCCCCCTGCCCCTGAGCAGCAGCAGGGAGAGCAGTGGCAGCAGCAGCAACAGCTAAGCCAGCAGCAGCACAGTCAGCAGCAGACTCGAATTGAGCTTCTGATTTAAGAAATCAATGCTAGTCAAAGGCCATTTGAAGTACAATCGAAGTTACATACTAATCTGGAGAGCCCCATTCAAACTAAAACCGAAATTTAATCAGTTTTCAAGTGGACAACATTCGTACTGGTCGTGAACGTATGGTATATATATAGCGGGCATGTTAACTTGTCCCACCACATGCCCTCCACATCCCCTAACTTCCACCCATCCCCCTACAATTCTTCACTCTTCATCACCGTTGCCCTCCCCGCTGCTCCCCTCCCTAGAGCTGCTGGTTCTGTCTTTCACTTCTGCTGCCAATGGTGCTGCTGCTTCCATGGCAGCGAGCTTGGCCCTTGCTTGCGCAAGCTTGCCCTGCTGATACTGCATGGTGCGGGCTGCTATGGTGCAAGACCTGAGGAGCAGCTAGCAGAGAAGGAGCAGCTGGGGGGGGGGGGCTGCTGCGCAGGGGGCTGCTCCAAGGGGGGAGGAGGGCAAGGCTTGCTGGGGGGCGCTCCTGACCACGCATACCTCTCACTGTCCCCAAAACAGTTAGTTTTCATGACCGCACACAGCTGTGCACCCTAAAAATTAAAAAACATATTTTACGTGCGCACAGTCACCGCGCAGGGCAAAAAGCATTATTTACGCGCGGTGATATACAGTCTGCATGGTAGGTTGAAGTATGAGCCCTAAAAGGCAGAGCTGGAGCTGTTAGCCCAGTGGATTTGTGCAGTTTGCACATTACTTACTGAAAGGTGTGCGGATTCACCGCAGAATTGCAGGAAGTGCGGAACAAGTATGTGCCAGTACGATTAATTTGTGAAATTCCACCTGTTTCTCCCTCAGTTTCCACTTTCTCGCCACATCCATGCTTTCAGGCTGAGCCAATTCAACATAACCCCACATAAGACCCTTCCCTCCTGGCAGGGTTCAACATAATTGGCCACAGGCGTTGCAAAGGGGGGGTAGTTAGGGGGTGGATATATTTTAATTGCCTCCTAGGGTCCCTCCCATCCAAAACTCTCCCAAAAATGGCTCATCAAATCTGCGTGCATATGTGAAAATTCAAAGTTTACATGTATGCACGTGAACAGCTACTCGCAAATAATCCATCCCTGACCCAGGAGGGAGGAAATTATCTTTTCAAGGAAGGCGCGTGTACTTTTTGGTCTGGACCCACCTGACCCCCCCCCCCCCAAACCCCCCCTTCCAATGCCCCTACCCGGACAACAAGCGTACCGATCTGCTCCTTTTTTTATTCCCCATCCATCTGCATACTCAGCACAATGAAAAGTTGAGTTACAGCAGAAATATGGGGCAAAAACTGAGCAGCGGACGCCCATGCAAACCTGCCCTTCCAGGTATCCACAACTGGCTTGCAAGTCCACAAACTGCTCTACTAACTCCACCAAGCAATAACACATTGTATGCTGTTATAATCCTGTAAGTTTGGATTGGTTCGCTGCACCTTTGCATTTGCACAGCCCCTGCTGCCCACACCCGTCCACGCATGGCACTGACTCCCAGCCATGGATGCAACCCCTCCCTTTTACCCAATTTGCACCAAAAGGGTGCCAATCGACAGGGCTTGAGCTCAGGAACCCGATGATATGTTTACAATCCTGTAGAACTGGCCCAGAAAATTTCTGGAGGGGGGGTCCCAAAAAGTCACCCCCCCCCCCCTCGACCTCCTCTGATTGGACCCAAATATATACCGATCGAAAGCTCTCGACCTCAGGTTTCCGAATATATAGTTCTTATAAGGATTGACACGTGCCGTCCAAAAGTTACACGAAATCTACCCTCCTGCCTGACCTTATTGGTATTACATTACCTTCAGGTTCCAAACAAAGAACATCCGGCCCAAGAGGCTGGCCACAGCAGCAGTGACGGCGTGGAGATCCAATCTGGAGTAAACACATGTGTACAGGCTGCTGATATGTGTGCCCTTGCAGGTTTAAGTGATTGAAAATGCATGAGCCTGAAGAAACCAAGAATCCGAGTAGGAGCAAGCAAAGACCTTGACGCGTTTCCATTGTCAAAAAGTTGCAAGGGCGGACAAAGCCAAACCAGGAAGCAGCCCAAGAGCAAGCACACACCCACCTTTTTGCAAGCTTTAACCACTCCAGAGCAACTGCCATGCCCTCTTTGCTGCAAACACAGTTCCAAGAAATGGGCGAGGAATAGATAAGTAAATGTGTGTAATTTGATTGTGCCGCCATTACACACCTGGTCATGATGCAGCACACACACACACACACTTCATAACCAGAAAGCATTGTTAGAAAAAGTTACCTTGGGGCTGCTTCGAGGCATGTGACTTTCTTTTCCATGTACCGAGTACAGCTGCTCAGCAGGCGTGGCGCATCAAACCTGCAGGGGGATGCAGTGGATAGCAACTGCTATTGTTGTACATAAGCAAGCCTAGCCTTTTTTTGCCCTATCTACAAGTTTCAAATCATGGCCCACGTAGCGCTGTCAGATTGTTGGTGCATGTAAGCCTGCAAAGGAGAGGGATCTGTAACTATTGGCAGCAAGAGCAAAGTGATGCGACTTCTCCCGGTCAAGTGAAAATAGCTCTGTTGACAAAGCTGAGCAAATTCCAAACTAAAGCCATCTCAACTCACATTACGCAAATGCAGTTCACCATTTTGTGGCGTTGCCTCCCTGTACCTGAAACATGTTAGCAGCTCTGCAGCCCTGGAGGCCCTAGCCAATATGCTGAGCTTGCATTATGTGGCATGAATTCTTACACAGTGCTAATTTGCCGATTTTGGCAGCTATAAGCAAGCCCAAATGGGAAGCTTTGCTGGTATCTTTCCGCATTACATACTATGGAATACAAATTTCTTGACCTAACTTGCACGGTCGACTGTGCTGTGTATCAACCTCTCAACTACATGAGCGGATTGCGCATGCGGCAATAAGCCCTTCGGAAGGAATGATTTTGATAAAAAAAAGCCAGAACACGTGCTTCCAATTAGTTCTGTCCCATTGGCCCAACTGTTTTCCAATTTCCCTATGGTCAAAGCATTGAGGAATTCCTTTGGCTTGAGCAAGCTCTTACAGCCCTTGCTCTGGTGCCGTCATTCAGCTCCAGTGTTTCAAATTGTTCTGCCTTCCACAAATACCACTTGTCTGCTGCAGTTCAGGGGCCACGGATTCTTCTACATGTTAGCGAGATCAAAATTGGTACTCACTTGTCAGCCAATTCAGCCAAATTACACACACCGCGCCAGGAGACAGGATCCCCCTCCAGGTCCAAGCCTGTCATGACAAAGTGCATCAGATGAAGCAATGCACTGAACGAGGATGGGAGGAACGAGCAATCGCTTGCACTTTGCATGGATTGCATACATACAACCGAGCAGGCCGACCTTGAGCTGTTTGAGACATGTGCAGAGCAAGCTGTCAGTTTGCTAAATGCTGATTTGCGTGTGCATGTGTGCAATGTGTGTGTGTGCATTGTGCCTGTGCGCATTGTGCGTGTGTGCATGTGTGTTTGTGTGTGTGCGTGTGCGCGCGTGTGTGTGTGTGTGTGTGTGTGTGTGTGTGTGTGTGTGTGTGTGTGTGTGTGTGTGTGTGTGTGTGTGTGTGTGCGCGCGCGCGCGCGTACCATCTGTCATGCCATTCAGCTCGCCCACCTGCAGGAGGTACGCACCCCACGCCGTAAAGAGCATTAAGCAGAAGTTTCACCTCCTCACTGCTCTCGCTCAAACCTATCTCTTTCTCTGTGGTGCTGCTGAATAAATCCCTGAAAACCCGGCTTGCATTGCACAGCAGCCCAATGTGTACAGGAAATCTGTCACCCTCACAAGACTCCAAGTGGACAAGCTCATCCCAGTTGTCTTGCTCGACTGACATTGTTGAGCAAACCTTAGGTCACTATAAAGATTGAGATTAAATTGAAGTGATATTCCCGCTGTGCGTTTTAAATTACCAACGAACGGTACAAACATGGGCGATGACCAGAATCACCACCTACCCACGCTTTTCACACACTGCACCTCAGATCATAATTCATAAAACATTTGATCCAGTAATTTTTGCTGATTGCTATTATGCCTTTAAAGTAAGGGGTTGTGCCGGTCGGGCTGCCTAGCAGTAAGCGTCTGGGGATTCAGGCAAATTCAGGGGCCTAAAATTGAACTCCCTGTATTTGCCTGAAACTTTGTCTCCTAGGTAAAAAGGGTATTCTGAAAACGTCTGCATACTCAGATATGAGAAATTCTCAAGGGTGGGATGGTGCAGCACCAAGGTGGCTGCCCGAGGCCCACCTTGAGCGTGCCCTCTTGGAGGGCTCATACATTGCTATCCATATTTGGCCTGAAACATTGTAATACAGGTACAATGGGCATTTAAAAACATCCGCTTACTCAGATCTGTGAAATTCTGAAGGGTTGGTTGGTGCAGCACCAAGGTGGCTGCCAGACGTCGGGGTCCACACTGAATTGCAACCATCCTGACAGGCTCTTTTTTTTCTTTCCATAACCTTGTCTAAAAGGAATCAGCAAGCTCTCTTGTAAAGTTTTGCCTGGACAGGACTGCTGCAGGGAGGCTGCCACATGTATGGAAAATGGTGAAGACGGGAAATTCATGACAAAGGTAAAGCGGATGACAGAAAAATGGTGACTGTATAAGCAGATTAGATGCTTACTGCGAACACAAACCAATGTTCATTAAGACTTAAAATGAGCTCCACCACCCTGGTCTAGAGAGTAACAGGTAACTAAACAAATTTCATATATCCTCACCACTTATGTACACATCCAGACAAACATGGAAAATTCAAACCACTTGCTATTTTAAAATTTGTCTAGCAACTATCTCAGGTAAGTCAGAGTCCCAAATTGATAAAACTGATAACACAGATACCCCACACTCAAATAAAGCAAGCTTGAAATCTATGTAAGAAAAATACAGTTTGCACTCGGCATGGATCGGGTTGTCCACCCTCAGCTGCCCTTCCCCTTAATTATTCCTTCAACCACCGAGTTGTGGTGCTACCCTTGGCGCTTGCCACTGTGCACGGCTCCTTTGATGCTGGTTGAGCATGCTTCACCAGCAGCCGATCAGCCAGAGTCTCGGGCTGTGGGCCAATCCCTTGCAACCCCTTGTAGCCCCTTGGACTGGCTGCAATTGCTGCCGCACCGTGACTCCCTCACGAACACACACGTTCCCACAGACGGCTTCAGCTCACTTCATCAACTTTGACAGCAAATTCTGTACCCAGAAAAGCGCAGGCATCATGAAAAAGGAGGTGTTATGAAAACAAAGTCAAACCTCGCCCGTATCTCTCAAGGTCACATCCTTTTAGATAGAAAAGGTCAAATCTCATGCTGGAATAACTGGGAATGAAAGTGCAGACAAGATTGCTTAATACCAGGCTAGCCTCAAAGGTAACAATGGCCGATATCGGTATCCATAGCACTGGCCTAGGCGGCAACCCCTTAAAAGATATTGCTTGGCTGGCTCGGGAGGAGGCAAGACCGAGTACATTTGAATCTTCTTTCCCTATTCCCAATCCGATGTACTTCTCAGACCTGAAAGATGCTTTGGATTCCACATGCATGCTAAACACAGACTTGAATATGCAGGTTGCAAGACAGGCTACTACACTTATTACCAAAGCTTGCTACCTCATGCAAACGAGGGCATTAGCAATGCCTTCTGGAACATGCCCTGTATCTCAACCCAAACGGAACACACAATCTTCCAGTACCGCACAAGCACCCTCTACAACCAAAAAATATGCAGCACGCTTCAAAAGATCCACTAGCCTTGTATGCCCCCTCCCAGAATGTCATCATATGGATAGCACCCTCCACATTCTCTCAGGTTGTCAATGCCCCACCATCTGTAACACGGTGACTGAGCGTCACAACATTGCCAGCAGAAGGATTTTGAAAATGGTTTGATTAAGTTCTTATGGGTCAAACCTCATACAAATAGATGTAGGCAGTGCAGACCGTCTGGCTCAGCATGATCTGCACATCACAGAGCAAGTCTCTAACCGTGTTATACCTCCCTACCTCTTTGACCCTAGCATTTTAATCTATCTTGATCAGAAATTCCTGATCAAGCTAGAGGCACCTCCAGCCGCTTCGATGCTATCTTGGTCACTTTTTGCCCTACTAACCCAAATAGATTACCTACTTCCCCCTCACATCGGGCACTCCGCAGTATGAGCCGTAATGAAGAAGTAAAAAGCAGCGCTACTCCAGCCAGGCAACTTCATGAATTGAACATCCAAAACCGCCATATCCACTTAATAGAAGTCAGATACTGCAAAGATACGAGGCCTGGTGCCCAGCTAGAAGCCTCACAGCAACAGTACAGTGAACTGTGCAAACAAGGCGTTGAGACCACTCTCCACACAATCCTCCTGGTTGTGAGTGGGACTATCTATACTGCCCATGCCCTGGATCAGTTTTTAAAACTAGGGATAGACCTGCACAGGTATACCAAACTTGCACGAAAGCTCCATGCCCATTCTGTGCAATAGTTGACACGCTTACCACAACCAGAAGGATTGTGTCACTCCACGGTGGAGAGTGGTCACAACGCTTGGATGCTATAATGATGAGCAAAGGCAAGAGGTCAATGCTGCTGAAGCCTGGGCTTGTCCCGCCTGCGCTAGCCTCAGCAACGAAGACAAAATTAACAGAGCATATAAGCCTAAAGAAGAACTGCTTGAGGTTTTTTTGGCTACCATCATGGGAGCCAGAAGGATTAAAAACTAGCTGGCCCATATTCGACCAGTGCATACAAGAATTTGAATTTCAGCTAAGCAAACCCAACTTTCTCCTGCCCACACTGGACTCTGCCCTCTCCAACCTCAAGAGGCAAGGGTTCAACAAATCTGATACAAATAGCACCTGGAGCCAAAAATTAGACATTGAACTCCGCAACAAAATCATCTTTGAAATACACCCTACCAATCCACAAACAGACATTAAGCCCACAGGCACCTGTGAGTTCTGGGTTCAAGAAATAGATATTGTCAAACACAATTCTAACTCATCCTCCAATCATCCCCCAACAGATGAAACACTTGAAAGCCCCACGCCATCTATCCCACCCACCCTCACCCTCCCTGAAATCTACAAATTGAGAGTGGCTTGCGTCCATAACACAGATGGCGAATGTGTCGGGATGATAACCCCCAAACGATTTGATGTCCTTTTCAAAGCATTCCACAGGTCCAAAACAGAAGGTCTGCATGATGGCATCTGCCCCCCACTAGCAAGCTTTGCATCTGAGAGGCTGGGGCTCCTAGCTCGCAAAAACAAATTGGAAGACAAATACCAAACCAAAAAGATTAAAATTCCTTCTCACGAACCCTCCCACTTCACATTCATTCTGCTTTCCAAAAGTGGGCACATGTCACCCAAGAAAAAATGGCCTCCCCTATGGACTATAACACTCTGAGTGTCGGTACCATTAATACTGGAGCTCTGATCCCCGCGACATTCTATTTGGTGCCTACTACAATTCTCTCTCCTCCAGGTTTTCTGGGATGTCTGTCACCCTATCTATGATGATGAGGCCATGAAATTAGCATCACGGCATGTTATCTACTCTGCCATCCTAAACACAGAGGCTACAGCCACCTTCATGCGTCTGCCAGCAAGTGGCAGGCGTACGATAACCAACCCCTACTCAGAACTCCTTACCAACACCTTTGCTATAAGCTCAGGACTATTCCAAAAAGCAGACTTACCTATGACAAACCCCAATCCTGGGCCAGCCAGGAAACTGTCCTCCCCCAGCATTCCTGGGATCTATAAATAATTGCAGTCTGGAATACGGCTGCAATAGTTCACTTGAGTAATCAGAACCATACCTGGCTTCAAGATCTAGCCAAAGCCATCCCAGAGGCCAAATGGATTGTCAATAACGATAGTAACTACCCCACCCAGAATACAAGACATAAAGTGATGCTCGGGATAAGGAAACGTGAAAAACTCCCCTTAGACATGAAACAGATTTCCAAGGGCCCCCAAAGATTCGCCTCAGACTTTACCGCCGAAGCTCCTTGTCAGTCCCATCCCAACCTCCAGCTTAACGTTGCAGATTGGAGGTCTTGGGAATACACAGACGGCAGTTGTCAGGTTAAGAACGACAAGACAGTTATAGGGGCAGGTGTGTACCATCCTATGATTGACTCACATAATTTAGTTGAACCTAATGGCGCTGGTATTACCAATGCCATAGGAAAAGCTGAGCTGGCTGCCATTGCTGCTGTACTCACTCATGATTAAACACATATTGCCACATATAGCCTCAGCTCCCTTAACCAACTCAGAAAGCAAATCCTGTACCCAGAGAAGCATAGACATCACGTGCAAGGAGATGTTCTGAAGAGGATCTCAAACCTTGCCCGAGCCTCTCAAGATCACATCTTTTTCTACAAGGTCAAGTCTCATGTTGGAATAGCTGGGAATCAATGTGCAGATCAGGTTGCTAAATACCAGGCCTCCCTCAAAGATGTTAACCTGACTGAAACTGGAACCTCTAGCGCTGGCCCAAGAGGAAACCCCTTCCACAATATAACCTGGCTGGCTCAGGAAGAGACATATTCTAGGCCATCCCAATCCCACCCTTCTTCTCTACGTCTAAGGCACCTCCCAGACTTTCAAAATGCTCTGAAGTCCCATACGCACGCTCAGCACAAGCTGGGCTATCCTGACTGGAAGACAGGCTACCACACTTATTACCAGAGCTTGCTACCTAATGTAAACAAAAGCATGAGCAATGCCTTTTGGAAGTTGCTCAGTCTCTCAACTCAAATGAAACGCACTGTCTTCCAATACCGCACAGGCACCCTATACAATCAGAAACGTGCAGTCCGATATAAAAGATCCACTAGCCTTACATGCCCCCTACCTGATTGCCATGACATGGATAGCGCTCTCCACATCCTGTCTGGCTGCCAATGCCCCGT